>CP139501.1:277404757-278005155 GCA_021014915.2 Artemisia tridentata subsp. tridentata | reverse complement strand
AGTAGTGAGGATCAACTAAATTTTTAATTTTAGTTCAGCTGGAACCAAGCTTTGATTCATGCACGTAGGCGGTTCTAGTAGGTAAGGATGTTTTGTTAATCTTAAATGTAACTCGAACTTAAAATCTCATCAAATACTTAAATGTAACTCGAACTCAAAATCTCATCAAACCATACCTCCATTAAGTCTCAAACACTACGTATGAGCGTTTACCTAATAAAATGTCATTTAACATAGTTGTTTCCACACTTTGGGTAACTAATGATGTAACATCATATTTCACAGGTGATGCCTTCAAAATTGCTGAAGTGGATGACGATACTACATATAATTACGCAAATTTGTTTCCGACAGGTCTGAGTCTAATGTAAAGAGATTCGCAATGGTAACAGTAGTGTTCTCTTCAAACTTGATATCTGGACTCTGAGATGAATAGATTGTTACTTCTAGACTTTTAACAGAGGATTAGTTCTGAAGGATTCAGTAGGTTCTAGTAATGTAGTAACTTTTTGTTCATGTACTTGTGCCTGAGCCTTGGTTCTTGATTTTAGATGTACTATTTCAACAGTTATATAGATGATGGATATATTTTGGACACATTGTATTGGAAATCTAAACTTCGAAATAAAAATTACATAGTTGCAATTTACACCAATGGGCCTCTGGTCTAGCGGTATGGAGGTTTTACCCTCCTAAGCAAGGTTTCAAGTTCGAGTCTTGTCTAGGGCGATAGGGGTTTCCTCCCGCGTGCGTAAAGGGAAGGGTGCCATTGCCTTCTGGGATTGACCCAACCTGATTGTGTGGGCTCACTACGCTTTCTGGGCTAGGGGCCATGTAGCCACAATTGCCGTCAAAAAAAAGAAAAAAAAACATAGTTGCAATTTACTACCAAAAAAAGTGTGTTGAGACATTTCCGTTAGTTGCTAGGAAAAGTGTAGCTTTTTTCTCTAATTGAAAGTTCTGCCCGTTTTATTGATCTAATTTACGTTGTGTTGTGTGTTTGATGCACACTTAATGGGATAATTAAGCATAGATTCATGAATCGGTCAGAGGGAAAGGTGTTTGGTAGGACATTAGAGTATGCTCGATGGCTCAACTTTGCTCTGGATGAACAGCCGTCTAAATGTTGTCCTATCATTCAGCGCCACCAACTATTCCAACTTTCTTTCTCCACATAATAATATCTTCAACTTGAGGTGTAAATATTCTATTAGATGTTAAATAACAACTTCTTCTCAAAAGAATATTTGTATTGCATAAATCTTTGTGAAAGTACATTAATTTTTCTTAAAAAAAGAACAAAGAACACACATGTAAAAAGAACGTGACTATCAAATGTTGTTAATTCTCATTGTTAATTAATATTATGAATTGCATCATCTTCAAAACATTATTAAAAAATAAAATAAAAAAAATTTAAGCGTTAAATCATCTAAAAATGTTAAAATTAATTAATAATTCTTCACATGTAGAATTATAGGCCATTATTCGGAGAAGTTATCAAACAGTCGTTTTCGCTCAGAATTACGTTCATTCAGCATCCTTGAATCATTCAGCGTTTTGATTCATTCAGTGCTAAATCATAATGTTTTATTAAACAGGAGAAAATGTAGAAAATTAGAAACCTGAGTTATTTGCTCCTTGTTAAAGAGGTGAGCTACAACTTTG
Organism: Artemisia tridentata subsp. tridentata; assembly: GCA_021014915.2. Taxonomy (NCBI): domain Eukaryota; kingdom Viridiplantae; phylum Streptophyta; class Magnoliopsida; order Asterales; family Asteraceae; genus Artemisia; species Artemisia tridentata. Next base: position 278,003,487 of record CP139501.1, on the reverse strand, counting down.
TGAATGAAAGAACAAGGTATGAAAACGTTGGTGTAAAGCAATCAGGTCTAATCATGACAAACAAAGCCTACTTGATAACTTTGTTGAAGTTATTAACTCATGACAACCTTGCTTATAAGTTATAACAAATGTGTTTGCTCCAGATATATTAGTTTTTTAAGTCGAGAACCAATTTGATAAAGAAATAAAACTCAACTAAGTGTGTCATAGCGTCCCACCGGCGCCATTACCTTGTGGGCACGCCATTTGGCGCTGCCGTTCCGGCATTACCACCCGACACTGTTTTACATGTGAGTGTTGTGTTTTACCTTTTTTTTTTTTTTTTTTTTTTTTTTTTATTGATTAAAAATGGATGGATTTGTGTTTGTGTTGTGTTTTTTGAGTGTGTGTATTTTGAACATTTATTTTGGAGTGGCAGAATCGAAGATTTGTTTGTATTATCAACTAAATTACCTCTAAAACCTATAATATTTATACCAGTTGCCGCAACTTTTAGGGGTATATCTAATAGTTTCAACTTATACCCCTAACTTTTAGAAAGTTTGTTTAAGTGGGTTAAATTTAGAGAATTTTTGAAATGAACCTTTTAGACTAGTATATTTTTAAAATAAACCGCACGTATCTAATTTACGAAAATGAACTTCCGAGCATGCGCGCCACAATGCTATGCGCGCTCCAAGTGATAAAAAGTAGACAAAATTTCATAAAACTACAAACGCTAGCGCACTTAAAAGTTCAAAACTCAAGCGCACCTCCTTTCATATGTGCGTATGAAAAGTTTTCAGTTAATATAAAAGAGACAATACAAAAATTCATAAAAATGATAAACAAATGAATACACTACGAATGGAGATTGATACACGTGTATATTAGTGGTTATGAATGACAAACAAACAAGGTTATAAATAGCGCGAGGTGTGGCATGGCGGCATGACCAAGCCTCACGCCTTTGCGGCCAAGGTGAAGCTTTTGCGTTTATAAGGCGTGGCATAAGGCGGCACAAAATATGAAAATATTTATATATTTATATCATATTTCATATATATCGAGTTTACAAAAAGACGTAGCATAAGGTGACGCGGCGGCATGATCAAGTCTCACGCCTTTGCGAGGCCTTTGCGGGGTCTTTGCGAGCCTTTTAGAACCATGCAAACAAATGAATGAAGAGTGGTACACGACCTAGAATTCTTGGGGAGTGTTGCACAAACTCTTTCCTTTAATAGCTATTAAAATTCGCACCATAAAGTATTTTTAAACTAAGTTAAAGTTGTGCTATTAAAAAAAACACGAATATCAGGGGTTGCACATACTAAAAGATGACAATTTTTGAAAAATATTACACTTCGCGACCCAAAATCAGGTGTAGCCCGTGCCACACCCGACATACACGTAGACCCGTCCCTGTACACGTGTATATGCTATGAATGGAGAGTGGTGCACCTGTATTTAGGGGTGAGCGTGGTGCGGGTTTTGATAAAAACCGAACCGCATATGCTATGGTGCATTTCTTCTATGGCCTTGTGGCACACGTGTAAATATATGATTGGTGGATATTGAGGTTGTGCGTGATTGAAAATAGTTCATTTTGGTAATATATTAAAAAAGAGCTCATTGCGGTAAATAGAGTATGAAACATGTTTATTATTATTATTATTATTATTATTATTATTATTATTATTATTATTATTATTATTATTATTATTATCATTAAATTTTATTTTTAGTTTTATATAGTTTGATTTTCATTTAAATGAATGAAAAATTAGTTGGTTTGAAAAAATTGAAAATAAAATAAAATAAAGTGATGAGTCCCAAAAAGAATGAAATTGTTTGAGTGATAGGTGAATGAGTATTTTGGTGTGTTAATATGAAAAGGGGAATGCTAAGGGTGTGTTTAGTTGGAAAAAATTGTATGTTTTCTATCTCTAGTTTTTTAAACATTTGGAAAGGAAATTTATCTCTACAAAACATTTGAAAATATAGAAAACGTGTTTAGTTGATAATGTTTGTATTTTCTATTTCGAAGAAGAGGAGGGAGAGTTGTGGGTTACAAAGGAAAACAACTAAAATTTGTTTTGTAATTTTCTTTGTTAGGAAATAGGGAATTTTGTGTTTTGCAAAACATTTTGTTAGAAAACGCTTATTTGAACACGATCTCTATTTTTCTTGTTTTCCCCAACTAAACGCACCCTAAAGGCTTGAGCCATAAGACCCCATGCTCTAAGCAGAAGGGGTATACGAATTGCACTAGTTGTAGATTTTTTGGAAGACTTTTTTTCGCTCCTCCATAAAAGTTGTCCCTAAGTACGCGCATTTGGCTGGAACATGACACAAACCATGCTAGGAGTAAAAACACTCTGGGTAAGTATGCAGTTTAAATTAAAAATGCTGTTCAGAAAAACTTGCGGAGTAATAGTAAAGAAAATCAACTCTGGTAAAAAAATCCTGTTCCAAGCCGGATCACACTACGCATGATATTAGACTTCAAATCTTATCCTAACACAACGTGAATTAGCAACCTGAATTACCTGTTTAAATCAATTTGTAAATGTAAATCAATCTCTTTAAATTGGAATGTTTGGTTCAACTATCTTGATGAGTTGATGTTCCATGTATGACTATGGTTGGTTGTATCTACCTCCTTGCTAACTAGTTCTAGTTCTCAATGAAATTCAGATGTTAAAAAGCATGTAGGTCTCTTTAATCAGATTTTAACAATAATTATATGTGCAATACCCGTGCGTTGCTCGGGTATTCGTTTTGAAAAGAAGAAAAAGTATACTTACATACTCCTTTGGTCTCTAAATAATTGTTACCCAAACAAAATAACACACAACTTAAGAAAAATACAATATAAATTATTGAATTATAATATTTAATTTCTAAAACACGTAAACCTGTCATATCAGACGTTAATGTTCAAAGTTTAATATACGCAAATTTATCATTTCTAGTAGTCTCTAAAATTTATAAAAAAACTCAGAGTATATACAGAAATAAATAAAAGTTTCCATAATTTCTTATGCAAAAGAGTAATACAAACGGAATAAAAGACTTGAAACCATATCTTATAGAACTTGAAGTTTGAAAGCAACATAAATCAATTTTGTTTTTCCTTGAGTTCACAGCAAGGTAAAATCATTAGTAGCTTCATTATTTTATTAAACTTATATAGAGATTTATATCTGATTATTAAAGCACGTGTTTTGTTTTGTTGTTGTCGTGTGAAAGATGTAAATGATCTACTTAAGCCAACATTTATAATTAAGCATATATACAATAAGAACTTTTGCTTGATAGTTTTGTAGATTAGGTATTCTATAATCTATTTCAATAACAACAATTGAAGCCTTGTACTGTCGAGGAGGATGAAGAAAGAGGAATTAGAAGAGCCAAGAAAATAGGATTAGTTTGTTGTTTTTAGTTATCATCATCTTAATGAATTTTGCCCCTCATATATCACCTTTTCCTGTGAATAAATTAGTCAAAGTCAAACAGCAATTTAAACGGCTCAGATTAAATCTTAGGTTGATCCGACGGTTAATATATAATGTCATGTCATCATTTTTTCTCTCTGCTCCGTCGGCAATATATGTCTCTTTAATCAGATTATAATACTAATTATATGTGGTTATGTATATACACGTCTTTGTCACATCTGCCCAACTACATTTTCATTAATTGTTGCACAGATTGGCTGACTTTTCTCTGATGTATATATTCTTAGTTCATAATTCAAATAAACTTCCAACTTCCAACTTACAAGCCACTATCATGTCTCTTAATCTTTTTAGACCAAGCTTAATGGCCTTCACACAAATAATACCCAGCCAAACTAGTTCTTTAATGATGTCTATGTTTGCTAACAAAAATACCCGACAAATCAAAAGCACTAGATTTTCTCAAGTAGCTAGTGTTGGTGATCCTAGAAACATCAACACATGGAGCATTACCACCTCAGACCAGCTTAATAACTATTCGAAAGAGTCAAAATCATACCAATCCTTACACAAGGATATGAACCATAACGTTAATGAGGTAATGATGTATTTGTTATGCTGGGTGTAATGGTCACCCGACCACCACCTCCACCTCCGAGCTCTAAACTTAACTCCAGTCGAAAGGGGAATCTCTCCCGAAGCCCGCTTTCTCTATTCCATCATATTTCTGATTTATAGTATTAAAGCGCACACTACAACATTCGACACAATCGGAGGGGCATTTACTCAAAATAAATATCCAAACAAAGCTTTCTCTTTGGTGCCTCCTCTCCTTTAGAGTGAAAGTCATCCTATTAGATGAAACCGAAGATACTAAGCCTGAAATCAATCGCTCTAAATGCCATACATCTCTTAGACGAAAATAACATTTTTCACTTTTGGTAATCACCTTTTGAGTAAAACTTTTAAAGTTCGGGCGGATGTGTAAATTATGATAACAGGAACCGATCCGGTATTTTTGCTAGTTCTGGTATTCTGCAGTTTTTTTTTTGTTAAAGGGTTCTTCCCCGGTAAATTGGTGTTCTGAGGTTCCCCTCATGAGTTAGTGTGTTTGTGGTGTCAGTGTGTAGTCCTATGTATGTTTTGTTTTGAGGGTCCTAGTAGTGCTTTTGTTTTGGTATTGTTTGATGAGGTTAAGTTGAGTCAAACATAATAGATCATGTTCAAGTTGCGCCACTCACTTTCTTATGGCAATATTCTTAATTTTGTTTCAAATTCTCAGTTCTCCAAAATCTGAAACTTCTTTAACACACTAATTATTAGGCTTTTCCATCACACAAGTATTCCGAGAGACCGAGTCAACTTTACATTTAACGAAATAACAGTTTGAAAACAGTGAATATGATCTCTAGACGAAAAACTTAATGTACAATGATCTTTTATTTTTCGGTCTTTCATTCTTTTACGCAGGAAGAAAATGCTTCCAAGGTTGTAAATTTGGTAAAGTGTGTACGGAGATTAATCGCCGAAGTGGATGATGACAGATTTGAGGATTTAATTATGGTCGATGTTCTCCAGCGACTAGCTATTGATTATCACTTCCAACATGAGATCAATATAATACTAAGAAAGCGTTACATGCAATTTACTAACAAGGATCTAGTGGCAAGTTTAAATCTATATGAGACCTCCTTATGTTTTCGAATCTTAAGACAGAATGGCTTTCAATTATCGGCAGGTATGAAAATTTTCAATTTTTTTGTTTGAATTTGTCTCTCTTACTCATAAAATGTCCCCTCAGAAAAAATCTTCTATGTTAGATGCTCTTCTAAAATTCAAGGGAACTAATGGAAAGTTTGATGCAAAACTGAATAATGACTTAAGAGGTCTGATGGCATTATATGAGGCTTCACAATTAAGTACACAAGGAGAAATCATACTCATGAAGCGGAAGAGTTTAGCCGCCAGATTTTGGAGGAAACAATGAAACTTGTGGATGATGACCAAGCTAGAATGGTTAGACGTACACTTCAGAATCCATACCATAAAACGTTACCGTTATCAAACTTTAAGAACTCTATCAAGGATTTTAAGGGCACCGTCTTGTATGAATTAGCAGAACTGGAGTTCCAGATGGTGAAGTATATACACAAAATGGAGTTAAATCAGATCTCAGGGTATAAATTGAAATACAACTAAAAACAAACTTTAATTTTGTAGTAATAACCTCCTGAAATTATGAACTTTGTCATTATTGTGTCTTGTTATAACAAACACTCAATATTTAATGCTGATCACATGATTTATATAGGTGGTGGAGGGAGTTAGGTCTGGGACAAGAGCTAATCCATGCGAGGGATCAGCCGCTGAAGTGGTATCTTTGGCCCATGGCTGGCCTAACAAATCCCAACCTCTCAATGCAAAGGATCGATCTCACAAAAGTCGTATCAGTCATATATATTCTAGATGACATTTTTGACGTCTATGGAAGTATCGACGAACTAACCATATTTACCGAAGCCATCAACAAGTAAATATAGAACACATAACACATTTCTCTTATTCCACTTAACTGTTCTATAATTATGTTGAGTTATTTTACACAGATGGGATAGCAAAGCTTTTGATGAACGTCTTCCAGAATACATGAAGTCTTCCTTTAAGGCTGTTTACGACATTACACACGAGATTGCCAACAAAGTTTATGAGCGACATGGGTTTAACCCTATAAGCACGTTGTGGAAATCGGTACACATATCTATATATTTAATTTTATGGTAGCTAAAAGTTTTAATGAATGAAAAATCATAGAATTTGAAACAGCTACAATAATAACATTGTAGTGGGTGACACTTTGCAACGCATTCTTAGTGGAAGCAAAATGGTTTGCTTCTGGGCATATTCCAAAGGCGGATGAATACTTGAAAAATGGGATGGTTACTTCAGGAATACAAGTTTTTCTTGTTCACATGTTCTTCATCATCGGTGATGGTAAAAACAAAGAACAAGCAGGCCTTATTATTAGTGATAACCATGCCATTATATCATCGGTTTCAACGATTCTGCGTCTGTGGGATGATTTGGGAAGTGCACAGGTCTGGATTTATGTGTATCAGACACATTGATAGGTTTATTACATAGGTATTTCTATGAGTAAAAATAAACCATATGCGTGCTCTTTTTTTAACAGGATGAGAATCAAGATGGTCGTGATGGATCATATATCAGGTATTTTCTCCATGAGCATGAAGAGTGTTTGATTGAGAATGCACGTGAGCATGTTCTTAACTTGATATCGGATTCATGGAAGTGTCTGAATAAAGAGTTTACCTCCCGAAATCGGTTTTCATATACTTTTAAAAAGGCCTCCATTAATATTGCAAATATGGTGCCTTTGATGTATAGTTATGGTGATCCTAGTTCGCTTCCGCTGCTCAATGATTACGTCAAGGCAGTCCTATAACAAGATGCTTACTTCTGTGAATCTATATAAATAAGTAGTAATGGAGAAGGCTTTTGACGTGTCAAGCATGCAATGGAGAAGAACACTTTCTACTAGTTTTATCTAAGATATATTTTCCAAAAAACAGGTTTTTGTTTGTTTTTTCAGAGCTTTTACTTCTTCATCTGCAAACCATGTCTGCAGAAAAATAAGTACATCTAAAGCTCTTCATCTGCAAGAAGACCGTTTGTTTTTTGTGCTATTGAAGTACTTCTTTCTTTCTTTCTTTTTTCACTAGTATTTTTGTGCTATTAAAGTACTTTTTTTCTTTTTTCATTTCCTTTTTTCTTTTTCACTAGTTTTTTGTGCTATTGAGTGCAAAATAAGCAATCGCTTAAAATACGGAGTATTAAAGACAATACATAATAGTTCAAAATATATCAATATCGCTTAAAAGACGGAGTATTAAAGACAATACATATGGTTCAAAATATACCAATACATAATGGTTCAAAACATAAAAATTGCAAAGCACATAAATTATCAAAATACTACAAACATGTATCAAATTAGGACCCAAGTTAAATTACTTGCATTAATTGTTGCGCGATTTGATCTCTTAAATTAGTCATATATTGTCGATCCGATGCATTCCCTTTGTGGTTGAACAACTTGATCTTTTTCATTAACTCCATCATCAACTTCAACTAATACGTTGTCATTCTCAAGTTGCACATCTGATTGCTTATATCTTGAAAAGAGTTCATGATCTAAACCCTCTTTGCGTATAAAATTATGAAGTGCAAAACATGCAATCGTGATATTTCGTTGTACCGTAAGTGGAAATGGTGCCATCTTCTTTAATATTGAAAAACGTGCTTTCAAGACACCAAAAGCACGTTCAATCACGTTTCTAAGTTTTGCATGCGAGTGGTTGAACTTTTCTTTACTATTCAATGCACGCCTTCGCCAAAAATCTCCTAACCAATATCTCACATTGCGATATGGTGCCATAAACCCTCGTGTGTGTGCATAGGCGGCATCACAAAGATAATATTTTTCTGTAAATGTTATATAATAATTAATATTTAAGTAATAGTTCCAAATAAATCCAAACTATGTATGTATGTATTTTATGTATGTATGTGTATGTATGTATGTGTTGGTTTTAGATAACTTGGCATTCAAATAAATAAATAACCATAAACATCAAAGCACACAATTCGCGGAAGCAAGGATCATAATTAACATGTATAATGTAATACCGAAAAATAAATAGGAACGTACCGTTATGATCCTAGCAAGAACAAGGATCAAATCTTCTTTCTCCTTCACTAGATCAATCAAACAAGAACAAACAGGATTAAGATGGAACCCCTTACCTTTTTGTTCCACAATCCAAGATTAATATCTAAAGTAAGATATTACTGAGCTATCGAACATACGTACTATTACTCGATCAAAGGTTGATGCTAGTGAATGAACACGATTATTAAACTAAACTATTTTGTTTAATAAACCTTGAATCTATTATTCAAGAAGGAAGTAAATAATATAAACATGTTGTACGATACACATGCTTATGTTATATGATATTATTATGATGTACGATGCATATCTAAAGGTCAAAGATATCATCATGCGTACTGTATGCTAGAATATCATAAAGTATATCTACTGTACGATTTCATAAAGTAAAAGATATAACATCATAGTACAATAGAATCAGACTTCATAAAGTCGATTTACGTTTTTGAGTATTATTATGTGTCGTGGTTTTTGAGGGCTTGAGATTGTTTATATAGGCTCCAAACTTGTTCTCCAAGTTTGAGTCTAATACCTCCTCAACTTTCAAAACTCGACACTCAACCCTCTCCTTTATTTACTAACAGTCATTAGTCAATTCTATTAATTACTTTAACGTCCGTTAGTTATATTTCGTGTCCAAATAATTAAAATATATAATAGTTATATATATTAATTATTCCTTTGATCATTCATACGTAAAGTGTGCAATCCCTCAGTCCCGGGTTCGATTCTAGTCATACACGATTTAATATTTTTCCAAAACTCTAACAGCTCCCACTTGGAAATCTATTAAAAGGGTAATGACATTGGTTAGCGTCTAGCAACACGCCAATGCCCCCAGAACAACTCGGGTGTTGGTTCTCCTGGAAAAAACCATTCGATGATAAATCATCATAGGCTTCCTTTTGTTTCTAATACCACACTAATAAAGATATGGATCTAAGTCATTCTTTATTAATAATTATGTTTCTCGTTGTTTATGATTGAGCAAGATTACCAAATCTTCTGAACATATTCAGGGGAGATCTTGGGCGTGGCCACGCAAACATCTTGCCAACCCTATGATAGGGCCCAGCAGTATTAAACTTCAAACAGTTTGAAGGAACAAATTCTATCTTGACTACGAGCATAACACATGCACTTCGCAACGCTTCCCAAAACAATCCGTATAGCTACCTGTTACGTATAGCGTTAGATTGAATCAAAGAAATGCACTACATGCATGACAGTTATCTGGCATCTCAAGTCTGAGGATAACTATATACTCATGATTTACTTAATGACAAGATCCATAAAGTAAACTCATGTGGCGGGATTTGGTCCTATACTCAAACAATTTGAATATCATGTGAAATTGGTATGACAACGCATCAATATACTTTCAAGTATATTATACCAATACTCAGATTTACCTTAATTTAATGACATTCCCATATCATTAACCGGCAACGGACAGTTTAGAATATATAAATATATTCAAGGATATAAACATGCAAATATAGGATATATTATTAAGAAAATAATAAATAAACATAACCATTATTTTATTTCATTAAAATAATAACTGTTCAATAACATCCCATTTTCCAAACACTAAAATAGATCAATGCATGATAATTCCCATTAATGAATTATGCCTCAAGTCATGTCAAACATACTTGTCGACAAGACATAAATCAACTAATTTTGATCTATGTGAATTTTGAGAATACTTATTTCAAGAATTCAATTAATGAAGTTCTTGTATGTGTGCAATCAATTATCTTGATAATGCCACATAATATTTCATAAATACGTGACATCCTCAACCATGAATTTATGACAAGCAAACTATCAAAACTTTTATAGTTTAAAGTATTCTAATTCTTTAATGTAAAAAAACAACTATGCTTACAGTTAAGCATAACTAGTACACATGGCCATTAACTAGGATGAAATCCTACCATGACTAGTATTGAGTGTCATCTCAATCTTATCAGCATCATTGTATGCAAACAACAATATGCTCTTTAAAATCCCGTAAACTTTAATATACATTGTGTAATGTTTGATACCTTCAAATCTTTCCAGATTTGTTGGCTATATCAATTACACAACAATTGTCATATGGTTCTTATTTAGAATTTAGGAGCTATTCCAGGATGAGGATGTTAATTCTAAATCCAACCATATCCATTACACTTAGTTATCTAATAACTTTCAATTAGATATTAATGTTGTCAAATCATCTTTCATCAAGCATGATACAACAAACAACATGATGTACATGAAAAATCCTTGCATCAAACTTAGATTTATTCATGTCATATCTTTTCAAAGATATGTATCTATCTAGACTTTCTAATAGTATAATCATGTTTATAAGAATCAATAATTTTACCGCTTATGTTTATAACAATAAACATATATTCCATGGTCGTATGTTTATTTTCTAAATTTCCATAATGAAGTTTCATTCCAAAATAATACTTAACATTTAATGTTAATGGAATGCTTCTTCCTATATGTTATACAACATACATGAAATAAGAAAATAAATATAACACTCCCACTAGCTTTTAGGAACATTAAGAGATTGTCTTATTTTAATTATAAATCAAAACTATGATTTAATAATCAAACATAAGTGTATCTCCTAGATGCATGCATTAATCCATTCATAAATGATTGCATTTTGTATACTTCCAAAGATTATTTGAACTCAAATACTCCTTTCAATTTACTTATCGTCCTCGCACAAGTAATTATCCAAGAAAGAGTTTTGATATTTCATTGTTAATTTCATATAAATGAAACTAAGAATGATAATCATAATCTTTATACATTTAACGTGCCTACAAAGAATTTCAATCACAGTTAATTGCTTAAGTGTGTTTGATAATCTTTTAATACATTAAATATGTATACAGAATAGTCCATTATGATTTCTACACAGGAATTTAAATCTCTAGGATTTCCATTTCCTTTGTAGAAACTCATCATCATTCTATAGTGTAACTATAGAGTTCAAGATTAACTAAGTTTCCAAAACTAGTTATCTTCCTGGACTGCATTTAAGCATTCATAGTATGAGTAATTTGCCAAATTCAACATTTGCAATTTATCAACAGGTTTACTATAATCCTGTAACTCATAATCCTCAACATATTATACAAATATTTGAGATATCCTAGTGGATCTATGAATGAGAATTCCTTCATCTTGAGATTTAACATTTACATGTTAATCTTCAGCATGACAATTGCTAGTGTGTTTTAGAAGATCATGTATCTTGTAATTTTATCTTTTCAAGATAAAACTCCCACTTGCCTTTAGCAATTTATAGACTATCCATAAATACTTAGCAAGTAGAGCAACACAAAATTGTTCTCTTTTGGGACATTACAAATACATATTGACAGTTCCTTACATGAAGTTTGTTAATAACCTACTCAAAAGCAGTTTAACAAATTCTGAACTTCAATTTTAAGACTTAATATGATTCATCACATTCCATAATAAATGGTGTCTTATTAATCTTCTAGGTTGGAGTCTAATTGAGTATATACATTGCATAATCAATTTTCTAACCTTGATAACTTTTGGAAGAATAGAAAATATAGTTATCTTTAATCAAACAATATAACAAGAGTTTGATTTTCCTAACTGAACATACCATAACCATTATGTATTTCATTAGGATTATATTGTAAAACAATCTTACAATACGTAAGATAAATATATTTTGTTTGGTTTATCTATTTACCAACTAAATCAGCTTAATGGTATAATAGAATTTCCAAGCCAATTGCATGCTATATAACATAAGTACTTTTAACCAAGTCACTTCATGTCCATGTCTTAATAAGAAGACATAAACTGTTATAGTCCCAATTCACGTTATAAATCATTGATCAACTCAATGACTTCTTATATATGTCTTAATTAAAAAACATAACACGTTAACGTCTTACTTTATTATAAGTCTTATAACAATTAAAAGACTTCATATTTATATCTTTACAATAAGATATAAATATACAAATCTAAAGTAATCATGAACACCACAATATGGTTTCAATAGTATTTCCAGTTAATTTATTACTTCATATATTTATGACATTCCAAGAATACATAAACATTCAATTTTGAAGTAGTATTGGATTACTTCATTTATTTATGTCATTTCAATAATACATAAATATTTAGTTTGAAGTAATCTCATTATCATATTGACACTTGTTCTAATAAGGATCTAATTTAGAACTTGCAAATTAACATAGTTTCATTACATCAGTTGATCTGCTAGTAATGAAAGTATGTAATTTACCTTGTCATTAATATCTATGTCAAGGTCTCACTTACGCTAAATATTAATTCCAAGTGTTCTATAAATTAGATGTCAATAAATCACATTAGAACATTAATTCTCTTACCTTGCATTCAAGAAAATCCTTTAAATCATATTCCTTTGTGTTGTTGCTTGCACACAATTAAGATTTCTCCCACTTGTGCATGGAACAACATCATGTATCAGATAAACAACACGTCACGCGTTTGTTTAATGTGATCAATATGATTGTGTCATAGATATTCGTAGATATAGAACCACCTTGTCTTGTAAGGAAACGCACATGACTATCCTTAAACTCACAAGTGTCTATAATTAGAAAGTAATTATCTCAAGACATTCTAGAGATAATCTGGGTTACTACCAAGATAACAAGCTTGTAGCTCCCACTGAATTACAAATCATTACATTAATATATGTTATTCAGTAATAACAACACAATGCTCCCACTGGATTTGACAACATTATAAGTGTTTCATAACCAGTAAAAGCAAATAGTGTGCTATTTACTTTCCTACACCTTTGAGTGATCCCATATGTAATAATTACTTAGGTACTAAAGAATGTATTCTACTTTGTAAATGATGGACTATCCATCAATCCAATTAACTTGGAAATAATTTGGCATGCAATTTCTTCCTTAATTTGACTACCATCCCCACAATGGCATGTAGCATCAAAAGTGGTCAAAGCACAACAACTAGACAAAGTGTGCTAGTTTGCCTTTTACCAATTTTGCGGTAACTAGTCTAGCTTCTAATTTAACAACTCATGAAACGTGCAAAGTTTCTTAACTATTAAAATTTTGCTATGAGTTATTCCTTAGAATTTAGACAATTCTAATTTTCCCATTATACCCTTCTCATACATGAAAAGGTATATGGTTTAAGTCTCACTCTTCTCAAAGAAAGTAGACTTGGTTTGTTCTTTTAGTAAAGTTGACTCTAGCCTAAACCCCTACGGGTGTAGATCAAATTTTCCACTAAAAGAATGCCCCACGTTTACGGTTTTTAACGTTGCATTAATACATTAAATGAATTTACAAAATTCAACTTTAGTATTTTCGATAATAATTTTTCAAGAAAAGAAAACTACCCAGGAAATATAAAATAACCATTTAATTTTCTTGAAAACTAGGATCCAACTTTCCATAGTTCCACCATATCAGTTGATCTGCTAGCAGTGAAAGTACAAAAGATGGTAACTTGTCGTACAATAATCGCGAAACAATTTTCCGACTCCTAAATTTATGGGAATTACATTTGCCAAAAATAATTTTGCAATGTAAGCATGTTTCTTCCCATCTCATGCTTTAAGTCTCAAGGTCTCACTTATAACTTAATTAAGTCATCTAATTTAGAAACATGTAAATTTACATAATTTTATTACACTCAGTTGATCTGCTGGCAATAAAAGCATGTAATTTACCTTGTCATTAATATCCGTGTCAAGGTCTCACTTACGCCAGATATTAACTTCAAGTGTCTCTTATAATTAGATAGCATGTGACTTAAATTTTATAGGGTATTTATTTTGATGTGACAATCAAAATATGTACAAAGAAGCATGCACTCATCTTTGTATCATAAGTTTTCAAAACCATTTTAATTACTAAATTTTTAAGAGTTAAATCAACAAAGTTTTAATTGAGGCGTTGAGCAATTTACAACTTTGCCTTAAGATGCTTCGTACATGTAATGGTGTACTTGGTAAGTCTAATTAGACGCACAGGCGAGCGGAGAGACAGAATGGAGTCTCTTTAAGGTCACAATTTAATGCGTACCGACCTTATACCCACTTTATAGTTTGTCTAATTAGGTCCGCCGCTTCGACCATTTGTACAGTTGCATCAATCAATTAAAAGTTTTTGATTCTAAGTCTTATAAAAAATATGTAGTAAATTATTAAATTGCTAGTCTCGCCTGGGAGCAAATTATAGTGCGAAGCGAACCACTATCGGCACATAAGACTTGGCAATAAATAATTTACCACAGCATAAGGTTTCATAGTTATTATGTCCATTTAATTTTTTATACCAAAAATCACCCTCTTATTTGCTTATAATTCATGAATAATTTAAACAAATAAGAACTCTTGTTTGCTTACAATTCATGAATAATTTAAACAAATAAGACAAGTAATTTCAACAAAATTAAATAAACACGAATAACGCATATAATCTTAACAATTAAATCATATAGCCACATGCAAATCTTTTGATAAATCCTATTAATAATCTATATGTGTAATTATTATGTATATAATTAATAAAACTCTCATTGGTTTTCGAGCGCATTGTACCCAATGGACCACAGACGCCAACAATTGACCGCGTAAGTTTTAATAATTAAATACCACATTGCACATAACTGATTCATTAATTTAATAGATTAGGTCTTCCCTAATTTTAGATTTATCTAAAACATGTAGCATGTAAAACAAACCGTAATCCATGATTTCTTTGCATGAAAAAATCATGGATCAAACAGGAACGTAACCCTTTATTCAAATAATCACATAAACACATGTTCCTAATTTAGGGTTACAAAACTAGCTTTTTATTAAAGAGGGTCGAACCCCCCCCCCCCCCCCTAAATTATGATCAAATTTTTTATTTTAGATCTAGTAAAAACCCTAAAAAAATAATTCTGTTGATGCAAATAATGTTCTAAAAACGTTATTTATATCTTTCAATTACTTCACGTTTTGAGGATGACAAAATGTGAAATCACGATACGTTAAAATCAACGTAAACAAGTCTTTAATCGGAAGATCCCGTTTCTACGCAAATCACTCTTGAACAAAGTTACAACTTAGACTAGTGATCAAAGAAGTGAATTTATGTTTTGAAAATTCACATTTTAAATGGGACAAAACATTTTTTCAAAAATACACATGACAAATTATTTTTGAATTATTAAGAAATGTTTTAATGGAAAAATTAGTTTGAAAATCATAACAGCTATTTTTCCCCCCAAAATCAGCTCCAACCTTCCCCAAATAAGTTTTCACCAGAAAAGACAAAATTTGGAGCGTCCTAGTCTACGACGGCTCCACGGTTCCGTTAAATTTAATGGAGCCGTGGGGTATTTAACGGAGCCGTCCGTACCATTTTTTCTGTAACGTTCAGATTTTTCTTGCCTATAAATATCAACCCCTTTCACAGTTTTAGGCACCCTTCACACACAGAAAAATCCCTTAGCTTAATCCTCTCAAACCTTTCACTTATTTAGATTAGTTTTCTTTGTTTCAAGAGTGATCCAATCATCCTTCAAGTGATCCTCTTCATACCTCTTCATTAGCAAGAGAAGAACACAAGTATCCACGTAGATACAAGGTGTTGTCATCCCTCTTCATTAGCAAGAGAAGAACACAAGTATCCAAGTAGATACAAGGTGTTGTCATCCCTCTTCATTAGGAAGAGAAGAACTCAAGTATTCAAGAAGATACAAGAGTTATAGTTGTTAGGTTTTTGTAACACTTGTTACAACCTTGTTGTATCTTTGCATACATCAAGCTTTCTTATCTTTTGTGAGTGAGAGTGAAGATCAAGTGTGATCTATAGAGATAGTGAACATCTCTTATAGCCATTGGGCTTGTGTGATTGATCAAGAAGATCAAGGGTCGATAGATTAGTGTTAGTTGAGTAGAGTGAAGTGAGTGTTGATCATTGTGATCGTGTTGAGATCTTGGTGATCTCTTGAAGCCACTGGGCTTGAGTGTTTGGTCACGTGGACCTTGGTAGATTGGTGCTAGCTAAGATTAGCACTCGACATCTAGCTTAGTGTCGGTAATAGGATAAGCGACGTGTACGGTTTTCTCCGCCTGAAGGGAGGTTGTTGATATAGTGTTTGAAACTCTCGAGTGTGGTACTCGGGGAGTGGAGTAGGGCGAAGAAGAGCTTCGTAGCCGAACCACTATAAATCCTCTGTCTTGGTTCGATCTTTCCAACTCTACTATTTACTCTTATTTGTTATTATTACTTAGCTTAGTGTGTAGTTCATATTGGTGTTGATTGGTTACACATAAAGTTCGAATCAAAGTTTCCAATTGCTAACTTTTAAAACAAGATTTTTAAAAGGATTTTTAAACGGTAAACTATTCAACCCCCCTTCTAGTTTCCCACAATTGGTATCAGAAGCCACGTCAGTCAAGTCTTTAAAGTATATTGTATTTTAAAACTTGAATCGATCAATGGATTCCGACAAATATCTAGAAGGGCAATCTATGCAAAGACCACCACTTTTCGAAACCGATTGTTTTATATATTGGAAAACAAGATTCGAAACGTATGTGAAATCAAAAGACATTGATCTTTGGCATGTTATTACCGAGGGTGACTTTCAACCTATTCAAATGAATCCGGAAACTAAAAAGGATGAAATAGTTTCTTATGATAAACAAAGTGATGAACTTAAAAGGAAATTAGCCAAAAATAATGAGGCTAAAATGATGATTTATAATGCTTTGCCTAAAAAGGAATTCGAAAGAATTTTCATGTGTAATACGGCAAAAGATATTTGGAAAACTTTGTTAGTCACTCACCAAGGTAATAACCAAGTCAAAGAGAACAAGATAGATCTTCTTGTTCAACAATATGAACAATTCTCCATTTCGGAGGATGAGTCAATAGATAATGCTTTTGCTAGATTTAATACTATTATCACTAGTCTTAAAGCTCTTGATGAAGGTTATTCTAGTAAGAACTATGTTAGGAAGTTTCTTAGAGCTCTACATCCTAAATGGAGAGCAAAGGTCACCGCCATAGAAGAGTCAAAGGACTTGGCGGCATTGTCACTCGATGAACTTATAGGAAATTTGAAAGTTCATGAGATGATCATCAAGAAGGACTCTGACATTGTCAAAGGCAAAAGCGAGAGAGTTAGATCTCTAGCATTAAAAGCCAAGAAGGAGTCCAGTGATGAGGAATGTTCGAGTTCCGGTAGTGAAGATGAAGAGTACGCACTAGCCGTTAGGAACTTTAGAAAGTTCTTTAGAAGGAAAGGTAGATTTCCTAGACAACCTCGCGATGAGAAGAGGTCATCCCAAAGAAACCATGATGAAAGAAAAGGGACAAGTGATAGGAAATGCTATAGATGCGGAGATCCTAATCACTTCATAGGAGAATGTCCTAAGCCACCAAAATCCAACAACCAAAGAGCCTTTGTAGGAGGCTCTTGGAGTGATAGCGGTGAAGAAGAAGAGAAGAAGCCTAACGATGAAAAGTGCCTAATGGCTCAAGCTTCTAACGAGGTACATTCCGACTCTTCTTATTATAGTGATAATAATTCGTCAATAGATGATAGTGAATTGCATGACGAATACAACAAACTATGCGTAGTTAGTACTAAGATCTTAGGTAGAAACACAAAACTTAAGTTAAAACTACAAGAACTAGAACTACAAGTCCTATAACTAAAAGATCAAGTCAAAAGACTTGAGAAAAACAAGGAAGTAGACTTAGGATGCGGGTCATGTATAAGTCTTCAAGTAGAAAATGAAAAACTTAAAGAAAATGCTTTAAGAATCATTAAGTTTAATGAAGGAACTAAAACACTTAATGATATACTTGAAAACATTAGATATATTGAACATGACCGTGCGGGTTTAGGATTTGACCCAAATCAGGCTTCTACAAGTGGTACCAAACAAGTTAAATTTGTAATGCCTGAAACGTCTAAGTCTGAAGGGGACGGCACCACTAAAGGTACAGATGGCACCACTAAATTTAGTGGTACCGTGGTACCGTCTGATGCTGAAGACGAAACTGGGTCAATTTTAAAAAATAGCCTAAGTCCTAAACCGAGTCACATAGTTAAAAATAGTTCTAGTGTGTCTACTCCAAGTAAAGGGGAGGTCAAAAGCTCTTACAAACCATTGTCATCTCCCGAACATGGATTTGTAAAGCGTGACACTAGGTCGACTACTCCTCCACCTAGAAAGGTAAACTCTCCCAAACCTCGGTCTAGAACTCCTCTATCGAGAGGTAACTTTAGAAGACAAAATCATCCAAGTAACTTTCCCGTAACTTGGAATGATCGTCCATCAAAAGGTTACTTACCATGGGAAATGTGTCCTCCATTCTCACATCCTAAACTAACGCAACAAATGCGTAGGATGTTTGACTCTAACAACTTTGGACCCATGAGATATTGGGGACCAGATGTTTGAACTTTTGTTTTGCTAGGAAAACATGAGTGTAAATAAATTTCGGAGTCTAACAAAAGGAGTATGATGTGTTATCAAACAAGTCTGGTGACGCAAAAGTCAAGTCGTGTCTTATATGCTCAACATTCAACAAAGGTAGTATAATCCTCTAGTTTTAAGAGCAACACCTCAGGCACAGGTACGCTTTCTTAAAACACCCTTTGTTAGTAGTAATGTTTGGCATGAAATAGTGTAGTTAGAATCTAACATGGTAGGCACTATAACACAGAAACTCTATTCACATCTCATCATGTCAAACTCAACTTGTCCAGAAATGTTCGATGATCGCTTGAAGATCATGCGTGACAAGTTTGAATTAAGCATTGATGAGTGAATCAAGTTTCCTTCCTTGCACATAAGTAATCTTGCCTAAATTAAGTATCCCTTTAAACTTATGTATACTATATGTATGAGATACATAGTTTAAGTAATAGTCTTTATTGACACTGACGCCCATATCCGCAAAAACGAAACTCACAAGTGAAGAAGAAGGTGAGTGAGCGGATATAACTAGGTTAGGGGCATAATAGGTAAAGTAGTTTACCTAACGGCAAGTAGGTCCATTATCATGAATAGTGTTGGCTTTGTGCCCACTTATAAGAAGTGTCCCAAAACCTCTTACATCAAAGTGTTTAATGTATCATACCATGCATTAAAGATACTACACACTTGAGATTACGATATCTCGAGGAGATTGATGTAGAAAATGTTTCTATACCAACTCTGATAATGTGAGAGTTAATGTGGATTGAAACATAAAGAGTAATGTTTGTACCTTCATAGGCTGATTAACAAACATCTTGGTTCCCCAAGAAACAAACTACTCTTATTGTCTCCACGACCGAAGCCGAGTACGTAAGCGCCGGAAAGGCATGACAACAAACACTATAGATGAGACAACTCCTGAGAAGAGTAGCAGTCAAGATGCCATTAGACTTGTCCGGGAACCCTATAGTCTGCTCATGAACGAAGCTCGTCGAAGTACGTCTTCTCCTCCGTCTATTGAATGACAACATCGTCAAGTCTCCAACCAATACGTTCTCGTCACCCCACTCATGACTATTTAGATAATTCTTTCGAATTATTAAAGTCATCGTCCACCTCTCTCCTCATGACCTCTTAATAATTCACTTGAAATATTAACGTCATTTCTCACGTCTTATGACTCATTTGTCATTTCACTCACATCGCCTCATGACTCTTAAGTCATTCCTCTCATCCCGCTTATGACTATTTCAATATTTCAATGGAAATATTAAAGTCATCCCTTGCGTCATATCTTATATACGTTTTATCCCTTCTATGACTCCTCAAATATTTCACGGGAAATATTGAAGTCATCCTCTACGAATCACCCGTGACTTCTTAAGTCATCTATCTAACTCGTCTCATGACTTTTAGAAATTCCTCTAGAAGTTCTAAGTCATTCCCTCACAACTCGTCACATGACTTTTTGAACATTTCACAGGAAATGTTAAGTCATTCCTTGCGTCTCGTACTCCGACTAATTAAATATTTCATGGGAAATATTATAGTCATCCTCCAAAACACAACTCATAACTTCTATTTATTTCACGAGAAATACTAGAAGTAAATCCTCATCCAATGACAACTTAGTCAATTTCCTTGGAAACACTAAGGTCATTTCCGGTCATCCCATTTAATCATCCTTCGTCAAAAAGTTTATTAGGTATAAACTTTTTTCTCGTGTCAAAAAGTCTTACTAAATAAGTAAGATTAATCAGCCAAAAGTCAAAACGGAAGAAAAAATTGGACCATCAGATATACGGCTCCATTAAAGAGGCACGGCTCCACTAATGTTTAATGGAACCGTGGAGCCGTGCATCTAAAAAACGCGCCCATTTCCCTTTCTTCTGCACAGACTTTCCAAACACACCCAAAAACACTTTCACTTGCTGTCAAAACCGAACCATAACACCTTAATTCAACTAAACTCTTGCAAATCAAGATTGAGGCATTGGAATCAATAAATCCTAATCACAACATCATTAATGGTAAGTAAATCACTTTTAATTTCGTTTAATTTGAGTCTAGGGTTTGTTCTTGAGTATAAATCCGAATTGGGGATTTTCAAAATTAGTTAAATCCTTGTGAAATTAAGACTAGGATTAGACAATGTAGCATTCACATGATTCCCTAAACCTAGGATTTCCAAAAACCCATTTATGTTGCAAAACCTAATCCGAAATTAATCACTAAATTCAGATTATGATTGATTATTTGTAATGGAATCATGTTTAGGATGATTAAAATTGAGTTAGGAACGTTTTGCATTAAAAGCTTTTCAAACTAAAAGCTCGTTGGCGCCATGTTGAGGCGTTTGCCAAACACCCCAATTCGATCATTTTTTGAAAAACTTCACAAGTCTAGGATCATGAAACCTTCTTCATGCATTGTTGATGCAAATTAAAAACGTTTTTGCATGCATACATGAACTCTCAAATATGGGTCGAAGTACATAATTGATATGTATTGTTCGACATATTTGATTGAGCAAAAGTGAAGTTAGGAGCGTTTGGGTAATCTCATTAGGATAGTTTTAGAGTCGAGATTGCCGCACCTCCACATTGTTTGCATTTAGGCACACACACTAGAAGTGTAATCATTAAAATGCAACGAACTAACATATACAAAAATATATTTTTTTGTAGATAACAATGCCTCGAAATGATTATCAATTAACCCGACATTACATCATTGAAACACTTGAAAACCCAAACATCTCTGATGAACAAAAGGCTTATTTTGCCAAAGTGCTAACACGATACATACACGAAGGGCGTATAGTCGATGCACTTTATGTCATGTCAGACAGAGTCAGTGCTTGTTTTCCTTCTATTTGGTTCGATTGTTTATACACAATAAACGATCAAATATGTCCCCTTTTCGTTCTCGAGTTTTACAGTCGTGTCCGTACCTACACTAACTCTGACGGAAACGTCTTTCTTGATTTTTGGATTCGACACCAAAATATCACCCTGTCTGTTACTGACATTGGTCAAATTCTCGGTGTTCCCTCTCATGGTCAGTGTGCATTCACTAACGACCATTCTCTAGAGTCTCTTTACCACAATGTTGAGATCGAAGGTGCTTATAGTACTGAAATTCCCGACATTGAAGTCTTTACCACAATGTTGAGATCGAAGGTGCTTATAGTACTGAAATTCCCGACATTGAAGTAATCAAACAAATAATCCAAATTCCTCGAGTCACCAACACGTACCAAAAATGTGATGGTTCCATTGTCTTTCTCGACCCACACAAAATCTACCTCAGGGAACTCCGTCCCGACCTTAGAAGTTGGGAACTTCTTCTACGTGAAAATGTGTTAAGCCTTGCGGGCAACCGTGATCACGTATCGGCAAGTCTTGCCCTCATGCTCTACTGTCTCAGTATCGAGGAACCATTCAACCTCGCATACTACATGGTCAAACGGATGGCCAACATTCATCGTCGCTCCGATGAGCTCATGCCATACGGCATGCTACTTACTCGTTTGTTCAGGTGGGTTATGGAACATTTCCCACATCTTCAAAGTGTCGACTATGTCCTAGTCAATCAGGTTATGAAACCACTTGGTGGACCACAACGTCGCACAAAGCAACGTAAGGAAAAAGGGTCCAAACGTGGTCGTAAATCCACTTCTGACATTCCTCATTCATCCTCCTCCTTCAGTCACGAATCATCATCTGAGCCTATGGATGAGGAAGATGATGAGGTGAACGAAGAAGGAACGTCTAGTTCTCAAATCCCTTCTCCCGACACCTACTTTCGTAACCTCAACACTTCGTCATTCCAACCAACCTCCAACCTTGAGTTTGGTGACTTCAACCTACCTAACCTAATGAGGAGACAAACAGTAATGTACAATCGACAAGTCTCAATGCATGAGCAAACTATCGGGGGATTCAAGTCCATCGGCAAGGCGATCAAAGGACTTGGAAACAAGATTAAAAAGTTGGGGAAGAAACGAGACTAGTTAGGATTAGCTTAAGTAGTACTATTAACTTAAAGTATTATTAAGCTATTATAAATAAAGTCATGGCAATGTCCATAAACATTAACTTGCTTGAAATGTTCTCCTTTAACATTTCACACTTGAACATGGTTAATTTGCTTAGTTAATTAACCTTTATGTTAATCAATCTTGCCTAGTTCATGCATGTTCTATTATTTTATTACATGCACTAGATGTTAAACTTGCTTGAATTCATGCATGCTTAATAGTTACCTAAATTCATAGATGATCACATGATCATGTTAGTTGCTAGTTGAAACTAGCTTTAGGAATTCTATGTGTTTAGTGATTTGAGGCTTTGAGATTTGCAGCCAATGGATTCCCCAGAAAATTTCCCCATTTAGGCTGCCTAAAACCTGCAGACCTGGAAAGAAGGTCAAAAGAGCCCACGGCTCCATTAAATAGGCCACGGCTCCACTAAATTTAGTGGTGCCGTCGTACCTTTAATGGTACCGTGCCTCTGGAAGACGAATTTAACAATTCTCTTTCACTTTTTGACTTTCTTTTCCTGAAAAACTGCAAACAAAACATGATTCCCATGCACCCAAATCCCCAAATCCAACATCCTTTTCAACCTTGCATGCTTTTGATTTGGCTATTTAAGCTAACATCATGCATTGCCATCCTTACACCCATCCTTACACCTTCACAACTCACCATTCATACACCATGTCTTCCACCATTGCTTCCACCTCACACAAGAACAAGAAACCTAGATTCAACATCAAACCAACAAATCAAACCACTCTAGTTGATCAATGGATCAAGAATGTTCACACACCTCAATCATCAACTAAACCTATCACCAATGACATTGCCTTCATTGATCTCACCTTGGATGATGAAGATGAAACCCACACACCCATAACCTCTACCAAATCATCATCCTCCTTCACTACACCCCAACCTCCATCCAAGGCAACCTCTATCAAACCCATATCCTCATCCTCCACAACTAGAACCAACACACATTCACCTCAACCTAGTCCCATTCACCCTTTAGCCTTAACACTTAACTCATCACCATCAACTTCCCTTGAAATGGGAACTAACACCTCATCCTCATCACTTTCACCATCACCACAACCTCTAGCTCTCACCCTCACCTTATCACCAATAACTCCATTTGAGTTTGGGAGCAACACATCATCACCTTCCCTATCACCATCACCTCAACCCTTAATGGGTTATCCCATCCTTTATCCCCTTCACTCACACACCTTGAGTTGCCCTTGTTGCAACTACAACCTTGACTCATCATGAACCTTAGAGATGAGCTTAACTTTAGGTTTTCATACCTAGAACACCTCCTCACACCACCCATGGGACCCATCATCCTTCCACCACCTCCACCACACAATAGCCCAAACTAAACATGATTGTGTTTGGTCTCCCAATAAATGATTAGGAACCTTTTGAAGTTGGAAGCAAATCTAGAAGCCTCATGTTACTTTAGATGTTTATGTGTCTTCTTGTTAGTTTAATTTGCTTTCCTATTGTAGTCATACTTATGTATGACATTTATTTTATATTTATGAAATGGGCTTTTCATTTTGGCTACTTAGCCATAATTTTGTGTGGTTGGATATTTGTCAAATGTGCTACTTGTTAGATATTGTATATTTGTCGTCTAACCTTGTTTTGTAGCACGAACCATTGCTCGATTCCTTTGTATTCTCCAAATGAGGGGGAGTACACATCAAGGGGGAGCCTTCGTCACCTTTTTGATTTGACAAAAAGGGGGAGAAATGGGAGTAAACTCATTAAAAACTTGTTAAAACTAATTTTAACCTAACATGAGTTTATATTTTGTCATCATCAAAAAGGGGGAGATTGTTGATGCAAATAATGTTCTAAAAACGTTATTTATATCTTTCGATTACTTCACGTTTTGAGGATGACAAAATGTGAAATCACGATACGTTAAAATCAACGTAAACAAGTCTTTAATCGGAAGATCCCGTTTCTATGCAAATCACTCTTGAACAAAGTTACAATTTAGACTAGTGATCAAAGAAGTGAATTTATGTTTTGAAAATTCACATTTTAAATGGGACAAAACATTTTTTCAAAAATACACATGACAAATTATTTTTGAATTATTAAGAAATGTTTTAATAGAAAAATTAGTTTGAAAATAATAACAGCTATTTTCCCCCCAAAATCAGCTCCAACCTTCCCCAAATAAGTTTTCACCAGAAAAGACAAAATTTGGAGCGTTGATGCGTGGTTTTGCAACCTTACAACAGGTTTTACCTCTCGAGGGATCTCAAGAGGCTTACAACCCCACCAGGCAGTGTACCTGACCGATGTAGTATAGTGTAGTGGTAAGTACGGGGGATTGATCGTTCTCCACAGGGAATAGTGTCGTTAGGATTGAAAAACTACTCTAATAGGTCTAAGGGTGAGGGAAGATTCTTTTTGTATTTTTATGTTTTTATGAAAGCAAGTAAAATCTCGGGTTTTGAAGGAGTAGGCGGAATTAGTTGCTAGTCAACTAACCCAAATAACTACAAATGCAAATAAAATAAAATAACTAAAAATAAAAAGGTTGTGAAACTTATATGGAGAGAAATGTGTTTACTTAGATTTCCTTACTCCCTAACTATCTTTTACCGGTTGATTAGTGTGTATTAATTGCGTGGATGACGGGTGTATTCCTTAATACCAATCGTGGGGTAGCGTACGTACTTCCCCAACTCTACAAGCTCCTACTTCACTCCTATGTCAAGCCGGCTAAGAAGCTCCTAACATGGGATCACTAGAATTTGCTCATGCATTAAATACAACCATAAAAACCTTAGTATGCATTGGTTCATGTTTCTTAAGACGTTCAAGCAAGTTACCGCATAGGAAGTTAGCCAGTTTTCTTAAGCCTAACATCGATAAACAATCATCCAATACAATTAATAACACACTAATAACCAATAATCAATAGTTAGGTTTCATTAGATCTAAGCAAACACAAGATAAATCTAGCCTAGCATGTTAATTAAAAGACAAGAACAAGATGTAATCAAACAACACATAGACATATTGATTGATTAAATGAATACTTATCTTCAATTAAACATGGGAGATCCAAGGGTATAAAAACCCTTAAAAATGGCAGAAATTCGTCTTAGGGTTTCTCCTCACAAAGTTGCACACTAATGACAAAAAATTGCAAAACTATATATAGAACTTAGTTGCTGACGGCGTCACGTTATAGATCTTGACGCCGTCACCTCGCCGTGTCTAGGGTTCCCGGATGGCCTTCTTGACGCCGTCCCTCTTTAGTGCTCCAAAATCCGCTCTGGCTTATCAAAGGTTGACGCCGTCAAAAATGGGCTTAACGCCGTCTCTCTTTAAGTTAAACCATGATGGCCTTGATCACCTTAAAGGGTGACGCCGTCAGACTTCCTTTGTAAAACTCCCTGGCTTATCATGTGTATTTTTCATATCCACCTCTTTTGCCAAGCCATGACGCCGTCAAGAGCAATACTTGACGCCGTCAAAGGTACTTTTCCAGCCGATTTTGAGACTTTGTCGTTTTCTTCACTTTTATGCTCCAAAAACGTCCAAAATGCTTCCTTTTCCAGATTTCTTCTCCAAAGTACCTAAAATGACAAAAGGAACGATTTAGGGCAATATTTGATCAAATAAATACGATTTAGGGCTTAAATGACCCCCTGAAAGCGGTACACTTTTCGCTTCATCAAATACCCTTACACTTGAGATTTGCTTGTCCTCAAGCAAATGCGCTTTTATTCCAATCAAAATACAAGTTAGGGGTTATTTAACGCTAATATAAAAGTAATTACAACAAATAGTCGTTCCACTTTAATCATAATAAGCACGGAGATTACAAACTAGCACCTCACAAGTAGTGTTTAGATACTCACATCTCTCAGGTGTCATCAAAATAAATCTCATAAATGAAAACGGATAATATCTCTCACTACCTGTCATAGCAAATAGATTACCATAGGCTTGGGAAAGGATTGAAAACCTCCTCCACTAGGCGTAAGCACCTAGATAAACTATCAAAGAGGGCTTTTACATGGGTTATAACGTGAGGTGTAGGGATATGATAAACACGGTTTTGTTGGATAAGGGATATTTTACTGGTGGCGAGTTAAAGATCTTGATTAATTACATGTACAATATGGCATTGCTAAGCCAAGACTAGACTCGACTAAAGCTAAAAACAAAATAACAAAAACATAAAATAAACATAAAATGAAACGGGATGGTAGTCCGTATGTTTTTTTTTCTACTTTTCTTTTTCTTATTTTTTTTGTATTTTTCTTGATTTTTTTGATTTTTTTTTTTTCATACACTCTTGCCCTACCATCCAAAATAATACATCATAGGGGCGTTTCATTCCCCTTACACTTGAACTTTTACATAACTTTACAAATAATTATTCTAATGACTCGAATTAAGATAATCGAAACACTTGGAGTACTTTTAAAATATTTAGCACATATGGGGGTAATAATGTTGTTCTTCCCCATTACTCCATTACACTAGTACTTTACCCATGAGTCCCAATCGTCCCAAAACAATATGTACAAGGATATGACTCGACTTAGCAACCATGTAATCAATTAGATAATTAACTAAGGGTTTAAACAAATGTTGTCACAATAATGCACTAAAGATGAGTGCATACAAGGTAGGCTAAGGCGATTTGGGTGTACATTTAAGTGGGGTGTAAACAAATTCTTCCTTTAAGTAAAATGCTTAAAGGTCAAAACGAAAAGATAGGCTCTGAGGGGTGTACTAGGGGTATCGTGTACCAAAAATGAGTACAACGCAAAGGGTGTGGGATAATTACTTGACCAATGTAGCCAAAGTAATTATAACAAAAACACAGGTGCAAAACAGTGGGTTAATCCTAATGCCTCTTATCATGTAGTAAATCTAACTACACGAATGTAGTCTCACTTGTGGCCTCGAAATGGTCCTAACGCAAGTTCTAGAATCTAAGTGCTACCGGTACATACATCATAGCATAAATGCTTTTCCTACCAATTCTAGAGGCGAACCTCACATATTTGGGGGTGGAAATTTTTTAGTGGTACGGTTTTGTGCTAGTCATATAACTCCTATCCGTGAGACGCTCATTAAGATCAAAGTTTTACTCCTAAATGTTGTAAAAAAATTTAAATTTGGCACTAAAATTGCCTTAACAGGTATTTCTCTCAATTTTATTACACATCTACCATTAAACAAACAAAAATCAAGCGTAATTGTATTCTCTAAAGTATCGTATTTTACCCCCACCCCCCCCCCCCCTTACACTTAAGATGAACATTGTCCCCAATGTTCAAATAACAAGATGTAAAAGTAAATAAGGTAAACGAATGAAATCAAATACTCCCCTGATTCGCTCGGTGGATAAAAAGGTAACATGGTTAGATCTTCTTCCAAGGTAATGTAGAAGCTCCAAGACTAATGCATCGCCAAAAGCTAGATTCCACATACATTTCCTTGTCCAAAATAACCTGTTAAACCTGAGAAAACAAACACGAAAACCTGCATAACATCGGCGGGATAAATCTATATATAAGGATATAATGCTTGTGGAATGATTATTTTGCAGATTCCTGGAGATTATAAGTTAGAGATTTAATAAAAACTTTTTATGAAAACAAAACTTTCAAAAATTTCAGAAAATTAAAACCTGACGCCGTCAGGTTGTAAAGCCTGACGCTGTCAGAATTGATCTGACAGAATTCTCATGTTAAGTTTCCGGAAAATTTCTGGAAAAACCTATACCTTACTTCCTGGAATTCCTGCAAAACATCATTATGACTCGATACAAGCATTTGACTCAAACAAATACTAATATGTATGTTAATTTAATATTATTACGATTCATGTTCATTTGTGTTCTAATAAACCGATTTGGATTTCCCTTACACTTAACTTTTGCAAAATACCTTTATATGTAGTTAAGACGAAGTTAAAAACAAGATAAAGCATTTTCACAATTTAGTTTTGAACATGAATCAATAATAATAAAAATTAAACATACATACGGAAACAAATAAAATCAAACGAACAAATAAATAAACACACAAACAAATAAAGCTTGGGTTGCCTCCCAAGAAGCGCTTTTCTTTATTAACGAGTCTTGTAGCTAGACTCAAAGTCCTCGTACATTACGTGACTCCATCATTGGTCACGGTTCCTAGGCCATTCTCATTTCTGGTTTTATATTCCGGTCCTAATTTCAAACAATCCTTGTAGAAACCGGATATCCTTTCCATAACATAGTTTATTCCTTTACTTCTATCTTCAACATTCCTATAGTAGACCGCTTGCTTAAGCTCCTTCTCAACATTTGACAAGTGTTGGAATTGCTTTATCTTATATGGCATTTGGTAGTTTACCTCATCGGTCTCATCCTTAAATCTAACTATCCCTAAGGAAGGTTCATAAGTCATTCTAGAGACCTCAACAAATGGTTTTCCAAAAACTACTTGAGTTAAGGATGCATCGACTATTGGGCGGATATCTTCTACAATTACAAAGTCGGTAACATAGGTGAAGTTTCCTACATAAACCGGTAATCCCTTAACTCTTCCCGTGAAGTTACTCATCCAACCCTTATCAGGGAACATCCTATACCCAAGTTGATTTTTCATTATTAGGTTGTAGTGGGCTCTAGTCATGATGTTTACGGGCGATCTAAGGTCGATGTAAGCTTTCCACACATGCAAATGTCCGATGTTGCATGGTATGTTGAGATTAGAAGGGTCGCCTATTTTTATAATTGGTCTACCTAGGAAGTATGGTGTCTCGGGGTCATCGAATAAGTCTGTATGATATGCGCGCTCTTCCTTAGTAGGTAGCTTATTGAAGTAGTCCTCATCATCATCTACTTCTTCAATCTCACTTTCCCTAACTTCTTTATCAACCTCGACTTTCTTATCCTCATCCTCAGGTTCACTATTATCCTCATTCCTATCAATTAGTTTAATAGTGACAATGTTGACGAAGTGGACGTGTTTGGATGAAGAGGGGTCTTTTACTTGGGGTCCGCTATTTGTGTTCCTAGCGTCCTTATGTGGAGGTGATAGCACTTGGTTATTGAGGGCTTTCAATAAGTTGTCAATTTTATTGGTCATCTCCGTTTGTTGTTGATTGAATTCGGATTCAAATCTAGCTATCCGAGCTTCTTGAGATGCCATAAATTGAGACATCAATCCTTCAAAGTTATTGGTACTACCATTGCTGGAAGGATTGTTGTTGAAAGTACGGTTCGAGTTGGAACCGCTTGATTGGAAACGATTAGGTGGGTTGGAAGAATTGGTTTGTTGTGCGTTTTGGTTTTGTTTCCACCTAAGGTTTGGGTGATTTTTCCATGAGGAGTTGTATGAATCACCGTAGGGGTTTGGCTCGGGTTTGAAAGTGTACCACTTGTCTCCCGCTCCGTCGGTACGCGAGGATGCGTAGTCCGCAAAAGCTTGTTCGGGGAGTTCCATGCAATCACAAGTGTCGTGGGGACCACTACATAATTCACATGAAGAAGTGATTTTGTTTACTTGGCTTGAAGGTTTAGGAGCCTCGTAGGATTTCATAAGAAACTTGACTTGGTCTTCAAGTTCTATGATCCTACGGTCGGAAGTGCTTGAATTGTTCGAAGGCAAAGATATTGCCTTGACCATTTTATTCAAATCACGGGGATCACTCCAACTTTCGTTGTCATAAAGAGCAAGATCTTCTAGGAGAGCCCATGATTGTTCCGCACTTAGATCACGTAGCTTACCACCAGCCGATTGGTCAATGGTTTGCCTCGTGGAGAGATTGATATGGTCATAGAAGATTTGGACTTGGAGCCAAAGTTCTATGCCAAGGTGAGGGACTTTTTGGAGTAAGTCCTTGAATCGAGTCCATGCCTCGTAGAGGGTTTCGCCTTGACGTTGTTGGAACATCAAGATATCATTCCTTAGCTTGGTAGTTCTTCCTGGTGGGAAAAACTGAGCAAGGAAACGAGTGGTGAGATCATCCCAAGAGGTGATGGATCCTGCGGGTAGACGCTCTAGCCATTGACCAGCTTGGTCCCGCAGAGAGAATTGAAAGAGACGCAGTCGGGTCGTCTCTCGAGTGGCAACATCAAGGTCTATGGAATCAACGATTTTGAGAAAGTCCTTGAGATGTTGATTAGGATCTTCAGAACGAAGTCCATGGAATGCGCATCCGCTTTGCACCAACCGGATGGTGTCGGATCGCAAGGGAGTGACATTGGCTCCTTGAGTGAGCTCAATGGTGTTTCGATAGCCATGGTGGCTAGGACGAGAGTAGTCTCCTAAGGTACGGGCTCTAGGAGGTGGGTGTTGTTGTGGTGGTGGGTTGTTGGGATCAAGGATATTACCACCTTCCATGATGTCGGATGGTAATGGTTACGAACAAAGAAACGAAGAAAAAAGATAGACTAAAGAAAAACCTAGAAAAATAAAATAAAAATCTCACTAGAAAGGAATCTAGTAAGTAGACCTAATAAAATAAAAATTCAACCTAAACAATAACTATTCCCCGGCAGCGGTGCCAAAAACTTGATGCGTGGTTTTGCGATCTTACAACAGGTTTTACCTCTCGAGGGATCTCAAGAGGCTTACAACCCCACCAGGCAGTGTACCTGACTGATGTAGTATAGTGTAGTGGTAAGTACGGGGGATTGATCGTTCTCCACAGGGAATAGTGTCGTTAGGATTGAAAAACTACTCTAATAGGTCTAAGGGTGAGGGAAGATTCTTTTTGTATTTTTATGTTTTTATGAAAGCAAGTAAAATCTCGGGTTTTGAAGGAGTGGGCGGAATTAGTTGCTAGTCAACTAACCCAAATAACTATAAATGCAAATAAAATAAAATAACTAAAAATGAAAAGGTTGTGAAACTTATATGGAGAGAAATGTGTTTACTTAGATTTCCTTACTCCCTAACTATCTTTTACCGGTTGATTAGTGTGTATTAATTGCGTGGATGACGGGTGTATTCCATAATACCAATCGTGGGGTGGCGTATGTACTTCCCCAACTCTACAAGCTCCTACTTCACTCCTATGTCGAGCCGGCTAAGAAGCTCCTAACATGGGATCACTAGAATTCGCTCATGCATTAAATACAACCATAAAAACCTTAGTATGCATTGGTTCATGTTTCTTAAGACGTTCAAGCAAGTTACCGCATAGGAAGTTAGCCAGTTTTCTTAAGCCTAACATCGATAAACAATCATCCAATACAATTAATAACACACTAATAACCAATAATCAATAGTTAGGTTTCATTAGATCTAAGCAAACACAAGATAAATCTAGCCTAGCATGTTAATTAAAAGACAAGAACAAGATGTAATCAAACAACACATAGACATATTGATTGATTAAATGAATACTTATCTTCAATTAAACATGGGAGATCCAAGGGTATAAAAACCCTTAAAAATGGCAGAAATTCGTCTTAGGGTTTCTCCTCACAAAGTTGCACACTAATGATAAAAAATTGCAAAACTATATATAGAACTTAGTTGCTGACGGCGTCACGTTATAGATCTTGACGCCGTCACCTCGCCGTGTCTAGGGTTCCCGGATGGCCTTCTTGACGTCGTCCCTCTTTAGTGCTCCAAAATCCGCTCTGGCTTATCAAAGGTTGACGCCGTCAGAAATGGGCTTGACGCCGTCTCTCTTTAAGTTAAACCGTGATGGCCTTGATCACCTTAAAGGGTGACGCCGTCAGACTTCCTTTGTAAAACTCCCTGGCTTATCATGTGTATTTTTCATATCCACCTCTTTTGCCAAGCCATGACGCCGTCAAGAGCAATACTTGACGCCGTCAAGAGCAATACTTGACGCCGTCAAAGGTACTTTTCCAGCCGATTTTGAGACTTTGTCGTTTTCTTCACTTTTATGCTCCAAAAACGTCCAAAATGCTTCCTTTTCCAGATTTCTTCTCCAAAGTACCTAAAATGACAAAAGGAATGATTTAGGGCAATATTTGATCAAATAAATACGATTTAGGGCTTAAATGACCCCCTAAAAGCGGTACACTTTTCGCTTCATCAAGCGTCCTAGTCTACGACGGCTCCACGGTTCCGTTAAATTTAATGGAGCCGTGGGGTATTTAACGGAGCCGTCCATACCATTTTTTCTGTAACGTTCAGATTTTTCTTGCCTTTAAATATCAACCCCTTTCACAGTTTTAGGCACCCTTCACACACAGAAAAATCCCTTAGCTTAATCCTCTCAAACCTTTCACTTCTTTAGATGAGTTTTCTTTGTTTCAAGAGTGATCCAATCATCCTTCAAGTGATCCTCTTCATACCTCTTCATTAGCAAGAGAAGAACACGAGTATCCAAGTAGATACAAGGTGTTGTCATCCCTCTTCATTAGCAAGAGAAGAACACAAGTATCCAAGTAGATACAAGGTGTTATCATCCCTCTTCATTAGCAAGAGAAGAACTCAAGTATTCAAGAAGATACAAGAGTTATAGTTGTTAGGTTTTTGTAACACTTGTTACAACCTTGTTGTATCTTTCCATACATCAAGCTTTCTTATCTTTGGTGAGTGAGAGTGAAGATCAAGTGTGATCTATAGAGATAGTGAACATCTCTTATAGCCATTGGGCTTGTGTGATTGATCAAGAAGATCAAGGGTCGATAGATTAGTGTTAGTTGAGTAGAGTGAAGTGAGTGTTGATCATTGTGATCGTGTTGAGATCTTGGTGATCTCTTGAAGCCACTGGGCTTGAGTGTTTGGTCACGTGGACCTTGGTAGATTGGTGCTAGCTAAGATTAGCACTCGACATCTAACTTAGTGTCGGTAATAGGATAAGCGACGTGTACGGTTTTCTCCGCCTGAAGGGAGGTTGTTGATATAGTGTTTGAAACTCTCGAGTGAGGTACTCGGGGAGTGGAGTAGGGCGAAGAAGAGCTTCGTAGCCGAACCACTATAAATCCTCTGTCTCGGTTCGATCTTTCCAACTCTACTCTTTACTCTTATTTGTTATTATTACTTAGCTTATTGTGTAGTTCATATTGGTGTTGATTGGTTACACATAAAGTTCGAATCAAAGTTTCCAATTGCTAACTTTTAAAACAAGATTTTTAAAAGGATTTTTAAACGGTAAACTATTCAACCCCCCTTCTAGTTTCCCACAAATTCGACATATGAACATGTAAATCCAAACAAGATTTGATTTTAATTATGTGTTTCGATAATTACAATTACATGTTAAACGGCTCGTGATGCCACTGTTGGTTTTAGATAACTTGACATTCAAATAAATAAATAACCATAAACATCAAAGCACACAATACGCGGAAGCAAGGATCATAATTAACATGTATAATGTAATACCAAAAAATAAATAGGAACGTGCCGTTATGATCCTAGCAAGAACAAGGATCAAATCTTCTTTCTCCTTCACTAGATCAATCAAACAAGAACAAACAGGATTAAGGTGGAACCCCTTACCTTTTTGTTCCACAATCCAAGATTAATATCTAAAGTAAGATATTACTGAGCTCTCGAACACACGTACTATTACTCGATCAAAGGTTGATGCTAGTGAATGAACACAATTATTAAACCAAACTATTTTGTTTAATAAACCTTGAATCTATTATTCAAGAAGGAAGTAAATAATATAAACATGTTGTACGATACACATGCTTATGTTATATGATATTATTATGATGTACGATGCATATCTAAAGGTCAAAGATATCATCATGCGTACTGTATGATAGAATATCATAAAGTATATCTACTGTACGATTTCATAAAGTAAAAGATATAATATCATAGTACAATAGAATCAGACTTCATAAAGTCGATTTACGTTTTTGAGTATTATTATGTGTCGTGGTTTTTGAGGGCTTGAGATTGTTTATATAGGCTCCAAACTTGTTCTCCAAGTTTGAGTCTAATACCTCCTCAACTTTCAAAACTCGACACTCAACCCCCTCCTTTATTTACTAACAGTCATTAGTCAATTCTATTAATTACTTTAACATCCGTTAGTTATATTTCGTGTCCAAATAATTTAAATATATAATAGTTATATATATTAATTATTCCTTTGATCATTCATACGTAAAGTGTGCAATCCCTCAGTCCCGGGTTCGATTCTAGTCATACACGATTTAATATTTTTCCAAAACTCTAACAGTATGTACCTGGAGGGGGTAATGGAAACGGTGCATTTGGATTTCTTATTGCTTCTGATAAAATTCTGGAATCATGAGCTACCCCTTCCCATCCGGCAACAAGAAAAGTAAACATCATGTTAAAGTCGCATATTGCCAAAACATTTTGATAGCAATCCCCCTTTCCTCTCCCTCTATATAAATGTTGCTTGTGTTTAGGGACACAAGCATGTATCAAAGGTCCATCTAGTGCACTGATAGCTCCCTACATAAACGAAATTAGTAGTTGAAATTTAATGTGAAACAAAATATCACATCACTAATATAGTTACTAATTACCTTAAATATTTGTCATAATCTCCTATTATGGCCCAGAACGTTTGGATTAGGATTAAAATTTGTTGGTATTATAATCTCCTTAGCAAACTCCACCATTTTAGCCAATACTTCATGAAAAAAACTTGTGAATTGTTTGCGTTGAGTGTTGAAATCGGTTTTTTATGACCACATACCGTTGATTGTGACCTAACATCATCAAGAACATAGCCATTTTTTTCTTCAACTGATACATGCTTGCTATCTTTCAACCACCCTTTTACTCTAAAATGTGTGCAAAGATGAACAAAGGAATCACGTGACATGCGTAGCAACTCAATACACTGTCTATCATTTCCTTGCAATAACTCTAATGTAAACTGATGACCGGACATTGCTGAAGTAGTATCTCTTTTTCGTTTTCCTTTCCTTGACCAATAGTAACGAAGATATGTATACATAACAATAATGAGCGCAAGTTTTTGATTATAATCCATAATAAAACCTGTTCAAATATAAAAGAAAACAAAAATAAACTCATGGTTCAAATTATTATATACATACAAAACTTAATAAACCACATAAAAGGTTCTAAATACCGAATACATAAACCACATAAAAGGTTCTAAATACCGAATACATAAACCACATAAAAGGTTCAAAATACCGAATACATAAACCACATAAAGGTTCAAAATACCGAAACATAAGGTACGAAATAGGAAACAAAACTAAACCACGTTACAACCCATTTATGATCTCCCTACTTGAAAATTCCGAATGTTTTACCCGTCATCTCAATCCAGCCCTTTAAGATGTCTGGGTCCGATGGCAAAGCCATCCAGGCCTCTCTCATGTCTCTTGATTGACCAAAAATATTAAATGCCGCTAAAAATAAAGGATCCAACCGTGGTAATCCAACTAGTTTCAACTTTTCAGAACATTCACTTGCTGTTGGCCCATCCTTTGTTTTGACCATATGTCTCAAGGCACACTGCATATCCACCGCCAGGTCATCAAAAGTAACACGAGAAGTCTTTGCCTTTTTCTTAGGCCTAACTTCATCATGTAGCCTTTGTGTACGAGAGTTCCCATCATCTTCATCATCAATATCCACGTCAACCAAAGGGTCATCGTTGATATCAATTGCCCCAACACGTTCCCTCATAGCCGATGCCCCAGATGCCGATGTGGCAGACCCCGACTCCCCAGACCCTTCTGAATTGGTCCCTTGACCATCACCATTGGGGGAAATACTTTGAAACACAATTTCACATAGTTCTTGGTAAGGTAATGGATTCGATTGCAAAGATCCCGCCCTTTTATGAATCTGTACCCAAATTCCAAAGAATTTCTAGATAAGTTATTTTTTTAGAAAAAAATGACATAAGTGTTAAATATCTTCTACGCACCTTCTTAAAGTCTTCCCATTGTTTGGGTGTTAGGTTAAACATCTTTGTTTGCGGGTTATAGATGTTCCCTGTTTTGTTCTTCAAGTAAAGCCATCCAATATATTTCGCTTTTAAATTATCAAATCCGTTTTTCATTTCTTTTTGTGTGAATTCCATGCCAAACTTGTCTTTGAGCACCCGGCCTAACCTAACCCAAGACGACCTATACAAGCTAACGCCATTTCTACCGGTCGTTGTCATCTCTTCAATGTACGTGTCTAGTAAGACTTTGATCATTTCATTGGACCAATTTTTACGTGGCTTGGGACCTTCCATTGTAACTATAACAAATACACATAAGGAGATCATTATTTAATAACCAGACTTGTACATAGTACTAGTTGCTGCAAAGATTAAATAAGGCATAAATTCTATTCAAAATACTACTAGTTGCTGCACAGAAATTCCTTTAGATATAATCAAGTACTACACCAAGTGCTCTTATATATTCTGTTGTCTTTCGAATTCTAGACTCCTAATGACAATTGTTTATCTTATCTGCAGAATAGGTTGAACATAACCAAAACAGTCCGCAAATATTCAATTAATAAGCATCTACAAACTACTAGCTTTGAGTTTGACTCTGGACTAGTTAGTCATGTAGTCAAGCATGGTGATGAGGCTGATGAGGATTATGGGAGAAGGCAGCCAAAATTATAAGAGAAAGGTCTAAATTATGGGAGAAGGAAAACCGTGTTTTAACCGAACTGATATATACTTGTCCATTTTTTAATTTACTAGAACCAATATCAGATTCGTTATATGTACTTGTCTATTTTCAGTTTACTAAATACTCTAAATGCGTATAATATACTTCAATTACTAAATATCATTTTGCCAATGTTGATCCCATTTGGTTAAGTCTGCTGTCATGATTAAAGTGAATAGCCACTTGAATATCTAAACAACAGATAGAGATTCAATTATAGTTATATGACACAGTACGAGTTGAGCAAAACTGTGACACAAAGATTAGTTATAGTGAGGTCGGGCTACAAAAATGACAAGTAAACACAGAAGGAAGGCATTTGGATAAGTCACCAAAAAAAATAGTATCGTAGTTTTCCTTCTAAAATACACAATTCATTCAACAACAACCATACTATATTTTGAACTTTAACACATATGCTCAGTCATCATATGGAAAATTTCTGATTAATCTTGTTCTCTACAATGATTTACGCTCTCTTTGAAAGACATCTAAACCTATCGAATCACAAAAATAGCAATTACAGATAAACTAGCATGCCATTATCACACGAGAGTAATTTCAGTTGAAATTCGCCCTGAAACACACCCATACTAATATACGCCGCTAGATAAAGTACCCACATCAGCCTCAAACCAAAGACACATTACAAAAAGTCCTAAATCGAACACATACACATAGAACAGTCACACAACATTTGCTCTCAACTGGTGATCCGCACCGATAGGCTTCAAATGCGTAACAAACACTTCGTGAAGTTTAGTCGTCGAGGAGGGGCCCTCATTATTGTTTTTATATTTTCATGATCATTATATCACTATCAAAGATATTTTCTTTATGAATATGCAGCGCAAAACGGTAAATTCAGTTTTGAAAATTTTATACCTAAAATTTGAAAATGCAATCTGTAATATGTACTATCCGTTGGAGTATATTGTAGACAGATTGCTATGTGTGGGTCTGTGGGACAATGTCATAGTAAGAAAGACATAGAAAAACTAGAATTTTTACTGTGTTATTACAACTCTTTTTAAGGTACAAAACCTATTTGGTTTGTGACTATTTTTCAAACAATTTCAAACAATTTCAAACATATGAATGATTAATTTCTGGATGTACAATACCCAAGTGCTATATTTTAACACCATGCTCGACGACTAATCTATACGAAAATTCCCTCGAATGATTACAACTATGCACAGTTTCTTTATCTCACGTTCTTGAGCAGACAACTGTATTGACGCAACACGTATAAAGGCCAGAAAAAACAAAAGCAACATGACCTCGATTACAAGTGTAATAAAATCCAAAACCATGGATGCTACACCTTATTGGCCAAGTTGCAACCAATAATAACAAACTCATTGTTGCATAAGACAAGTCATTGAAATTAAAATTTTCGAGTTAACAAAACAAATCCAAAGATTCTCTCCTTTTGTTTGTGTAATTTACTATTTCCTAATCCAAATATTGTCGTAAACCGAAGAAACTTTATCTTTCTAGCAAGAATTTTTCGGCATTTCAAGTAAAAAAGCAAAGGTTTCCAGCAAATATGTTTACATGTTTTCCTAATAATTTTTCGACCATTTCCATTTCAACTTAGCACTCACAATAAAGCTATGTTTCTAGACAATACCAGTAGTTAAGGCATAAACAAGAAATTCATGACAATTCATTTTTTAAGCATACCCATAAGATCAAAACATCAAAACAACACCACACAAACAAAGTAATGAAAAACACCCTTACCTTTTGCGGCGGCTGGTATGGAGGCTGAGGTGGTGTCCGACGACTGAGGTGGTTTCCGGCGGGTGAGATGGTAAAACATATCATTCAAGCGACATATACTTGTAACAATTTCTTAACAAATGACATTAAAAAGGTACAAAGATCTAATTTATAACATACCCACAACTTTAATGATGAAATAGGTACTCAAATATCATGGGTTAAAGTTCAAACCCTCATTTTTTGACATACCCACAAACAAAAGAATGAAAGAAAACTCTTACCTTTTATGGCGGTTGAGATGGTGGTGGCTGCGGCTGGGATGGGGTGGTGGTGGCAGGTGTGTGATAAAATGAGGTAGGGTTTTGAAATGAAGAGGTAAGAAGAGGAAGGAGATGTCTGAATTTTGGAAGAGGAAAGAAGCTCTTTTGTCTTAAAAAAAACAAACAAGTTCCTCTGCGCGCCCGCAGAGGAAATAAGTGAAAAGTGGAAAGAAGTGATTATTTTGAAAAAACAAACAAGGCCTTAGATTTAATTCATATTATATCTTTTCAAAGATATGTATCCATTTATACTTTCTAATAATATATCATGTTCTATTAGAATTAATTATTTTACCGCTTATATTCCAAGGTTGTATGTTTATTTCCTAAATCTTCAAGTGAAGTTTCATTCCAAACTAAGACTTAACATTTAACGTATATGGAATGTTACTTCCTATATGTTATACAACATATATGAAATAGTTGGCCATTTACCAATCACTTTTTAGGGGCGATCAGCCGCCACCCCTCCTCACTTTTTCTGGCCAAAACAATCCCTACAATCGCCTCTCTACCGTTAAACAATCTTTGATTTGTTCACTGGTATGCAATCGATCTTTAGGGTTGTTTTCTATAGAAGAGGTGGTGTGCTTTTCTTGTTTCGTTTACCCCAAACCCTCAATACAATCGACTATCTTTTGTTTAGGGTTTGGCCTGGTAGATCGTATTCTGATTCATTCATTTCGGCTTAAAATTATTATTAATATTAAGTCGATCCATTATATGAGATACGATCTGGTGGTTTTGGTGTGGTGCTTAACGTTTACAAATCCTTTCTAGGGTTTGGTTCATTCAATGATATGTGATGATCCACATCTGCAAGTTAACCCTATGAGGGTTTTGGCGGTGCAAGCATGTTCTAATCAGATATAAGTTTTTATGAACGTGGGATCATGAGAGAGATGTAAGTCAAGGTTTTTAGGGTTCCTGTTCTAAAACCCTAGTTCGTGATCTAGTCATTAGTTGGTCACGTGTTCATGTACTGGAAGTTAGGGTTTTTAACCCTATTTGGTAGTCGTTCATACGTAATTACAGATCTGGTGGTGTATTATCAGACCTGGTCGTATCATCAGATTGGTGGTCACTGACTCAGTTCATGTCTGGTGGTCTATTATACGATTCTCTTGGGAAGTTAGGGTTTTGATGAACCCTATTATCATCTTTCTTTAAAGACCTGCTGGATCTTGATCGAGGTTGCTGGAAGTTAGGGTTTGGATAACCCTATTATCGTTCACATAACAGGTCCTTATGATGCTGGAAGTTAGGGTTTCTTTAACCCTATTGTTCGACTTGTGTGATATTAAATAGGTCCTCATAATCGTTTGATTTGGATCTGTTTGTTCGTTATCTATGGAAGTTAATGGTTATCTCTTTCACAACGGTTTCGTTGGCCATTTACCAATCACTTTGTGGTCTAACTGTTGGTGTAAGGATTTACTATTATGGGG
This sequence comes from Artemisia tridentata subsp. tridentata, assembly GCA_021014915.2. Taxonomy (NCBI): domain Eukaryota; kingdom Viridiplantae; phylum Streptophyta; class Magnoliopsida; order Asterales; family Asteraceae; genus Artemisia; species Artemisia tridentata. The sequence goes on along the minus strand of CP139501.1, from coordinate 277,962,608 downwards.
TGTGTGGCTGATTTTGGGTACATGGTCGTTGGGGTTTGTTGGTTTGCTGTTGATTCTCTCTAACATGTAATGTGACCCTCGAGTTGCTACTTTAAAGTTGCGTATTGCCTTGATTCTGAATGGTACATGATTGCTTGGACGCGACTGGTCTTAGCTGGGGCATTCTTATTACGCTGGTTTGTATTGGGGTTGATTGCTACATTCGATGGCTCTAATCTTATTGTAAGTTATGACCTGGTCTTCTGGTGGTTTTTACAAAGAGGGTCATTGGTGAGTGATCTTTTGGACGTAAGGGTTCTATACCTTGTTTGGGATGTTAGGGTTATTCAATAACCTTACTATTCGTTGTCTTTGATCCATATTGCATCATGTTACACTCCTATCTAAGTTATTATTTTTGCGAACAAATAATAGCAGTTGTAGTGGATCAAGATTTCTTGGGGCTGAGCTGAAGATTCGTGTTGGCCAATCTCGAAGCTTCAAATCAGAGAGATGGAAGTCAAGTTTGGGGGTATTCTTGTTCAAAAACCTTCGTTGATGGAAGTCAAGTTTGGGGGTATTCTTGTTCAAAAACCTTCGTATGGATCGCATGGAAGTTGGTTTGAAGTTCTATGATGACTATGGCTTAGGTGTTTCCTAAGTGATGCAAGCTTCATTTTTTCATTGTCATATCCACTTGTATAGTCATTATAGATTGTAAGTTTATTATGTAAGTTATAAGAATGGCATGTCATTCTTATATAGTTGTTGGTGTAAGTGTCCTAAGGGACTGAGATGAGGGAACTCACCCTCATCCTTTGTACTTCAATGTTTTTGGTTAATATATTTTACCGGGGTGGTAGATTACTCCCTATTACCAAAAAAAAAAAACATATATGAAATAAGAAAATAAACATAATACTCCCACTAGCTTTCAGGAATACTAAGGAATTATCTTATTTTAATTATAAATCAAAACTTGGATTTAATAATTAAACATAAGTATATCTCCTAGATGCATGCATTAATCCATTCATGAATTATTGCACTTTGTACACTTCCAAAGATTATTTGAATTCAAATACTCTTTTTGATTACTTATCGTCCTCGCACAAGTAATTACTCAAGAAAGAGTTTTGATATTCCATTGTCAATTTCATAATAATGAAACTAAGGATGACAATCATAATCTTTATACATTTAATGTGCCTAGAAAGAATATTCAATCACAGTTAATTGCTTAAGTGTGATTAATAATCTTGTCATAAAACATACATTAAATATGTTTACAAAATTGTCCATATGATTTCTACACAAAGATTTAAACCTCTAGGATTTTCATTCCTTTTGAAGAAACCCATCTTCCTTCTATAGTCTAACTATAGAGTTTAAGATAAACTAAGTTTTCAAAAACTAATTATCTTTATGGACTGCATCTTAACATTCATAGTATGAGTAATTTGCCAAATTCAATATTTGCAATTCATCTTAATGATCAACAGGTTTACCATAATCCACTCACTCATAATCCTCAGCATATTATTCAAATATTTTAGATATCTGATTGTACAATAAATTGCACTACCAGGCCTTCGATGATGATCAAAAGATTTATGGGGTGTTGAGGTTGTGCCAAGCTTGTCTTTAACCTGAAATAAGAAATACTAAAACACTACGTTAAGTGATTGCGCAAGGGTTGAACCCTGCGAACCACCTCCGGCGTGCGAGTAAGTATGTGATATGGTAAGTTTGTAGTAAATTGAGAGAGTTCAGTTGACATTACCATGGTTCTTGCCCGTCTAAGCTATTTATAGGGGAGAAATGGGCCTTAGAGGGCGGTTGCACTTGATTTGGAGATCATGGGGGCGTCCCATGATTAATGGTAACCGCTGGGGCTTTGTGGCCCACGATCTCCTCCTTGGCGGGAAAGCCTAAGGGAAGAGGGAACGTGGGTATGACCAGGTCAAGGTGGCTCTCCATTCTAGTTCCTTCGAAGGAGATACCCCGAAGGGCTTAAGGCTTCGATTGGCGGATTCCCACATGGTAACCACTTCATGGATGAATGGTTTTACGCCAATGAAACGTTTTAGGAGATTAACCTGGGCCTCCGAAGAGAGGGCTTCGCACAGGCTCGAAGGGGAGTCCTTCGACCCGTTCGGAGGGTACATCATCAAGCCCCCCAGTCGAAAGTGATATATACGTACGAGTTTATATTGCATTCGACTCAAAAATCAACATGCATTATGTTCCTCGTGTTACACAATCGTGCTAAAATAAAATAAAATAAATGCCTAACTACCTGCGCATTTAATGCAACTTAATCATTATCCTTCCGCTTGCCACTTAGACCCAAACGGCTATGATCTCGGTAAAAGTAAACATCCTTTCAAATTGTAAATTGTGTTTGAAATCCGTGGATGCATCAAAGTCGGATAAACACGTGTGCGGCCAAGATTGAAAATACCATGGGTATAAAATCATATGGTACGGTAAACCCTAGCCCATTTTTACCTTCCGCCCAAAATACACAAACACCTTACCGTGTTTTTTGTGCTTCCGTTGAGCTTAAAGGTAATTTTCCCTCATCCTCCTTTGATTTCTTTCTCTTATTATTGCATTATGAGTATGGCAGCAAAACGAATAATTAGGAAACAAACATGCACTTTGTCAAAGGAAGCATTATCCGACTTTCTTCGTGATTATCCCATACCCACAGAATTCAAAATCATGCTTCCGAGCAAAAAACATAATATTTTTTATGCTCCCCCAGGATATGTAGGCTTATATGTGCATGCATTTACTCAGTCAAACTTTAGGATACCCATTCATCCTTTAATTTTAGAGTTTTTGCAATACTACAAAGTTCATATCTCTAGGTTAAATCCTTTTGGCTTGGCCAAATTAACCACCTACATTGTCATGTGCAAAGCATACGGTTATGAGCCCACACTAACTGTGCTTAGAGGCTTTGTTAACCTATATCCTGGTGGGGATTGGATAACCATTGCTAAGAGAGGTGAACATGATGTGCCCTACCTAGTGACCAAACCCTTTTCGAACATCATAAATTGGAAAGGGCAGTTTTTCTACGTTGAGAGCACAATCATACCTTCTGAGTATCCAGCTTTGCTTGATGAGGCATATATGTTTGATGAGAAAAGATTCAATGACCCATTACCTTATGAAGTAAGAAGCAATCCTATGTACCAGCGTCTTGCACGTCATCCAGTTGATGTGTAAACATTCCTTGAGCCAATCTTGTTTATGGCGGGCATTGTGGACCATTGGGAGGGGTCTCCATCAAAGGCTGAGATAGTATGTGAAGGACAGAGTATGTACATTCCTATTTAAATAAAACAAATAACTTATCTGCTGATATTTATCTCTTTTCTTTTGTTGTTGCAGGAATGGCATTCAGAAACTTTGTTGTGTCAGGAGGTGCTAAGGAGGTCAGCTTTATTCCCAAAGACCCAAAAGATGTGAGCTACGGAGTTGGATCTCCGTCTGTATCTGTGAATAACAATGATGTTGATGCTACACCAGTTGTACCACTTGCAGTAGTCCATCCTTCAAAACCTGTGAATACTGAGGAAACTCCCCAGCTTGTTGAGAACGTTGCTGATTCGGATGACCCTCCCTCAGAGGGTGACGAACTGAAGATCGTGGGCTCCTCCGGCATCTCAGACAGGGTGCGAAACAGGAAAGGCACAAGTGGAAGGCCTTTGAAGGCCACCCCAAATAGGAAATTAAACATCCCCACTCCTACCTCGAGGTCAACCAGACAAAAGACAGAGAAGTCTCTTGGTAAAGCAATCATGTATTCAACTGAAGAAGTTGCTGCTGACGATGACATTCATGGTAAGTAAAATCTCTTTTAATCCCTTCGTTCTTAATTTGTTCCGTATCTAATGGATATGCCTTATGCGGGGCTGTCGAACACCAAGGAGCTACCAAATGCCCTTACTTGTCATCTGCTGGTTGAAAATGTTACCCCTGCCAGCTGGAGGAGAACCTTGAATGATATGTCCATTGAAGGGCTGTGTGACTTGCACGACAAGAGTTATACCAGGCAAGCCATGTTGGATAATCATTTGAACACCCGGACAAGGGAGCTGGTTCGCATGGTGAAAGATGCCAAGGAAGAGGTAGCTGTTATTGTTGCTAGGGAGAAGAGCAGGGAGAAACAGTATGCTGAGCTAGAGTCCAAGTGTGATGCGGCCATGGCGGATTTTGAGAAGAACCCTCGGTATGAAGCCCTTCGGGACAAGATTGACAGCCTTGAGGAACAACTTAAAGAGTCACAAGGTAAGTTGAAGTTGGAGGAGGCTAAGATTTCTGGGTATAAGACACAAGTCGCTACACTTGAGTCGAAATGCACTGGTCTTGAAACCGAAAGAGCCAGGTTGGTAAAGCAGGAGATCAAGCTTTTCCAAGAGATGGATGGGTTAAAACTCGAATGCAAGAGCTTAAAGAAAGATAGGGCTGAGGTGGTGTCGAAGGTTGTCCCTTATGTTGCCATGGAGTTGTACCACAGTGATGAGGTGGGAAAACTGGTGAACGCGGCCATATTCTATGGCAAGTGCACGACGTTGGAGGAAATCGCCGAAACCAAGAAACCGGTGGTGTTGTCGGAGGTACCTTACTACCGTCCAACGTCCGAGCAAGAATATAACAATGCTGGTAACGCGTACACTACAGCAGAGTACCCTTTCCTTGCCGAAGCAACCAAGGACCCCTCAGCCTCAATTGAAGATCTCCTGTCCAAGAAGCCAAGGAAAATACAGCCTCCCTCTCCAACCAAGAGAACCCCATCCGTGAAGCCTCGGTCTCCATCTCACCAAGAGGATCCGAATTCCTCGAAAAAAAGCGTTAAGGTTGCCATGTTGGCATTAATTTGGTCTTAAGGGTGGCATGTACCCTTTAAACAATTTCCTGTGATGTTTTATTAGGCATGTGCCTAAGTCTTTGAACAATTTATCTTTCCTTCTGGGCTTCGACCCAGACTCCAGACAATTGCTTTGATGTTTAATATTGGCTATGACTGTATGTAGCCTTATGAATGCCAATTTAGGGGAATGTGTCCCGCTTTTGATATCATGCTTGTCTTCTCTTATGTTTATGCATAAACGTAAATATACATCCTAAGGTTATGACCTTATTGTGTGTATTTTGGACCAAGATTTTCAGCAATCGTATAGTTTGACTGCGACAGAGGGTCGCGACCCACTCCGTCTTCATCCTTAAGTTACAAAGGGCTTAGAATACCCTAAGACTTCATCGGAAAGTTAATGTGAATTTTAATGGATGTTATTTGTATACAAAACATGTGTCCTGCTTCATCCTTCGACATTGAAACTTGTAAAGTACTTGGCTGAACAAATCTTTGTTGTAAATAACGAAACAAGAGATTTTGAGGGAAATATTTTATATCATTAATTGGGTAGGGAGGATTACATCATTTTAAGAAATGAACACTAAGACACCTAGCATTAATGCTTCTTTCCCAAGTGAGAAGAATGCGTTACATGAAATTGAAAAACAAACTAAGTGCTTTAAAAATAGTAAGTCTTGTATGTAAAACTTACGAAGATTAGCATCATTTCCAGTCTTTTATCCCTGACATTTTTGTCCAACGTTTCGAGCTTGTATGCTTTGTTGCCGCAGCCTTCCGATATGACGTTGGGTCTTTCGAATGTAGGCCTTAGCTTTGCTTGTGCTATTTTATTCGAAGGACATATTCCTATATGCCCGCAAGACTTGGGGTAGTTCGTCTACCCACTCATGCTGGTATTGCCCTAACCTTATCTCGATTTCAATGATCATGTCCCTGTCAACACAAGTGGACATTTGCTTTATGTTTAGGTCTTCACAGAAAGATGGGAATACCCCTTCGGCAAATTGCTTCCCTTTGTAGGAGGTGATGATTTGTGGGACTCCAAATCGGCAAATTATGTGTTCCCACGCAAACTTTTCCACATGCTTTCCTGTTATTGATGCCAAAGGTTTGGCCTCGACCCATTTGATGAAGTAGTCTATGGCTATTACCAAGAATATTACCCCTCCGGGAGCTATTGCTAGAGGTCTAACTATGTCGAATCCCCATTGGCTGAAAGGCCTTGCTGATGTGATAGGGGTTATGTCATGCTCTAATGGTCTTTGAACTTTTGAGTGTATTTGACATGCCGCACATGCTTGTATCATTTCCGTTGCGTCTTCCAGTCTTGTTATTTTCGAGGCAATGGAGCGAGGACCTGCGTGTATTCCGCAAGATTCTTCATGAACATTATAGATAATGCTTGAAGCCTGCTTCAGACCCACACAACGAAGCCATGGAGATGATAAAGACCTTTTGTAGAGATTATCCCCCACAAATCTATATTGGGGAGCCTTAACCCTGACCCTTCGTGCTAGTTTTTGATCAGCAGGCAGAATACCATTTATCAAGTATGCCTGTATTGGAGTCATCCAGTTGGAGCCTTTTTTAGATGTGTCTCCTTGTGTAGTTGACCTATAGGCCAAGACTTCTACTAAAACCTCTTTTGTTAGATGAGCAAATGCTGTCGAAGCTAGCTTGCTTAAAGCATCCGCTTTCTTGTTTTGGTTTCTGCGAACATGTTCTGTCTCATAGGATTCGAACCCCTGAAGAAGTTCTTTAGCTTTATCCAAATATTGTTTAATGGTGGGCTGTCTTGCTTCGTAAGATCCCTTGATTTGGTTGGCGACTAGCTGCGAGTCCACAAAAATGGAGAGGTCACGAACCTCCATGTCCTTTGCGAGTCGAAGGCCAGCTAGCAAAGCTTCATACTCTGCTTCATTGTTTGTAGCCTCGAACTCAAAACGTAATGCATAAGTGTACTCTTTTTTCTCCGGACTAACCAGCATCAGACCTGCTCCCGAACCATCAGAGCTTGAGGCTCCGTCTGTGTATAGTTTCCACCCCTCCTTCTTCTTTGGGGGCTTTTCTTTCGGGATTTCTCTGTCTTGGCTAGGTCCGGAGGGTGTTTCAGCAAGAAAATCTGCAAGTATTTGGCCTTTGACGGAGTTTCGACCCTTGTATTCTATGTCATGTTCTACCAGTTCGATGGCCCATTTGGCCACTCTACCTGATTTCTCAGGCTTCGACAGTATCTGCTTAATTGGCTTATCGGTCAATACTGTGATGGGATGAGCTTGAAAGTACCTTCGAAGATGCCTTGTAGCATAAACCAAGGCTAGGACTAGCTTTTCCAATTTCGGATAGTTTAATTCAGCCCCTTGCAGGACCCTGCTAACAAAGTAGATCGGGACTTGCTTCTTATCCCTTTCAACCAAAAGAACAACACTGATGCTTTCGAAGGATGCTGCAATGTACATGAACAACACTTCGCCTTTGATTGGGGCTATAAGTGTTGGTAAGATTTCCATGAACTCTTTCAGTTTTTGGAAAGCGGCCTCTGCATCACAACTCCATTGGAAAGTCTTTTTATCTGTACACCCCTTGAGTGTTTTGAAAAATGGTAAAGAACGATCCGCCCCTTTCGACAGGAATCTGCTAAGTGCTGCGAGCTTCCCATTTAGGCTTTGTACTTCTTTTAATGACTTTGGAGCTTGTAGATCAGTGATGGCTTTGACTTTCGAAGGGTTAGCTTTGATCCCTTGCTTTGTAATCAGATGCCCCAAGAATTGCCCTTCTTTCACGCCAAAGGAACACTTCTTTGGGTTAAGCTTCATGTTGATTGCCCTCAATTGATCGAAGGTTTCTTGAATGTCGGAGAGTAGGTCTTCCTCAGTCCTACTTTTTATTACCATGTCGTCAACGTAGGCTTCCAAGTTCCTTCCTATTTGCTTGTGGAAGGCTTTGTCTACCAATTGTTGATAAGTTGCCACTGCGTTCTTTAGACCGAAGGGCATTTTCTTGTAGCAATAGACACCCTTTCCTGTGTAGAAGGTTGTCTTCTCCTCATCTTCCTCCGCCATTTGTATTTGGTGATACCCTTTGTAGGCATCCAGAAAACATTTCAAACGGAACCCCGAGAGGGATTCGACCTTCCAATCAATCTCTGGCAGAGGGTAACAGTCCTTTGGGCAAGCTTTGTTGATGTCGGTGAAATCAACACACATTCGCCACCCTCCGTCACTCTTCTTTACCATAACTGGATTAGCTACCCAGGTTTGGTATTTCACTTCTCTTAGAATTTCTGCTCGTACAAGTTCATCCACCTCTTTGCAAGCGGTTGCGTTCCTTTCAGGTGCCAGGCTTCGTCGCTTCTGCTTAATTGGTTCTATGTGCTTGAACTCATTAAGCTTATGCTCTATGCCGAAGGGCTTGCCATCGATCATAAGAGTCCGAGGAACCCCTGTCATGTCTGAGTACGTCCATGCGAAAACATCCTTGTTGGCTTTGAGTAGCTTCTCAAATTCTGCCTTGAAGTTGGCAGGGTTTTTTTTTGATTACCACCGTTTGCTCTGGATAGAGCTCATTTACCACAATACGTTCTTCGGCATCTGTACAACTTAGAATGGCCATCAGAGGCTCTTCGGGACTTTCTTTGATCTTTTTGCCAATATCTCCAGTCTTCCCCTGATTGTAACTAGAGAATACGGTTCCTATCCCATAAGGTGTATGGAATTTCACCGCTGCATGTATCGTGGAGACTACAATACCCATTCTTTGCATGGCGGTCCTTCCTATCAACAGATTGTAGGGAGAATCAGACCTTACGATAGCAAATGTGAGGGTTTCTGTTCTTGCGAGCTTGCCTTCTCCAATTGTTATGTCCAATGGTACTCTCCCAGAGGCCAAAAATGCTCACCGGAGAACCCTACCAAAGGTATCTTCGAATCAACCCGTTGCGATCTGATCGAAGGCTTGAGCTTAAGAAAACAATGCTCGTATATGATTTCGCAGGAGCTTCCGCAGTCCATGTAGGCTCTGTTTACTTCTCGGTTGAAGATTAGAACTTTGATGACCACTAGATCATTCGAAGGGACTTGGCCTGTGATAGGAGGAAATGTTACCTCCCCTACTTCGCTTACCTCCTGCTCCGTTACCTTTCTTTTTAAGCTTACTTCGCCCCAACGAACCATAAGTATTGGAGCTTCGAGAGGAGTAGTATCTTTAGCCAATTGAGTGTCGGACATTTTTTCCTTTCCCTTCTTTATACCCTTCACCAAATGTGCCAATTGCCCGGACTTTACAGCTTCTTTAACTCCCTGCAACTGTTTGTATCATGACCGTAATCTTCATGAAAGTGACAATACTTGCTGGTATCCCTGTTTTTGCCCTTGCTTGTCATACGAGGGGGTGCTTCGAAAGCCTTAGCAGCCCTCTCTGTTGCAAGTATTTCCTTAGGAGACTTAGTTAAGCTTCCTAGAAAACCATGGTTAGGACCTTTGTACGGAGAAAACCTGTCTCTGTTTTTGTTCTTGTTCTTTGACCCTTCCCACACAGAATGCTTTGAGAACTTGCTGTTGTTGTCTCTATCGATCGGAGCACCGTTAGTAGATACCTCTTTTGCTTCAATCCAAGTATACGTCTTTTCCATTAGCCCTTTGTAAGTTGTCGGAAGATCAGTGGATAAGAACTCCACCAAACTCCGATTTTGAAGACCATGTACGAAACCCGAAATGCGCTGATCTTCATGTAGACCCAAGATCTGTAAAGTTTCATCGGTGTACCTAGTAACGAAGGCCCTTGTGCTTTCATTTTCTTTTTGTTTAATGTTGTGCACCGTTAAATGGGTCCTTGTAAAATTCTTTTGCTGACTGAAGTGTGATCGGAACTTAGCCTTGAGATCATCAAGGTTGACAATGCTGCCAGGCTTTTGCCCATTCCACCAAATACGGGCAGAATCCCGTAGGGTATATGTAAACATGTGACAGGCTACAGGCATAACCCACTTTTGCATCTTAATAGCCCCTTCGAACAAATGTAGGAAATTGTCCGGATCCCCCTTCCCATCATAAGTCCCAATATGCGAAAGCATTTTCAACCCATCAGGCAATGGGTAGTCTTCTATCTACCTAACGAAGGTTGTAGCTGAACCCATAGGGTCCGAGTATAGACAATTATAGGGTGGTGCATACATAGGAACAGTATTATACGGATTATTGTTTGGGGGTATTCCCATAGGAGTTTGGCTTGGGTAGGACTGATAAGGTGTGTTCATAGCGAACGGATAACCGTTTCCCATTGCATACGGAGGGCACGCCATAGGATGTCTAAAGGGTATGCTCCCATAAGGTTGAGGGAGACTTGGGTTATTAGGCTGCCCATTTACTGGAGGATATAAACCTTGAGGATAAGACTGAGTTTGGAACGAGGGGTACGTACTATTGGGAGGAAGATTTCCTCCCATATTAATTGTAGGCGGATTGCCTTCTACGCCTGATGCGTGAGAAGGCTGCAATGGAACCCCTGCTTCAGTCATTCCAAGATGGGCTGCTAATAATTGAGGCAAATTCACCCCCGTCTCTTCCCTTCGTTGGCTCCTCCCGTTGGAACCTTCGACAACCGCTCCTTCTCTTCTAGTCAGAGCCCTCTCCGGGACTCCTTCAAACCCAACGGACCTTTTGCTTAGCCTTCGACTCACTGGTGACCCAATCCTTAGGGCTGAGAGCGTTACTCCTTGGGCCGGAGGCCTAGGCTCCATTTCCATCTCTTCATCATACTCGTCACTTGAGTATTCCAATTCCCTTCGCATCTCAGCATTCCTAACTTGCCTTTTGCGAGCCCTTAAGAGAGATTCCAACACTTCGTGATTGGCTTCGACAAAGGCTGGGCTAATAATAGGCTCCGGATTGGCTGATGTCGAAGCATGATGGTTGGGTGTTACTTCTGGGTGGGAACGTGTTGTGAACGTGGAGGCAGTTATTGGGGGAAGGTTGTTGGAGTCGTTGATTGGTATTGGTACCAAGGTCGAGAAACCCGGTGGGGGAGTATCATCTCTCCCTTGATCCATGCCGGATATATAGTGAGAGTAGTTGGTTGGTTATAAGCTTGGAAATAATGAGACCAATTGTAGCGGTCCCACGGATGGCGCCACTGATTGTACAATAAATTGCACTACCAGGCCTTCGATGATGATCAAAGGATTTATGGGGTGTTGAGGTTGCGCCAAGCTTGTCTTTAACCTGAAATAAAAAATACTAAAACACTACGTTAAGTGATTGCGCAGGGGTTGGACCCTGCGAACCACCTCCGGCGTACGAGTAACTATGTGATATGGTAAGTTTGTAGTAAATTGAGAGAGTTCAATTGGCATTACCATGGTTCTTGCCCGTCTAAGCTATTTATAGGGGAGAAATAGGCTTTAGAGGGCGGTTGCACTTGATTCGGAGATCATGGGGGCGTCCCATGATTAATGGTAACCGCTAGGGCTTTGTGGCCCACGATCTCCTCCTTGGCGGGAAAGCCTAAGGGAAGAGGGAACGTGGGTATGACCAGGTCAAGGTGGCTCTCTGTTCTAGTTCCTTCGAAGGAGATACCCCGAAGGGCTTAAGGCTTCGATTGGCGGATTCCCACATGGTAATTACTTCATGGATGAATGGTTTTACGCCAATGAAACGTTTTAGAAGATTAACCTGGGCCTCCGAAAAAAGGGCTTCGCACAGGCTCGAAGGGGAGTCCTTCGACCTGTTCGGAGGGTACATCATCAATATCCTTGCGAATCTATGAATGAGAATTCCATCATCTTGAGATTTAACATTAACATGTTTGTTAACCTCATCATGACATTCACTAGTGTATTTTTAGAAGATTATGTATCTTGTAATTTTATATTTTCAAGATAAAAACTCCAACTTGCCTTTTGCAATTTATAGACTATCTATAAATACTTAGCAAGTAGAGCAACACCAAATTGTTCTCTTTTGGGATATTACAAATACACATTGACAGTTCCTGATATTAGTTTGTTAATATCTAGCTTCATCAGAAGTTTAACAAATTCAGAACTTCATTTTAAGACTTAATGTGATTCATCACATTCCACTATAAATGGTGTCCAGTTTGCGGCTTTTTACTTATCTCTTTACTTTTATTTTATTCCTTATCGCTTTATATTTATATTTGCATTGCGTTTATGTTTGTGTGGTTTGTTGCTTATAATTTGTTGATTATGTTTGTGTCATGGTTTGATTGTGCTTGTGTTGTAGTTTACTTTATATCATCTCTAGATGTTATATGATCACTGTTGACACTTTTCATATTACGTCACACTTGATCGGGTGTTTGATACAAAAAGTTTTTAAAGTTTTTAAATGGAAATGTATTTACCCCCCCCCCCTCTATGGTTTCCATAGTTCCTTACATTAGTTTGTTAATACCCTCCTTCATAAGTTGTTTAACAAATTAAGAACTTTAATTTTAAGACTTAATGTGATTCATCACATTCCACAATAAATAGTGTCTTATTAATCTTCTAGGTTGGAGTCTTATTGAGTATATACAATCCATACTCAATTTTCTAACCTTGATAACTTTTTGGAAGAAAGGAAGTTATAGTTATCTTTAATCAAACAATACCAATAGAGTTTGATTCTCCTAACTGAACACACCACAAACTTGTGGTATTTCATTAGAACTAATATTGTGAGACAATCTAACAATATGTAAGATAAACTTATACTCCTTTTGGCTTACCTATTTACCAACTAAGTCAACTTAATGGTGAAATAGATTTTTCAAGCCAATTGCATGCTTTATAACACAAGTACTTTTTAACTAAGTCACTTCATGTCCATGTCTCAACAAGTTAACGTCTTACTTTATATTATAATAAGTCTTGTAACAATTAAAAGACTTCATATTTATAACTTTACAATAAAGTATAAACATGTATAACTAAAGTAATCATGAACACCACAATTTGGTTTCAATAGTAATTTCAAGTTAATTTATTACTTCATTTATTTATGACATTCCAAGAATACATAAATATTCAAATTTGAAGTAGTCTTGTTAATATTGACACATGTTCTAATAGGTGTCTAATTTAGAAACTGTAAATTCTCCATGTACGGTCTCACGTAATCATGAAAATTCACCTTGTCATTGCAATCTAGTCAAGGTCTCACTTAAGCTAAATTTCAACACCAAGTGTTTCTTGAATTAGATGTGTATTAGTCATATTTAGAATGTTAGTTTCTTACCTTGCGGTCAAGACAATCCTTTAAATCATATCTCTATGTGTTGTTTCTTGCACACAATTATATGATTTCTCCCACTTGTGCATGGAACAACATCATGTAGTAGATAAACAACACGACACACGTTTGTTTATGTGATCAATATGATTTGTGTCATAGATATTAGTATAGCAAGTAAATGTAGAACTTCACTATCTAGTAAGGAAACGTACATGACTAACCTTTAAAAAAAACATAAGTGTCTACAATTGGAAAGTAATTATCTTGAGACATTCAAAAGATAATTTGGGTTACTACCAATGACAATAAAGCTTGTAGCTCCCACTGAATTAGAGAAGATTACAATAATCCCTTATTCAGTAATAAGATTCAATGCTCCCACTGGATTTGACAACATTGTAAGTGTTTCATAACCAGTGAAAACAAATATTCTGCTTTTAACTTTCCTACATCTTTGAAGGCTCATACGTAATAATTACTTAGGCACTCCAAGAGTGTATTCTACTATGTAGATAATGGACTATCCATCAATACAATTAATTTGAAAATTGGGCATGCAATTTCTTCCTTAAATAGGTCTATCATCCCCACAATGGTATATAGTACCTCTAAAGGGTTAAAGGAACAACAACTAGATAAAATATCCTAGTTTGCCTTTACTACCTTTTGCGGTAAGCAGTCTAGCTTCTAATTTAATAACTCATAATTTTCCAGTTAACCAAATGTCATATTTGTTACAAAAGAATTTAATCGCCGAATGAGGGTGATGAAATATCTATGGAAAATAAAAATGTGCAATTCTCTTAACTATTAAAGCTTGCTATGAGTTATATTAGAATTTAGACAATTCTAATATTCCTATTATATCTTTCTCATTCATGTAAAGGAATAGGATTGAGTCACACTCTTCTCTCATGGAAAGGAGACTAGGTTTGTTCTTTTAGTAAAGTTGACTCTAGCCAAAAAACCCTGTGGGTGTAAATCAATTTACCAATAAAAGAATAACCCATGTTTACGGTTTAATGTTGCATTAATACATTTAAAAGAATTTACAAAATTCAATTTTAGTATTTTCGATAATAAATCTTTAAGAAAATTAAATACCCATTGGTTAATATTCATATAAACCATAGAATTTCCTTAAAGCTAGGATCCTAATTAACATAGTACCATTACATCAGTTGATCTGCTAGTAATGATAGTATTCAACAAGGTAATTGTCGAACAATAATTGACAATTTCATATTGCAATTCCTAGATCATTATGGGATTTACATTTTCCAAAAATCTATTTGCAATGTAAGCATGTTTCAACCCATCTTATGCCTTGAGTTTCTAGGTCTCACTAATAACTCAATTAAGTTGTCTAATTTAGAAACTGCAAATTCTCCATGTACGGTCTCATGTAATCATGGAAATTTACCTTGTCATTGTAATCTAGTCAAGGTCTCACTTAAGCTAAATTACAACTTCAAGTGTTTCTTATAATTAGATAGCATAAACTTAAGTTTAAGGGTACTAGTTTTTTATGTACGTAATCAAAAAATTATGTATGAAGAAGCATGCATACAACTTCATAACATAGGTTTTCATAAAAAAAAACATTTTATTAACCAATTCACTAAGATTAAATTAACAAAGTTTTGATTGAGGTATTGGGTTCACGAATCAAAGAATTTACCTTTAATTATCGTCCATTATATCGTACTTTTGCATAAGTCCAAAGACTTAGTGTTTCGGATAATTACCACAAAGTGGCACATGGAATTAAAGCTAATTCACCCTTAAGATGATTTTGTACAATAAAATAGTCGTACTAGGTAGCTCCAATTTTGACCACAAAGGAGCGGAGAAACTAAAGGTTAGCATAAAGCCAATTAAAAACCCGTTTCTTTCGGGTCACAATTTAATGCGTACCCTCCTTATACCCCTCTTATAGTTTGTCACAATTGGGTGAGCCGTTCGTACTATACAATAACACACATAGTTGAAAATTAAAACAATGCATATGGGTCTACCCCAATTTCATAATTAATTAATTCATTAGTAACCTAATCAAATTTTACTTACTAATAAACCCTAATTAATTATAGCATAAAAAGCATGTAAACACATAACCACATAACAATTACTACATAATATCATATGATCCATGATCAAATATGCATGTTCATCATGGATCCATATCAACTTATTACCAATTAATCAAGTTATTCAAAGATACACATATAATTCCATGTCTCATAACAATTATACATGAATTAACACATAAAATATTGCATGCAACCTAGGGTTTCTACAATTTTTACAAACCCTAATTTTTTTTTTAATATTAATATGGATCGAACCAAACAAATAAAAAAAAATAGGGTTTCGAATTAAGAACCCTAGAATTCTACTAACATGCAATACACAATACAATATTCATTCTTTATGTGTTTCGGTAATTAATTACACATTCTAAACGGCTCGTGATACCACTGTTGGAATTTACATAACATAACTAACATATATATAAAACACATAAAACATCAAAGAGCATGCGGATGCGTAAGGATCATATAACATGTAATTAGTTAACCGAATAATAAAAGAAAATGCGTACCTTTGTGATTCCTAGCGAAACAAGGAATCAATAAAAAAGAATAAGTAAAATCCTAATAAAGGGTTTTGAAAAAGTCGACTAACACAAAGTCGATCGCCTCCTAGTAGCAAACAATAATGTGTTTGCTCCACGTTCTTGTACACACGTACTATTAGCGATTCGATGTGAATGTTAGTTCTAGATCATAATAGATTAACCAAACACTTTGTTATGTTCAAGGTTACTCGCAAATCCCTTTTGTAGGGCCTCACTCGTCGACCTAGGAACAAGAGAAGAGAAAAGAAGAAGTTTGGCCATTTATTGAAATCAAGTGTACCAAAGGATGAATACATGGGGATGCATGTATTTATACCCTTATGGTAGATATCAAGTTTACAATGATTTCCTATGTGGGATCCCATTGTTCGGCCACAAACAAGCTCAAGAGAGGGTTTCTAGAATCTTCTCTTGGCTTGTTTCCTTTTCTTCGTATCTCATTGACATTTACCTACCGTTAGTCAATTCCGTTAATTAATAAACGCTCTTTAGTCATTTATTGTGAATTTAATAATTAAATATAACATTTTATATTAATTATTTAGTCATTTAGTGTGTAATCCCGTAGTCTCGAGTTCGTATCCGGTCATACACATATTAAAATATGTCCATAAGCTAACATGCACGACTTCGACTCTAAACGTAGTGATCTCGCCTTTAGAAGGTACCTATAGAATCACTACACAAAAGACTACAAGAAAGATCTAGGATCTGAGGTTAGTGAGAGAGAAATATAGAGAGAAGAAATGTATAGAAAGGTGCAAGAAAGAAAGCCATTCACTATTTATAGGCAATAAAAGCCACTGTTCACCTGGATCCGGCGGATCCCTTGGAAAAGGGATCCGGCCAGTGTAATCCAAGGGATCCGGCCATCTGGTAGTACCCGTCCGGATTTTGGATTACAATTCCGGGTTATGGGTAATGGATCAAGGTCCATGGGTTATGTGATGTCATGCATGATGTCAAAGACATCTTGGGTCATGGGTTATGGACCTTGGGTCATGGGTTATGGACTTTGGGTCATGGGTCATGGATATTACCCATGCATGATGTCAAGCACATGGGTTATGGGTTATGGGTTGTGCTACATGGGTCATGGGTCTTGGACATGGGTTTTGGGTTTGGATAGTCCAACTCTATTAACTAGTACATTTAAATAGTTGTTTTCAAAGTACGTATTTTATGAAAAATGCAAGTAACATATTTACTTATAAGTGTTTCATAAAAATGATTTTGGCAAACTAATTAACTAAACATGTTTGATGATTTATTTGTTTATTGAAATGAGTTAGTAAACTATTGGCTCAAAACTTTACGTATTTTATTTATTCCGTTAAAATGATTTTACGTTTTTTATCGACAAAATATTGAAAGATTGTAAAATATAAATAAACGTTTTACGGCTTATTTGTATTAACAGAGTTCATTTACAATTTTGTCAATTATATAATTTTAAAATTGTTAATGGTGATGTTTGTGGGCTTAGTGAAGTTCATAGCATTAGAGTAGTAAGTTTGTACAAGTATTAGTTTACAAAAATATGATGTGGCTATGCCATGAATTTGGTGAGTCCATAGCATTGGAGATGCTCTAAGACCACCTAATGTCGTGGCGGAACTAAAGGGCATCTCACGGGGGAACTTCGATGGAATTATATATCGTGGTGTTAATTTTCTTAAAATGATCTGGCTTTTCTTAGTTGCACCCGTCCAGAAAAATGTATTTATAATCTTTGTGTATACTCCATTAATAAGTGAAAAGTAAACTATAATTTAATCAATGCCTTAATGTTACACCTTGAAAATTCTTGTGCAATTCACTTTAAAATCTGATTCCACCATCGAGTCCTAATGTAAAAATCATTGCTCCTTAAAACACCTTTTTAATTGAAACGAGGTTTGGAGCCCGCGCTTTGCGGCGGGTCGCTTTGCATCGGGTCGTATGCGTGTATAAATTAATAAAGACATTACATGAAAAGAAATTATATTTAACTCATATCAGTAATACATGTCTGTAGTTGCTATTTACACATTTGAATCATAAGTAAAGAATTTATGCCGAATTGGCGAACAAACAAAGTGATAACCTATCTACGACTCTAGTCTTCTGGGATCATGGGAATCAGCCTAGGTGAGTTCGTAACGGAATGTCTGAAGTTATCCAGGCACAATTTTTATTTGGCAAACCTGTGGATGTAAACCATTAGGATAAAAAAAAAGTTGTCATTGTTGCTTAAGAAATTGAAAATAAAATGGCATAACATATTGATAGCAGATTGCTTAACATGTATAAAGTCTCATTTTGCACCAGTGTCTACACGGAGCTCATATAGTTGTGCATCGTCAACACAAACGCGGCTCAGATCTATGCTATAGTTCAGAACCATCATTTCCATTTCAGAAACTGGATAGGAACTGGGAAAACATATTGGCAGTAAGCTCAGAAAAGATAAAATCACACAGCTCTTATCTGAGCATACAGGAACTGAGTCCACTGATGAGTGTGCAAATACTCATCATTTTATACCCATAAAAGACACAAAAATGACCTAAAACACTGAATTATACTGCAGATATCCTTGGTTTGTGTTTTATGTGTCTCAGGTACTGAATGATTGAAAACAGAACGAAAACGAGCATTTTTGGATCGACTCGAAAACAATTGTACAATTGATCAAGTGAAGACGAAAGTCAAAGACAGAGTCAAAGTCAACCCCCGAAATCCCAAAATGACACAAATGGTCCCTGGGAATAATTTCTATTTTTAGCAGCTTTAGTCCTTGGATTTTCAGAATGTACAACTTTGGTCCCTAAGATTAAACCTAAAATCCTAATCTAATCCCTAAACTAAACCTAGCTGCTAAATTAAATCCAACCCAACCCACACTTAATCTAAACCCAGCCAACCCAATCCCATTATCCTTCACCCAACCCAGCTACAAGCCCAATCCTTAAATAAATAAACCCAACCCGATCCCTTAGCTAATACCAGGTTTGACTTCGGTCAAACCTTTCTTCCCTTTACTACTAACCCGCCAAAACCATACCACAATCACCCACCTTATCCCTGCAATACCACCTATCACCTCACCCTTTCTCCTATCCCACTCCACCTAACAAGCCAAGGGGCATTTATTGCTTCTTCCCCATTTCAAGTTATCAGAGATAGTGGATTTTTCCACTATCTCATTTTTGGCGCCAAAATCCTTTTGAACGACTGAGATCATTTCAAAGCCATCCAAGGGATCAATTGCTCAGAAGAAGATAAGAGACACATCCCACCTCAGTTTTTGTATAAATAAGTCCTCATTGTAGCATTAAAGGCAAGTAGTTAATTTAGTATAATCGTATTTCATATTCAGTAATTGTAATTTTGTAATTTCAAGCTTCAGTTGTTAATTCAAGTTAAATTCAGTCTTATTAATCTAATTTCAAGCACTCTTATTATTCTTGTCAGTATTGCTAAGTTTCAAGTTGTCTGTTAAGTTGAAATAAGTTCTAGTCATATTAAGAATCAATCACAAACACTCCCCACCCTTGTTATAAGCTTATACAAGCTTATAATAGCTTTTTGTAAGCTTATATAGTGATTAGCTGTTCAAGTTTCAAAGAATGAAGAAAGTCAATGAAAGTCAAAGAAGGACCAAATAAGCAGTTCTGGTGAGATAAGCCATCAAGAGAAGCTGAATTGGGTTTTCTAGCTTGTCATTGACAAGCTGGTTGTGTTCTGTTCTTAAGTTCCACTGTTTCATATCCATTCAGTTGTAAGCCATTTTCTATATTTTTGCATTATTTTCCAAGTCACTGTTCCATAGCTTATCTCTGTGCTTATTGTCATTTTATTTTTTTACCTGTGTTATTTGGAGTAATAGTAGCCTAGTGTGATAATTAGTTTAAGTTTTAATCTCATTTTCCTTCAATAACTTAAAATCAGTCACATAGTCTAATATAAGCTTATAGCTTATTAGGTGCTTATTTTAAATTGGAGTTTGCTTATTTTGCCTTCATTAAGTTAGTTAAGTTCTATTAAGTCAGAATCATAGGTTGTTTTAATCATTTCTATTGTTATACTTAAAATCAGTCATATTAAGGACTGTTTGGGTTAAATACTCAAAATGGGTCAAAATGGGTTGTTCCTGTTCATTGACCATTTGCCCAACTTGGATCTTGCTTAAAATAGTTCAGATAAGCTGTTTTAAGAGCTTTTAAGCTTTCTTGATAGGACTTGTGATTTTGAGCCATCTGTGGCAATACTAGAACCTCAACTGATCATTTAAGCCATTATAAGCTACAAGCTCATTTGGCCCTTATCCTTGGCTTCTCTGAGGTCCTTTCAAACCATTTAGTAGATATCAGAAGAGTTGGACTAGACTTGTGCCCTCTGCATAAGTCTGCACACACTCTGCACAAGGAATCCATAGTGCAGGTCTGCAACAACTTTCTAGATCCATATCAGTGCTTAATTGTGTTAGTTTAAGCTTAAATTTTGGATTTCTCTATAGCTAGCTAGTTGAACTTTGCTTAGTTCCAAAATCAGCCCCTTAGCATAGCTTATTCAAGCTTTAAATCAAGCTCAAAATTGCCTGATCAAACAAACTTAACACTGAGTCATCAGTGTTGGATTTGTTGATTGAGCCAATTTTCCAGCTTATTTTTAAGCAACAAATCAGCTCTTCTTTGTCTGATTTTTGGTTTTCTGAGAACCTCAATATTCAAAGTTTAAGTGTGTTCAGTCTTTGTGGCCATTAGCAATCATTTAAGTGCTTTAAATTAAGCTCAAAAGTGCCTAGAAATCAAATAGTTGCCCTGTGCATCAGTTCAATTTTTGGCTTATTTGTGATTAATCAGTGCTTAATTTTCTGTTTTCATGGCTTTTTCATGTTCATTCTAGCTTATTGTCAGTCTCTTAGCTTATTTCCACTTTGCTTTTAGCTTATTTGAAAGCTTATCAGCTTTTTATCAAAAGCCTTGGGCTTATTCCTTTTATAAACCCACTGATCAGCAATCATAGCTGATTTCTGAGCTTATTATAAGTTTTCATAAAAAGTTCCAGTTATAAAATTTGCTTATCTCAGTGTGCTTGTTGTGTTTTAATCATAAAAATCATAAAAAAAAAATAAAATAAAAGCAAAAGTGCCAGACCTGGGACTCGAACCCTGGTCTCTCAGATAAACACTCACACACTTAACCAACTGCCCTAGGGACTTTTCCTGGTTAAGCTTTGCAACACTTTTTATTTAACCACTTTTTCTTTTTAAAGCTTATTTCACAGTTTGCTTATTAACTGCTTATTTAGAAAAGCAGTTAACCCACTTTTATTTTTCATAGATTCTAATTAGCATTAAGTAATTTCCTGGAATTTTTCATAATTTTCCAAGTTCAATTAGTATTTTTAATCTATTTTTCTTTTTAAATCAGTTTTTAATTCATAATAAAAAAATATAAAAGTCAAAAAAATATAAATCTTTTTTCTAAAATTTTCTTTTATTATTTAGGATTTAAGAAAAATAATTTTACACTTCTAGGATTAGTTTTCTATTATTTTGGTTTTAATCCCGCTTTAGAATTCCCGTAACGCATTTTTAATATAATTTGTTAACCTTAATTTTCTTGTGAGAATTTGTTTCTCATTTGTTAAATTAGAATTAAAATAAAAAGCAAAAATTCCTTATCCCACTCATCAGTCACTCTAATCCAAACCTTACACGATATCGCCCATTCACACCTCGTTGGAAAATGACCCGGGTAATCACTTACCTGGTATCACACATATCACAAACGTGAGTTTTTGCAAGTTAGCCTTTTTCCTAAAGGGCTGATTTGTCTTTATTCACGTGTATCCGTCGTCTGCATAATATTTATATATCTATTTAGCACGGATCAAATTTTGGCGCCGCTGCCGGGGAGATTGTGTTGCGACAATATCGTTTAAGTCTAAACGATTAGTGACTTGAGATCCTTCTTTCAGAAGTTTCCACTTTCATAAACCCATATAAAAAACAAAATACCCCACCCCCCAAAATTTTTTTAAAAACAAATTTTTAACCCCCCCCCCCAAAAAAAAAAACACAAAAAAAAACCCCCCTTTGAAAAAAAAACCAAAAAAAAAATTTTTTTTAAAAAACCCACCCATCAAAAAAAAAAAAAAAACCCAAAAATTTTAAAAACCCAAAAAATTTAAAAAACCCCAACAAAAAAAAAATTTTTTTTTTTTAAAAAAAAATTTTTAAAACACCCCCCAAAAAAAAAAACCCCCCAAAAATTTTTTTTTAAAAAAAAAAAAAAATTTTTTAAAAAAAAAAAAAAAAACCCAAAAACCCAAAAAAAAAAAAATTTAAAAAAAAAAAAAAAAAAAAAAAACCCCAAACCCCCAAAAAAAAACCCCCCCTTTTAAAACCAAACCCCCCAAATTTCCCCCCCACAACCCAAACCCGGGTACCCAAATTACCCCCAAATTTAAAACTATTTTTTGAATTACCTTTTTTTTCCCCCCCAAAAAAATTGGGAAAAAAGGTTTTCAAAATTTTTTAAAAAAACTATTTCAAAAAATTTTCCCCTTTTGGGGGGAAAATTTTTTTGCCAAATTTTAATTTAAAATTTTAAAAAACCCTTTCTTTAAAGTTTTTTCAAAACCCCTATAAAAAAAAAAAAAAATTTTTTTTTTTTAAAAATTTAAAATAAAAAAAAACCCAAAAAATTTTTTTTAAAAAATTTAAAAAAAAACTTAAATTTAAATTTTTTTTTCCAACGGTTTTAAAAATGTTAAAACCAAAAAAAAAACTTCCTTTTTTTTTCGACGGCCATTATTAAAAAAACTCAAAATTTTCAATTTAATTTTTTCAACCCGGGGGGGGGTTTAAAATTTTTTGCCCCCCTTTGCTTTGTTTCCGACTTTTTTATGGTTTTTAAAATTTTTTTTCCCTTGTTTTTTTTCACTTTTTTAATTTTTTTTATTTTCATCCCAATTTTTTCCCAAAATTTTTAAAATTTTAGAAATTAAAAAAAATTGAACCCCCCAATAGAACCCCAAGGTCCTTTCCCTTTTTAAAAAATCGGAACCAAAAAATTAACACCCCCCCCCGAAAAATAGATTTCCAACCAAAAAGGGGGGCCTTTTGCCCCGAAACCCCCAAAAAGGTTTTGGGGATTAAAACATTGGATAAAAGCCAAACTTAAATTTTAAAATTTTGAATAAAGAGCAAAAAAGCATTTTGAAAGTTTTCCGAAACCAAATTTAAAAAACAAATGGGGCCCACCATCCCCCTTTTAATTTTTCCCCTATTTTGAGGAAAATCCCCCATTTTTGATCCCCCAAAATTCAACTTTTTTTTTCATGGTTTAAAACCCGGCAAAATTTTTCCCCTTTTCAAAAAATTGAAAAAGAAAAAAAAACCCTTTCCCTTTCCCCAAAATTTTTTAAGCAAAAATTTAAATTTCATTTCTTCCTAAAAAAAATTTTCCACCTTTTTAAAACTTTTAAAGGAAACATTAAAAAATCTTTTTAATTTTGGGGCCGTTACATAAAAGGGGACCCAAGATTCTTTTTTCGAGAATTTTGGGGGTTAAAGGAAAACACTTTAAAAATAACCCCAACCCAAAACCCTCCCCACCAAATGAAACCCTTAAAAAAAAACTGTTTTAAGGTTTTCCAAAAAGGACCCCTCTCGTTCTTAAGGGTTTAAAAAAACCCCGTCAAAAAAAAGGGGAAAAACCCCCTTTTTTAAAAAAAATTTGAAATTTAACAAAGAAATTTTTTTTTAAACATAAAAGAACCCGGGAAATATTTTTGAATTAAAAAATGCTATTAAACCACCCCCCCCAAAAAAAACCCCCTTTAAAATTTGTTGAGGGGGTAAAAAAAACCCTTTCTTAAAAACCCAAAACCTCTTTTCACCCCCCTTTTGGAAGGGACTTTTTTTAAAAAGGGGTTGTTTTATAAATGATTATTTTTTTTTTGGGGTTAATTTTTTACAGGAGGGAGATTTTCCCTTTAAATTTTTAAAAAACCCCTTCTCCCCCAAAAATTAAAAATTTAAATTTATTCGGGAAAATTTTCCCGGAAAATTTCCCTTTGGAATTTCCCACCTAAATATTTTATTCAATTGAGAAATTAATATCTTTTTTTGCCAAACCCTCGATTCCCCCTTTCGATTTATTCACAAAAAAACGTTTTTTTTTCGACTTTGGGCTATAATAAAAGGGGGGAAAATTTTAATTAAATTATAAAACCCAATTTAAAACCCCAAAAAAAACCTTACAAATAACTTCCCCTTTTTTCCCCCCAAAATTATTTTTTTTAAATCTTCCCCATACCCTTTTTGGTTTTTTGAAAAAGGGGTTTTCCGGCATCCTTAAAAGAATATTTAGGGTAAAATTTAAAACCCCAAAAAAAAAAAAAAGGGGTTTTTTTCTAAAGGCCCCCCTTTTAAACTTAAAAGGGAAATTATTTGATGATTAAATTTGACAAATTTAAATTTTTTCCCAAGGGGGGAAATTTTTTCCCCGGGCTCAATTTTTTTCGGGGGGGCCTTTACCATGGATGGAACTTTAAAATTTCTTTTTTCCAAACCAAAAATAAAACGGGTTTTTCTTTTCCCCACCCCCCCCCAAAAAACCCAAAAGGGGGCCCAGAAAACTAGGGGCTGTTAAAAAAAAATTTCTTGCAAAAATTTTTTCCCCCCCTTTTTTTTAAACCCGGGGGGAAAAAAACCCCGTGGGCCCTTTTTGTTTTTCCCCCCCTTTTTGGTTTTTAGGGGAATTGCCCCTTTTTTTCCAGCCAGAAAATTTTTTTGAAATTTTTTTTTTAAAAAAATTTTTTTAAAAAGTTTTTCACAAATTGCTAAATTTACCTTTTTGTTCAAGTTATAATAAAATTTAATATTAAAAAAATTCAATAATTAAATTGGAATTTTTAATTTTATTCCCCCTTATACCCCTTTTGAAAAAAAATTTTTTTCTTTTTTAAAAAAAAATTTCAAAAAAAAAAAGAAATTTTATCTTTTTTTTTAAAAAAAGGGAATGACCTAATTTGTTGGCTGTTTTTAAAAATTTTTTTAACAAATTTGAAAAAAAAATTAAGCTAAAAATTTTTTTAGAAAAAATAAAAATTTTTTTTTCCCCAAAAACTAACTGTTTAAAAAGGGTTTTTAAAAAATTTAAACAAAAAATCATTTTTCTTTCTTTTAAAAATCATTAAATTTTTAAATAAAAGTTTTTTTTTAAAAAAAAAAATTAAGAATAAAAAATTGAAAAATAAAAAAAAAAATTTAAAAAATTTTTAACGATCTTGGAAAAAACCCCCCAGGTTTTTAATTTAAGGTTTAAATTTGAATTTTTGGAAATTAACCTTTTTGGTTTTAAGGGTCCTTTTCCCAAAAAACCCGGGGTTTGGGGGTTTTTTTAAAAAAAAAAAAAAAAAAAAAAAAAAAAAAAAAAAAAAAAAATGGTTTTAAAAAAAAATTTAAAAAAAAAACTTTTTGAATTTGGGTTTTTTAAAAAAAAATTTTTCCCAAAAAATATAAGGTTTTAAAAAAACTGATTTTTTAAAAAAATTTTTTAAAAAAAAATTTTGAAAAGTAAATTGTGGGATAAAATTAAGTTTGGCTCTAAAATAGATAAAATTTTCTTTTTTACAAAAGCATTTTATCATTTTTAACTTAGTTGGATATAAAAAGAATGCTTTTTTTTTGGGGGGGGGGGGGGGGGGGGGGGGGGAAAACCAAAAAGGGTTTAAACCCGCCAGATACCATTTAAATCGCTTTATATTTTGCTTTTTTTAAAATTTTTGGCAACTGAAAAAAAAAACTATTTGGGTTTTTTAAAATCTTTAAAACCCTAAATCAAAAAAATTATTTTGGGGGGATTAATTTAAAACTAAAATTTAAAACCCTAAAAAAAAAAATGCCCAAAAACCTGAAAAATGGATACCTTGGGTTTTTTTAGTTTTAAAAGTTTAAAATGAAAAAAAAAAAACATTTTTCGACCCTTTTACAAAAAGTAAAAAAGTCAAAGCGAAAAACCCCCCAAAACCAAAAAAAAAAGGCCCTTAATTTTTTTTTTTTAATTTTAGTTTTTTCAAAAAAAATTTCCCCAAATTTTAAAACCTAAAACCAAAAACCCCCAAAAAAAACCCCAGGAAAAAAAACCCACCCCCCTTTAATCTAAACCCCCCCAACCCCCATTACCAAAAAACCCAAAAACCCTCCAAAAAAAAAAACCCCCTTTTAACCCTAGGTTTTGACTTTTAAATTTTTTCCCCTTTTAAAACCCCCCAAAAACCAAAAAACTAAACCCTACCCCTTTGCAATTAAAAAAAAACCCCAAATACCCAAAAACCCCCCCCCCCCCTTTTTTAAAAAAAAAAGGGGGTTTAGTTTCCCCTTTAAAAAAAAAAAAAAAAACAAAAAAGGGATCCCACAAGGAAAGCCCCGTTTTCAAGAAAGGACTCCGGGGGAAAAATTTTTAAATAAAAAAATCCAAAAAAAAATTTATAACAAAAAAAAAAAAAAGGGGATAACAATTGTAACAAGGGTATTGGGAAAAAAGGGGGGGGTTTTTTTCCCTTTTTCCCGGGGGAAAAATAAAAAAAAACCCTAAATTTGAGGTATATTCAATTAGAACCAAATAAGGTGGCATTCAGAAAGGGTAAAAAAAAGGGGGGCCCCAACCCAGAAGGGAATTTGGGTAGGGGGGTTTGGGGGGGTACTTGTTTTTTTAACAAATTTTGGGTTTGCCAAAATAGATCATAAATTTCCCCCCTTTAAAAAAAGGGGTTTTAATGGTAGAAAAAATAAGGATTAAACTCCTTAGCCAAAACCAGAATTTTGGGGAAGACTTTTGAGGAAATTGAAAAAAGGGGGTTTGAAAAATTTTTTTTTAACGGGAGGATTTTCAAAACCCCAAACCCCCCATGAAATAGAAAAGGGGGAAAAAGGTTTTTCCTTAAAAAGGGAAAAATTTTCCAAAAAAATTTAGAACCCCTTTTTTATAAAACCCCGGAAAAAAAACGATCATTGTAGATAGGGGGCAAAAACCCTTTACCCCCCAAGGGGGGAAAAATTTTTCCCCAAGGGGCCCAAAAGGGGCCCTTCCCTTTTTTTCGATTATTTTTGAGAACCCAGGATAAAGCGGCAAAGGGGAAATTTTTTTCCCCACACATTGGGTTTTGGGAGAAAGGAAAAAACCCCAAAAAGGGGAGTTTAGGGCCTTTCAAGCAAGAGGCAGTAAAAAAGATATTTTGGAGGTCATTAGGAACAAAAATATCGACAAACCCCTTCCCCCCCAATCCTTTGTTCGGGATCTTATTACTCGGGAAAAACCCGGGAAGAAACCCCATTGGTGGGGGGCGAATAGGGGCCGGGGTCCTTTAAAAAAAACCCCCTTTAAAGTTTGGGAAATTTTAAGTTCTTTAAGCTTTTTTACGGGGTGCGGGATCCCCAAACCCATGTAAAAGGGGAAGGGGGGAACTGAAAATCAATAATGGGAAAACCTGAGGGACAACCCAAGGATTTTAAGTAAATTTTAAAACATTTTATTTTCCAAATTTGGAAAGGAATTTATTTTTCGGATGTCCCCCTTGGGCCCCCCGAAGAAATAAGACTAGGGGTGGCAGGGTAAAGGGGTAACCCAAACCGATGGGAGAACAAAAAAAATTTTTCGCCCGGGCTCTCAATAAAGGGCCTGGAGGATGTTTATTTGGGGGAAACCCAAAGGGGGGTTTTTGGGGTTTTTTTCCGCAGGCCCCCGGGCGCTTTCTTTTTTATTGCTTTGTTAGAAAGGGGGTCTTGCCCTGTTTCTTTGTTTTTTTTTTGGGGGCCCCGTTTGGGGCCCCGGTTTTTTTTTTTGGGGGTTTTTTGGGGGCCACTTTTTGGCTTTCCCTTGTTTTTTTTTTGCCTTTTTTTTTTTTGGGGTTTGATTTTTTGTGCTTTTTTGCGTTTTTTGCTTTCGGGCTCTATCTTTTTTTGCTCTTTTCCCTGCTTCTTACCCAACTTGCCCCCCCCCCCCCCCCCTTTCCGGGGAAATTCTTTGGGGTTTACCTTTTTTGGGGCTTTTTTAAAAAATTCCTGCCCCCTTTTGGGTTTGTTTTTTTTGTTTTTTGGGGGGTAGGGGTTTTTTTTTTTTTTAAAAAAAAAAAGGGGCTAAAAATTTTAAACCACCGGGAAGATAAAAAATTTGAGAAAAAAATTTTTTTTATAAAACCCTTTGAATTAAACAAGTTTTAAATTTTAAACGTTTTCTTTAGAATTTGAATTTTTTTTTCACTTTTTTTTAAAAGAAATTATTTTTAATAATTTTCAAAAATTTTGGTAGAGAAGTTTAGTTTTTGAATTGAAAAATATAGTATTTAAGAAAACAAAATCCCCCCCCCTTGTAAAAGTTAAAAAAGTTAAATTTTTTTTTAATTTTAATTTAATTTAATTTAAAAAAAGAAATTGAAATAAAAACCAAAAAGCACCGGTGAGAAACCCCAATCAAAAAAGTAATTTGGGTTTTAGCTTGTATTAAAATTTTTTTTTCCTTATTCCCCTTTTCAAAAACGTTAAAAATTTTTACCCCAATTTTCTACCTTTCCATTTTTCCGGTTTTTACCCTTTATTTTTACCTGAAAGGAAAAAGCCTTTATAAAAATTTTAAAACCCTTTAAAACAAAAAATCATAAAAGTCTTAAACCTTTGCTTTTATCTTTTTAAATTTTGGTTTTTCCCCCTTCTTTAAAGTTTTAATTTCCCAAATTCAAACAAGGGGGTTTTAATTTTTTTTTTTAAAAAAAACAAAATTAAGGATTTTTGGGTTAAATCTCAAAAAAGGCAAATGTTTTCCGTTAAACCCCCTTGCCCAACTTTTTTGTTAAAAATTAAAAATTTTTTTAAATTTTTTAAGCTTTTTTGATCGGGATTTACCCTGTGGCAAAAAAACCCATGACCCAAAATAAGAAAAACTAAAGTTTTTCCAACCTGCCTTAACCTTTAAAAATTTTAAAAATTCAAAAAGTTTGAGGGTCTGCAAATCTGAAACTTAAAGGGAAAATTAGTGGGTAAAAATTTTAAATTAAATTTTTTTTTTTTAAGTTAAAATTTTGGTTTTTTACATGTTAAAAAGTTAGTTAAAATCACCCCCTTCATAGTTTTAAAGTTTAAAAAAATCAAAATTCCGGGAAACAAATTAATGAGAAAATTATTTTTTTGAGAAATTTCCCTTTTTTTAAGCCAAATGTATTCTTTGTTAAATTTTTGGTTTTTCTAAACCTAAAAAAAAAAAATTTTTAAAGGGTGTTTTTTTTGGGTTACAACTTTTAAAGTTTGTTTTTTTAACTCAAAATGCCTAAAAAAAAACCCCAGTGTAAAAATTTTTTTAATTTTTAAATCATCAAATTTTTTTATGCTTTTTTTCATTTTTTTGATTTTTTTACTTTTTTTTTTTTGCTTTAGCATTTAAAGTTTTTTTTTAAACAAAAGCCTGGCATTTTTTTAAAAAACCCACTGATAAACAAGTACCCAGTTTTTAAGGGGTTTTATAAAAATTTCCTTTTTTAAAAAATTTTGTTTTTATTCTGGGTTTTAAAAAAAAATTTTAAAAAAAAAAAAAAAAAGGGAGGGTTTTGAACCCCCAAAAAAAACCCCCAACTTTTAACCCTGCCCAAATTTTTTTGGAAGCTTTAACTTTTTTTTTTTTAAATTTTTTTTAAAAATTTTTTTTTTTTAAAAACTTTTTTTTAAAAAAAACTTTAAAATTTTAAATTTTTTAAATTTAAAAATTACAAAAAATTTTCTAATTTTTAAATTTTAAGAATATTTTTAATTATTTTTTTTTTTAAAAAAGTTTTTAAAAAATAAAAAATAAAAAGTAAAAAAAAATTTTTTTCAAAATTTTTTTTTTTAAAAAAAAGGGGAAAAAAATTTATTTATTTGTTTTTTTTTTTTTTTTGGGTTTTAAACCCCCTTTGCCCCCAACCAAATTTAAAAATTTGGAAAAATTTTTTTAGAATTTTTTTTCGGAATTTAAATTAAAAAAAAGGAAAAATTTTTTTCCCCAAACATATACCCCCTAAACAAACCCCAAAGGGGGAAAATCCCCGGGAAAATTAATATTCAAAAAAAACAAAGGTTTTTGTTCCCCTTTTCCAAAAAAGGGTTTTTTGCCCTTTAACTTTACCCCCGGGCCCTTTTTTTTTTTAAAACCCCCAAATTTTGGGGGAAAAAATTTGGCCCAAACCCAGGCCCAAAACCTAATAAAACACTTCCATCCGATAATTTAGGAGAATTTTCACGAAAAAAAAAAGGGGAAAACAAAAGGGTTTAAAACCCAACTTACAATAAAAAAACCCTGTTTTTGAAGTTCTTTTTAGGCAAAAATATTACAAATTTTCAATTTGGTTAAAAATTTTGTTAAAGATTTCCAAAAATTTTGGAAAAAAGGGGGGCCCTTAAAAGAAATGGGCACGGATGTTGAACAAGAAAAATTCCAAAAAAGCTACTAGTAAAATTTTTTCAACAAAAAAAATTATAAAGGTGAATTTCAACAGTTTTGAAAATGAAAAATGTTTTCCCCAAAAAAAGGGGGGCTCAATCTCCAGGGGTCAACGAAAAATTTAATTTAAAAAAGTTAGTTAAACTTCATACCTTTTCATAACCAAAAAAAGGGGAAAATTTTTGTTCTCTCCCTTTTCCTGTATAAAACCCCCCAAATGGGGGGAATTAAATGAAAATGTTTATTTTAAAATTAGGGGGGAAATCCAAAATTAAGTTTTCCCCGTTCAAAAAAGAAATTTATAAACGGGTAATTAGGGGTTTTCAAGAAATTATCTTGGGCCCGAAATTAAACAAAATCATCTACCCATTTTTAGCCCCAAAAAAAAAAGAAAAAAAAAAAACCCCCCCCCCCAAAAAAAAAAAAAAAAAAAAAAAAAACCCCCCTTTTTCCCCCCCAACCCCCCCCCCAAAAAAAAATTTTTTATAAAAAAAAAAAAAAGAAAAAAAAAAAAAAAAAAAAAAAAAGGGGGAAAAAAATCCAAACTTAAACCCCCAATATGGCCCAAGCAGGGGGAAAAATAAACCAATGAAAAAATTTTGGGTTAAACCCCGCCTCATTTTTTTTGGAAAATAAAATCACCTAGCAAAAATTTTAGGGTCTGAAAAAAGTTGCTTCAAACATTTTTAAGGGAAAAAAAAAAAAATTAATTGATAAAAACCCAAGGTAAAAAATTTAATCCCTCACTTTCCAATTTTTTTTTTTTTTGGGACAAATTTTAAATCCCAGGGGAGATAAAATTCCTTAAAACTCAAAATTTTGCAAAAATTTAAAAATAAAAATTGGTAAAAAAAAGGGGGAATGGTTATAAATAAAAAGGGAAAAAAAAGGGGTAAAATGGGGAATTTTTTTTTTTTTTTTTAAAAATAAAAAAGAAAAAATTTAAAAAATTTAAAAAATAATAAAAAATAGAAAAAAAAAAGGAATGTCCTTTTTTTAAAAAAATTAGGTAAATTTAAAAAAAGGGGGGACAAGGAAACCCCAATTTTGGTGGGAAACGAAATTTTAAAAAAAAAACCCTTTTAAAAATGAAATATTCCCCCCAAAATTTTCCCCAAAAAAAAATTTTATTTTCAAAAATTAACAGTATCAAGAAAAAAAAATTTCATATTTATTTTTCCAAAAATAAGTCAACCCCTTTAAAACCCCAAAAAAATAAAATTGGGGGTGAAAAAAAATCATTTGGCTTTTCAAATTTAAAAAAAAAATATTTATAAAAGACCCCAAAATTTTACGAATTACTTTTTTTCCCCAGTTTTTTTTAAAGATTTTGTCCCCCTTAAACATTTTTGTTTTCCAAAAGGGGGGTTAAGGAAAAATAAAATTCTAAAAGAATTTTTCCCAAAAAAATTTCAAGGTAAAAAAATTTTAAATATTTTTTTAAATTAAAAAAGGGAACAAAAAAAGAAAATTGTGGTTAAGCTTTTAAGGCCCCTCCAAATGAAAAACCTCAGGGGGGTTTTTCACCGAAAAAATTTAAAAAGTTGCAAAAAAATTAAAAACTAAAAATCGGGGGATTTTTAAAAATTTGTGGAAAAATTCGTTAAATGAAAAAAACCAATAAAAATAATTATTTTTTGTTTTTAAAAGGATGTTCCTGAATTTTTTTTTTCCCATTTCAATTTTTTTTTTCTTCCCATAAAAAAATTGATTAAAGACCTTAAAAAGTTGGGGGGTTTTTTTTCCCTTTTTTAAAAATTTAAAAAAAACCGTTTGGAAAACCCGAAAAAAAACTACCCTTTTTCCCCCATCTTTTTAAAATTTTTCTATTTTAAAATATACCATAAAAGAAACATTTTTTAACCTGAATTTCCCTTTCATAACAAAAAATAACCTTTGGTGCCAAAAAATTAAAAAATAACGGGAACTTTTTTTAAAAAAACTCAGGAAATAACTACCTCAAATTTAGGCGCCCTATTGCATTAAAAAAAAAGTGTCACCCCCCAAGGGCCCTTTCCCCCCCCAAAAAAAAAATAAATGCAAAACAATCCTAAAGTAGACTAACTAAGTAAAACTTTTTTAAAACCAAAGCCCCCACCATATAACCCAAAAAATTTTCCCCCAAAAAGGGGGTTTAAAAATTTTTTTCCCGGAAAAAAAGTAAAGAAGGGGATCCTGTTAACCTAAAAAAATGAATGGCCTAAAAATCCAAAAAAACCAAAAAATCTAACCAATTCTTTTTATTAGTACCAAAACACTAACCATTTTCAAATATAACCCTCCAAAACTTTAACTTGAAGGTTTTTTAAAAATTAGGGGGGCATCAAAACACCAAAAAAGGGATATATCGATTTTTTTAAAGTTTATCCAAAATGAAAAAACTTATGTTTTGAAGAAAACCAAATTAAAAAAACACCCTAAAATTTCTCCCCCCAAAAATGTCCCCCCCCCAAAAATTTTACTTTTGGGGCCCCCTTTTTTTGACCCCCGGGTAAAACCCACTCTCAAAGGGGCCCTGAAAAAAAGGGGTTTAACCCCTAAAACCTTGCCCAAAAAAAATCCCTGGGAAAACTTGTTAATAAAAAAAAAGGGGGAAAAATTAAACTTTTGGGTTTACATTGATAAAATTTCCACTTTAGAATTTGCCCCTAAAGAAAAAAACCCAAAACCAAACCACAAAAAGAAAAAAACAAAAGGTTACCCCGGGGGCTTTTGATAAAAAGGGTTTTTAAAAAGCAAAAAAACCTCAAATTAAAAACAAAGGGGGCCCAAAAATTTAAAGTAATTTGGAAGAAAAAAACAAAAGCTTGAACCGTTAAATTTTTCCCGAGCCCAACCTTTTTTTATAATCCGTTTTAAAATTTAAAAAAAAAATAAAATAAAATTTTCCCATTTTCCCCTTTAAAGGAAAATTTAAAACCTTTTTTGGGAAGGGATTTTTGCCATTTTTAAAATTTTTTCCCCCCCAAAAAAAAAAATAAATCAATTTTTTTGAACCACATGATTCCCCATTGCATTCCTAAATATAAAATTTAATTTTCCCCCCTTGCAAAAATTTAAAAAACAAATATTGAGTAAAAAATTGAAAAATTAAAATTTTAAAACCAAAAAATTACCATTTTTTCCCCTTTAATTCTCAAAAACTAATTGAATCCAGTAAAAAAAAGGAAAAGAAACAAATTTTTAAAGGGAATTTTTCCCGGTGCCCGGGACCCTTTAAGAATGTAAAACTAACTTAGTTCCCAATTTCAAACTCTTTGTAAATTTTCACCCATTTGCCCCTTTTTAAAATTGGTCCTTTATTTAAAAGTTTTTAAAGATTTTGAAAAGTTTTTTTTAAAATCAATAAAAGGGCCTTATTTTTAAAAAAATTTTTTTGGGACACAAAATTTGGAATTTGTAAATAAAACAGGCAGGGAACCCAATTTTAATACCATTGGTTGCCCCCCGAAGTTAATAGTTTGGGCCCCCATTTAATTTTCTAATTAAAAAAATCCCCAGGATAACATCAAAGTTTTACAAATTATCGCATTTTTTTTAAAAAAAATGTAACTGAAAAAAACTAAAAAACCCCATGGTGAAACAATTTTAGCTAAAAAAACCTAAAAAAAAAATTTTTCCCCAAATTAAGTCCAAAAAAATTCTCCCTTGGGGAAAAGGGGGGGAACCAAATGTAAAAAGGAAAAATGGCCAATAAAAAAAACCCCCCCAATGGGATTAAAAATTTTTTTTAAATCCCCTGGTTGGGGTTGGAAAAATTTTTTAAAAATTTTTAAAAATTTAAAAAATTTTTTTTAAAAAAATTTATTTTTTAAAAAATAATATTTTAAAATTTAAAAAACTATATAAAAAACCAAAAGGTAAATTTTTCAAAGACAAAAATTTAAAAAATTAAAAAACCCAAAAAATTTTTTTTTCCCCCGTGGAGAAGAATAATGAAGTGAATTTTTTTAGGGGGGGTTTTTTGATTAAAAGGAATTTTTGGAAAAAAAAAAATTAAATCAAAAACTAAAAAGTTAAAAAAAAAAAAGTTAATGAAAATTTTTAAAAAATTAAAAAAAAAAAGCCTAAACGACCAAAAAAACACAAAAAAAAAATTTCCAATTTAAAGGGGAAATTAGTTCCAAAAAAGAAAGGGTTTAAAAAATTTTAAAAAAAAAAGATTGTTTTTTTTTTTTTTTAAATTTTTTAAAAAAAAAACACTTTTAAAAGAATTAAAAAAAAAAAACAAAAAAAAAAAATTTTAAAATTTGAAAAAAGCAATTAATAAAACCTGGAAAAAAAAACAAAACTCTTTTTTTAAAAATTAAAAAGCAAAAAAAAAATGAAAATTTAAAGGTTTTAAAAGAAAAAAACCCCCCCTTTGTAAAAAAGCCCCAAGGGGCGTTTTTGGGGGTTTTTAAAAATTACTGGGGGGGTGGTTCACCTATCCCCTTGGACCCCCCTTTTTTTTTTTTTTTTTTTTTTTTTAGATTAAAAAAAAAGTAAAAAAAAAACTTGGAAAAACAAAAATTTTTTAAGAAAAAAGCAAAAAAAAAAGAAAAAAAAGATGTTTTATAGGTTGAAAACTTAAATGATTTAAAATTCCTATAATTGTGAGGAAAAAAATTTAAAAAAAAAGCCTAAAAACCTTTCTTTTAAAAAACATTTAAAATCCTAAAAAAAAAAAATAGAAAAAAAATTTTTGCCATCCAAAACATGGGGGAGAAAATTTTGAGAAGAATCCCCCGAATAAAAAAACCAAAAAATAAGGGAAAAATAAAGAACTGCCCCAAAATTTTAAGAAAAAAATATCCCTGACTAAATGTAAAAAAAAAATTTTTTTTAATTTGAACCCAAAATTTTTTGTTTTTTTTTTTTTAAAAATAACCCAATAAAAAATTAAAAAATAAAATCAACAAAAATTTTAAAAAAAAAAAATTTTACTTCAAATTTAAAAAAAGACTTAACCCCTTTGGGAAAATTAAGGGATAGGGGAACCATTAGAAAACAAAAGGTTAAAATTTCCCAGGGTTTTCAACGAAAATCCCAGTTTGAATCGACAAATTTAAATTAAAAAATCCAAAAGGTTTACTTCCAAAACGGGGATCAAACAAAAACAGTCTAAACCCAAAAAAGAATTTCCCCCCATAACTGGTAGCAAAAACCAATAAAAATTAAAAAAAAACCCAAAAAGGGAGGGGGCCCTTTTAAAAAAAAAAAAAAAAAGAAAAATATCTGGGTTTAAGTTTCACCCAGTTTAAAAAAACCCCCTAATGGAGAATTCAAGCTTAAAAATAAGTCAAAAAGGGGGGAAAAATTTTGATTCGAAAACTTAAAACAATTGGACTTTTGGAAAAAAAAAGTTTAAAAATTATAACGAACAAAATTGAAAAATCTAAAGATTAAATAGAAAAAAATGTTTTCAAAAATTTTTTTGAAAAAAAAAGCATGTTAAAAAAAAAAAACAAGTAAGTCGGTCAAGACTTTTAAGCAATTTGTAAAGATCTTTTGCAACTATAAAAGAGATCTTAGACTAGTGATTATGTAGAGACATACATGTGATAATTGAATAACTGTTAAGACATAGAACAAACACAAATCACAAATTGTAACATAAGATTCAAGGTTTTGTAACCCTAGTGAGTAACACAAGATCACTCGTATTATTTGGAATAATATTGAATCGTTTAGTGAAATACTTTCTTTGTTCATTGTTAAGTAACAAATATAATTCTTCCATTTCCATAACATACATAACCTTCTAAGTGTGGTTAAGTAAATTCCGCGTGCTTAATCATATTAAGTCAATATATCTTATACACAAAGACACAAGGTTTAACCACCTTAACCGTGTATCAAACAAGAGGACCTCCACAGAATTTAAGGCTGATTCATGAAGCAACACTCAAATATTCTTAAAAACATGTCACTATTAAGCTTATTCAAGTGATTTTAAGCATAAATCAGTATTAGCAAAGTGCTTATTTAATAAGCTAAGGCAATATGCAATTTAACCTTAAAAATCACTAAATAGCTCAAAATGAAGAAATAATATGAAATAAGCTAACTCATCAACAAATCAACTTCAATTAAGCATAACTAAGATAAATCAACTCAAGTAAGCATAGAAATAAGCAGTAAACCAAAATAAGCAATGTAATAAGCAAAATAAAAAAATTGAACTTGCATTGTCCTTTGCACAAACAAGGACATAAAATTGCTCCCAGAGCTGATCTACAAGCTCCAGCTTGTTAGAAACAAGCTGGTATTGTCCTATAAGCCATTCCCTTATTGGCTTATCATCCAAGTGCTTATTGCACTTTTAAGCAAAGGTAATTTGAATGTGATTTAGTACAATTCAATTGATGAACATAAAAGCTCAAAGTAAGCTATGAGACAGCCTATTTGAGTTCCAAAAAGCAATTTAAGTAAAGTGCTTAATAAGTGCTTATTTCAACTTATTTTCACCATAATAAAGCAATTTAACATGAAAGTAAAAGAGACAAGGTAAGTGAACAAACTGAATTTTATTAATGATCTTAAATTATGACAAAGCTTATAAAAAAGGCAGGAATTAAGATGAAAAGCAGTAAATAAGCAAAATTCAATAAAACGACTTAAAGAAAAATAGCTAAAAAAGGAGATATCTAATGTGAGTGTGTGGCTTTCTATTTATAGTCTCAGGAGGACCTTCTAGGGTTTGTGTGATCTAATCCCAGCCCTTCAATCATGATGTCAACATCCTCTCTTCATCTCAGCCTTTGGATTCAATCGGCACATGAAAACAACCAATGGGAAAGCTCTATTCTGCCAAGTGGATGGAATATGAGCTCATCTCTGCTTACTTGTCAGCTTCTAGAAAGAGTAAAGTACACTTAAGAGCAGGGTAAATGGGGGAAAAGAGATGATCAACATTAAAAACAGATATACGCGCCCTTTTTCCCTTGGGTTTGACCGGTTATAAATGAATTTTGACCTTCGGGTTTGGGGATTTTCGGGTTATAATAAGATCCGAACTTTTAATAAAGGGTGGTGGATTTAATATTGATCCGGGTTTTTTTAATTGGGCTGAGATGGGCTTGTGTGGACTGGATTTTAATTGAAATGGATTTATATGTATATTAGTAGTAGATTTAACAAAGTTAGTTTTGGATTAACTTTGCAAAATCTAGGGACTAACGGTGTAAAGGTTTAAGGATGATAGATGAAAATGATTAATCATTTAAGCTCAGGTTGGGAATTATATTTTCATAGATTTGATGATCACAGAACAAGAAGAATGAAACATGAAGAAATACTGAAATGATAAGCAAAATACGCTAAGTAGATTCTGCTGCTAGGCATAAAATGATACTGCTGGTAGTGTATCTATTTCTGCTGGTAGTGTATCTGTTCCTGCTGGTAGTGTATCTGTTTCTGCTGGTAGTGTATATGTTCCTGCTGGTAGTGTATCTGATACTGCTGCTAGTACAAATGAAGCTGCTGCTGATCAGTGAGTCATACTGCTGCTGGATGGATAAGGATGAAGAAGATATTATCCTTAGATAATATCTAGATATTTGTTCAGTCAACAAAGTTGTAAAACAAGATACATGTTGTATCTTAATGACTGACACATAACAAGCAAGTAGTAGACAAAGTCTTATCATATTGTAAAAGGTCTCCTTGGACTATAAAAGGAGATCTTACCCCTTAGATAAAAATATGTTTTACAAGTGTTTAGTATGCTTAGAATTTAAACACAGAAATGTGTTAAAATGTAAAACATCAAATAGTGAGTGTGTGTGGGAACATCAGACATAGGGTCTGATGTTGTTATGTTTGTTTAGCCTCAAGGATCTTCGATCCCTGATTAGAGTGCAATCGTACTGCTATTGATCAAGTAGTATTGGGGCTGATTTTATAACAAAAGAGAAAGTTTGGCAAAACCTTGTTGTGATAATATTGTTTCTTTCATTTGAATATTCCGCCAATATTATCATCATGCTAGTCATAGACAAAATCCTAGATCAAAGGTGTAACAACCTAGAGTCCATAAACGATCACAAAACTTATTGTTAGTAACCTCTAAAATAAGTTTTCACAATGATTAATCATTTAAGCTCAGGTTTTGAGGTTTTTGGGTTTAAGATTGATGAAAACTGTAGAATCACTTCCCCGGCCTCGGCTTTTCTCACTCTTTCATTCTTGTGCTCGTTTTCGTCAGTTTTGTCTTTCTTTTTGTCTTTTTCTAATATCCTTTACCTGCACATACATAAACACAAAAACAAGCGTATATTCGGCATTTATAGTCGGTTTTTGGTCTTTTGAGTCCGTTTTTTATAAAGAAAATGTATGTGATTTAACACATACCAGTTGCAAACACAAATCAGAATGTGTTGCCCTCCCATTATGCGAAGCAATACCTATACCAAATAAGCCTGATAAATAAGATAAGGCAAACAACCCTAATAATCAAAACAATCAGTATAAATAACAAAAAGATGAAATAATCCAAATGAACACAATGGGCCAAAAAGTGAGGAACCATGTCTGCGAGGCGTATTAAGCTAATCAAATCGGTGGATTTGGTTCCCGAAATATTCAGCGAAAACTGATCCATGGACAAATTAAGATACACCAAAACAACATACGGTTTTTGAATGTAGCATATTTGTATAACAAATTTCAGCTTTTCAACCGAGGTTTGATGCCCGCGCTTCGCTGCGAGGCATTTTGTATAAAGTGTTTTTTATTATAAGTATCCAAGTGTGACATCTGTTTAGAAATTACATAAAGAACACGGAGAAAATTACTTTCAAACATTTCACGAAATATGTAATATTGCAGAATTCTGGACTCTTAAGTAATTTCACAAACATGTTGAACAACATGAACACACAGAAGCCTATTTGACATATAATACACTTTCAAAAACTGAAATTTGTTAACAGACGCCTCGTATTAAGCTCAAAAGCTGAAATTTGTTATACAAATATGCTACATTCAAAAACTGATCAAATCGGTGGATTTGGTTCCCGAAATATTCAGCGAAAACTGATCCATGGACAAATTAAGATACACCAAAACAACATACTTGTAACCTAATATCGTGTTGACTTTCTCAAGGGTTTGACATTTCAACAAACACATGGGTGGCAGCTTCAAGTGGCTACAAAAGTTCTCAAATCAAGAAAATATGTATCAAACACACACATGTATCATATTTGTTACAGTTCAAAGATGTAAAATGGTTAACAAAGACAAACCTAAAAAAGATTTCCCATGCCAACTTCTCAAGGCAAATCTATGAACCTGGAAAAACAGAACACAACAATGAACATGATTACAAAACAATTAATTTTAATTCACACAATTTCAGGACAATATTTACACCAACCATATGAATCGTCAACAAAAATCATACCTTTTTTATCGTCAATAAACTACCAAGCTTCAATAGATCCCCATTTCAGTTGAAAATAATCCTAAATCAAAAGCAACAATTAACCACCAATACACATGAAAATACTTTAGCAATTTTTTTAACCGCAAAATCATAACTAAACACAAACATAAAAAATAAGTAATCCAGTACATACCTTTTTGATTCTCCCACTTAAGTGTAATTGAAGGTGAATCGAGTATAAAGAAAAATAATCTTCCGGCAAAGAAAACCCCCAAAATCGAAACCATAACTATTGTGTTTTGATTATATGATTTGAGTGTGTGTATGTTTTTTGGGGATGAATTTGGGTGAGGGGATTTCACAGATGAAAAGAGAAAATCCCAAAGATCCATAGATTTGTACTGGATCTTGTCGTTGTCTATAAATTGTTTCTCGTTTTGTGGTTCCTCACATGCCTACAAATTGTTATCTATGGATCTTGTGGTTTCTCGGTTTGTGAATATGTGGAAGAATAGAGAGAGCAGAGAGAGGTAAGTGAAAGTGTGTAGAGATGGAAGAAGATTCAGGAACATCCGAGTTATAACACACAATAAAATATTAATTTCACTATTCCTAGTACTGTTCATCCCCTCATAAAGTACTGTAGTTGCCACTTACTTTAGCTAAAATCCCAATGAATATAAGTTAGATATAATATTTGGGTTTTCGATTGTCTCAAATTATGCATAACTCTTCCTTTGCAAAAATAAAACTACAAACTGTTGTCATCGAGAATTCTTTAGATGAAAACAAATTAGACATATCTAATTCAATCTCCTAAATAGTTTCATCCGCCTCGCACGCGAGCATGTTAGCTTGAGTCAAAAACAACAAACGTGAACTAGTTAAAACTATGTTGAGTCGAACACAAACAAATCATGAATATTCAAGAAGCTATATCTTTCTACTTCATATTCTTACTTATCTTTTACACACATAAAAATAAAACATTTTGTATTTCACTCATTGTCTCTCTTCATTTTAACCGCCAGTTCTGGCACATGCAAGTGATTAGGAGGATAATTAAGAACTAGATGAATACCCAAGCAAAAAGGCGGTGTATAGCGGCAAATAATTATACTTACGAAATTGTAGGTTTGGTGTGACTCTTGATGCAACACTCACGGGTTTAATTTGTAGTCATTGCGATAAAATAGTTTATGGTTATAAACGAAAAATGATAAAAGTTTGAGAATTAAAGAATATACAAAATATTAATTTACTGGTGGATGTTGTTATCATTTTTAATCAAGTGCATTATAAGGTTTACACATTACTCAAATTTAAGGATTTTAAGTTTAAGAAAAAGTTATGCATGCAATATAAGTAGTATAGAGAAAAAATATGAGGAAATATCATTCCTTCATTAAAATAAATATTACATGTTTCGTCCATGTGCTTTACCCAAAATCGTACTCGACGTCCTTATTCGATTTTAATTACACTAGTGATACCTAATTTACAAACTAGTTGCATCGACGGTCCTTATTTTGAAAAATAAGGATCATCTATGTAATTGATATTGTATCAATATTAGTGTCCCAAGCCTACTAACCACACGCTTGAATCAAGCCCATTAGCCCATCAACACTTGATGGAAGCCCGGCTTAAATCCCAGGCCATGCCTGGCCTGGTAAAATCTCTTAGGCCCGACTGAGTAAGATAGTACTACTGCTCCCCAAATGTCAATAGCGGTTAAGATGTACCATCTGACACTGTATAGTGGGGACGCACGACAAGCACCACTATGTACGAGCTAAAGGACACATGACACCTGTCCTCATTGTATGCTCTCGGATGATCAACACCTGACCCTCCAGCAGCCGTTGATCATCCCCAAAGGGTTTATCTCTAAACCCTACAAGCCTCCCTATAAAATGATAGCAACACACACAACTTCACAAGTTTCACGCACTTGGGCAAATACTGCCTCACAATAGTATAGTATGGTTCTTGTTTAAGTGTTACCCGAACTTCTTGATATATATCAATCTCATCGGGTCCTTACCGTTCAACACGAGAAACCAAACAACAAAACCATTCTCATCTCATCTCTAAACTGATTTACATACCATACGTAAACAGTAATAATCTATAATTTTTTATTACACGGATAGCCTATCATCATTACACGGATAGTCCTCATTTTTTAAAATATGGACTATCAATGCAAATAGTTTGAAAATCAGAAATTATTTAAGTAACTAAAATTGAATAGGGTGGACGGGTGTGATTTTGGGTAAATCATAGAGACAAAACATGTAATTCTTAAAAATATATATATATATATATATATATATATATATATATATATATATATATATATATATATATATATATATATATATATATATATATATATAGGATAAAGATCAAATAAAAAGACAAATATCCGTACATTACGTAAAAAGATTTTTTTTTTCAAAAATTTTCTCTAAAAATTCCAAAAAAATTCCACGAGATCAGGTATGTTGGTGCATGAAAAAGTTGTGAAGGAAGTTTTTCTAAAAGTGGATATTTTTTCCGAAAAAAAATTATGAAAAAACACGTTTGTGCATTAAATCGCTTTTTTGTGCATCAAAAATTCGTTTTTGCACCCAAGTTCTTTTGAATTTTTTAATCAAAATAACATTGCGCATCTAACTAAAACAAGTTGAAAATTTTGTGCATCAAAATTTTTTTGCGCATCAAAATTCGTTTTTTGTGCATTAAAAAAAGCGTATAAAAACTCAAAATCAGAAAAACTTCTTTCACAAAAGTTTTATGCACCAACATACCCGATCTTGTGGAATTTTTTGGGATTTTTTCGGGTCTTTACCGTTCAACACGAGAAACCAAACAACAAAACCATTCTCATCTCATCTCTAAACCGATTTACATGCCATATGTAAACAATAATAATCTATAATTTTTTATTACACGGATAGCCTATCGTTTTTAAAATAGGGACTATCTATGCAAATAGTTTGATAATAAAAAAATATTTATGTAACTAAAATTGAATAGGGAGGGCGAGTGTGATTTTGGGTAAATCATAGGGACAAAACATGTAATTCTTAAAAATATATATATATATATACGGAGTATATATTTTCTCGGTTGGTATTCATAAATTTGGTGGTTTTGATAATAAGGGAGTAAAATGAAAAAATGTGAAAGTTAAGGGGTTAAAAAAAAAAGCTTGTTGAGAACACGACCAGCAGCAGAACCCTGATTCATCATCATCATATCTTAAAAAGAAAAAAGAAAAAAACCAAACTCAACGACAGAACCAACTACAAGAAAGGAGATATAAATAAATGGGTCGGACACTTGTGTCTCAGTTCCTCAATCTCTCAAATGCTTGTCCACGTTTCACGTATTTCACTCTATTCCTTTATCTTTCATTTTATACCTGCAATAAAAAACATGTATATGGGTTGTGTTATATTAGTGTATAGCTGGAATATTTTCATCAAAAATATGGAATTTTAAGTTATTTATGCTTACATTCGTGATTTTGTTGAAATGTTGTTTGCTACTATATTACTTCAATGAAATTAGGGGTTGCAAATAGCTGTTCTTGATACTAAAAGTATGAAAATGTGAATGGTATGTTTAATTGGATGAGATACAATTAGGATAGATGTTCACTTTTGGTGAATTTCAAATATAAAGTTGTCAATTTTTTAGACACAAATTAACCATGGCAAAAGACTTGTGATTATCATCACTAAAATGTGGGATGTCTCAAGTTCAATTCCTGCTAGGTCCAAACAACCCTGAAAAGGGAGGGCTTTACCCGGTTTGAGTATGTGTGGCGGTGGGTTCAAACCCCGTTGATTAGTCGGCCAAAAGGTCGGAAACTAGGGTTATCCAAGAAAAAATTGTTATGGAAGTATTTATCCTTAGCATTAATGACACTGATCATGGTATAGTAATAGTAGTGACTTAAAGATTCAGTTATGTGCTTCATAGAGCAAAAGTATTATGCTTGATTCATGTTTGATATATGGTCTGTAGAAAGGTTTTAAAACGATTCATTTAAGAAGTTTTACTCCTAAATATTTCTGTTGACTAGAGAAAGTCTAGTTGTAGTAGAAGTAATTGGGCTTAGAAGGTTAGTTTGCCTAGGGGAGCACTCGTTTAATAGTATTCATCAAGATGTTATTTTGCTAATGAATAGTGAGCTCATATACCTAGTTGTGCATGTACCTTGACTCAACTAGACTCGTGACAATCTACCTGATGAGAACAATCCACCCTCAACTGAAAATCATGAGAAGCGGTACCATCCTGATATTATTTGTTGTTTCACAATTAGTAAATCAATTTTAATTTAGCTCAACCCAAGCTCTCACTTTACCATCTCTGTAAAAAAATCATTTGTTGCTGAATATGGTGGCATGAGAAAATTTCAATTTGCGTTCTTGATTAATGGTGAACTTGAAACAGGTCATATGGCACTTCAACTAAATTACAACAAAGACTGCCAATGATTGATAAGAACTACCTTCCAGTTGTTGGAAGTGTTAATAGTCACCGATGCTATTGCAGTGTTTCAACCCCGGAACCTGCTGTCTCTGAAACTTCATCCACCTCCGTCAAGTAATTCTTTATCTCCACAATCTATTCTTTTTCTTTCTTCGGGTAATATAAAATGATAGTCATGAACAAATACTCCCTTATTTAACTTAAAATGTGTTAAATAGGAAGAGAATTGTATCTGGAGTCCAGCCAACGGGGTCTATACACCTTGGGAATTATCTTGGTGCAA
Organism: Artemisia tridentata subsp. tridentata; assembly: GCA_021014915.2. Lineage (NCBI taxonomy): Eukaryota > Viridiplantae > Streptophyta > Magnoliopsida > Asterales > Asteraceae > Artemisia > Artemisia tridentata. The sequence goes on along the minus strand of CP139501.1, from coordinate 277,918,230 downwards.
TAAAAAATTGGGTATCACTGCAGGTATGTGTGGAGTAAATGATGATATAAGCTTAAGCATATAGGAGCATGTGGGGATTAAGCTTTTATGCAAGATAAAATGAAGTCTTGCTACAGTTCACATTCTAATTTGATAGTTCCTCTTTTTTCCAGGATAAGTATGAGACATTATTCTTTATTGTGGATCTACACGCGGTGTGTGCACTATCTATCCGGCTTCATACTCTATTTGTTCTTAAATTGTTGTTTTTCATTTGTTTATTTTACATCAAAGCTGTATACATATCACAGATTACTCTGCCCTATGATGTCCAACAATTATCTAAAGCAACCAGAGATACTGCAGCACTTTATTTAGCATGTGGTATTGATACTTCAAAGGTCATTTCCGTTGATTTTTACTTTAATGTTGCGTACTGTTTTGCGATTTATATAAAGCCATAAAGGTAAACTGAATTTATATTGGTTAGACAGGCATCTGTGTTTGTGCAATCTCATGTCCGTGCTCATGTAGAATTGATGTGGCTGCTGAGCTCTGCTACACCAATTGGTTGGCTCAACAGAATGATTCAGTTCAAAGAGAAATCCCGAAAGGCGGTGCGTCTTTATTGTATGCAGCTCATTCTCTAAAATTCATTATTTGATCATTTCCAGCTTAAGCTTAGGGAACACTTTATTATCTTTACGTTTGATGATTTATTAAAATAAGACTGATGGCGGTAGTCATATAATTCCTCGCATGTTACTATCCTTTAATTAATTGTTGTTTTTTTTACACTTTGAAGTTAATTTTGGTTCTTTTGTTTTTGTTCAAAGGGTGACGAAAATGTTGGGGTTGCACTTCTGACCTATCCGGTGCTGATGGCTTCTGATATTCTTTTGTACCAGGTACAATTTCTTCTCCATTCAGAATACAGTTTCAAAATTGCAACTCCACATATGAAAACTAGTGTTCATTATTTCGTCTTCTCCACTATATGCCCAACAATATATTACTATGCGTTTAGGATCATAAAAAAGAATTGACCTTACGAATTTGAAAAGGTCATTTTATAGGAAGGACCAGTATTTCTTCTTGATGCTCGTATAATTACAATATACGGAGTAATCAATTATGTTGATATGCAAGCCGCATTTTTATAGTATGCTCTCTAATTCGGTTTAAAGTTTCAAATTTTATATCAAAGATTAGACCTTTCTCGCGTTCGAGTAATTTTGTGAACTATTATGTTTATATGTGTATCAGAAAATTTAATCGTTAAAGTTTTATTCTTAGAAGCCATGTTCTTTTGTTTGCAGTCTGATTTAGTCCCGGTTGGTGAGGACCAGAAGCAGCATTTGGAATTGACACGAGAACTTGCTGAGCGCGTCAATCATTTATATGGTGGTAGGAAATGGAAAAAGTTAGGAGGGTAAGAAACATCATAAATATAATATAGTCTACTCACCATTAATGCAAATAGCTTACTGACTACTTTTTATGCTGTTTGCAGTCGGGGTGGTTCAATCTTTAAGGTAAAACCTTATAAATAACTTTTAGTATATATCGATCCCTTAATGTTGTGTAGTTAGTTGAAATGGTACAAAACTTGACAATTTTTATTTGTATAGGTTCCAGAGCCCTTGATTCCTCCTGCTGGAGCACGGGTGATGTCACTTACTGATGGTCTTTCAAAGGTATTTCCTATTGAGCTACACATAAACATCTTGCCATGTGAGCTTGTCGATCTTCATTATTATTAGCTTCTATACTCGCTTTTTTGTGTGCAGATGTCAAAGTCCGCTCCTTCAGATCAGTCCCGTATAAATTTGCTTGACTCAAAAGATGTGAGTGATCTGACTCGATTGATAATGTTTCCATCTTTTGAAATTTCTCCAAGCACCTGAATTTTTGAGTTAACAAATGTGCAAGTAATGTTAGGCATATTATTTGATATTCATCTTTTATGTGGCAATATGATAATTGTATTAAACCAAAATAATCGGGTGGTAAATTCATTCGATAGCTAATCTTTTAGGTGGAACTATGATGATCAAAATTAGTGGTACGGGTCAAAATGGGTCAGGGTTGAAATGGGACATTTGTGGTCGGAATCTTATATGTCAAAAAAGTTCTGGTTCTGTTCTGAGTTTGGTTCCTTTGTTCTAGGCAATTGCTAACAAGATTAAGCGCTGCAAGACGGATTCTTTTCCTGGGTGAGTTCTCGATATTCCATTATACAGCATTTATCATTCTAATCTTTTTATTTTGTATCTGCATATTGACTTTCAAGACATGAAGTATATCAGTTACCATTATCTTTTTTATGTTTGTGGCACCAAGATTAATTCGTTGGAATCAATAAAATCATCTCATTTATCTTCCTTTGTAATGTGTAGGTTGGAGTTTGACAATGCTGATAGGCCTGAATGCAATAATCTGCTTTCCATTTATCAAATCATCACAAACAGAACAAAGGAGGTAAACTGCTTCAAGTTCCCAATACGTCAAGTCGTCAATAGTCATAATCGCCTATAAAACGGCAGATGCAGCATTTGACAATTAAATCTTTTAAATTAAAAATATATGTATACTCTTGAGGTGCGTAAAAGATGATCTTTTCATCTGTTTGTGTTATAATTCATGTTCTCGATATATGTTATGTAACTGTTTTTTTTTGCAGGAAGTTGCACAAGAAGTCCAAGATATGAACTGGGGCACTTTTAAACCTGTTCTTACCGATGCTTTAATTGATCATCTTCAGCCAATCCAGGTTTCTGTTTAAGATTTAAACTTTAAATGCTATAAGTTTCTGTGCAAATTCACACGGTTATTTACATTTTTGCAGACTCGATATGAGGAAATCATATCTGATACAGGTTATTTGGACCAAGTGTTAGCAGAAGGTGCGACTAAAGCTTCAGATATAGCAGATAAGACAGTTAGTAATGTATACCAGGCAATGGGATTCTTAAGAAGATGAAAATGAATACAACAAACAAACTGTATCGCAAGATCAGAAAAGCTAATATGCAATTGTTGACACAAGCTTTCAAATTTACAGGTTCACATTCTTTTTATGCAATCAATTATTGTATCCTGCAACCTTTCTTTTGCTTCAGTTATTTTTTTGTTTTGAGTCCCAAAACCATTTTTATACTTGCAAAGCCTGGGAGTCTTTTGCACTAGAGTCGAGTACTAGAAACCAAGGACTCTAGTATTGTTTTATATCTTCAACTACATTTTTGGAAAGACTTCTGCTGATGGTAGCAATTCTTATTGTTAATTTGCTTCTGCTATGCATTTAATACTTTGTCTTATGTTTATATCATTCTTAATCTAATACAGATTGTGGAATGAGAAATGGTTGTATCATTTATAAACCAAAATTTGGGATTATTACACAATGAACTAAGGATACAAAAATGAAAAAAATAGGTTTCTAACCAAGTCTTGAATTAGTGTGTATATTAAACACTTAAACGACACTTGCAACCAATCAAATAAGTTTTTCCGTCCAAAAGAACCGTGATCATTGTTTGATCAATCATGCTTTTGGATGATCCAGTGCACTAATGACCCACGCCAGGGCTTGGGACAGAGTCCTTACGTCCTCCAAGTGGCTCGACATCTACAAACTGGTGACCGATTCCAGGACTTGGTCCCTCTTTGATTCCTCCCAATGCATGCCAGTGTTCGACTTCATGACTATGTACGGCCTTGATTCCTCCAAGAGTAGCGTTGTCTTCAACACCATGCCCTATGCCTGGACTTGGACCATCTTTAATAGAGCCTAGAGAAAATCGTTCAAAAAAATTGTTGTTGTCATCAAGACAATTAATTCCATTAAGCACATTTAACGGACGGGTACTCACTAAGAAGATTAAGTTGAGTAACACGAAAAGGGTTATGATATTTTGGTATGCAACGACTTGAACCATTGTTTATAATCTTTGTATGATGAGAGGGAATTAAGGAATGTTTGGTTGTGTTTAATGTAAAACCTATTTTGGGTGATATTTATAGACCAAACAATGAGGAAATATGATGCATTTTTGTTGACTAGGAAGTAAGAAAATCGAAGTTCATGCATCGTGGATTTTTGAGGCTGCGAGTCTAACTTGAATCAAAGTCTATTAAGCACATTCAACGCCATGACCTATACTTCATCAAAGACTACAAATTTGATTTTTATAAATTTATAGGATTCAGAGGCGATGAACGCCCTTTGCATATGGTGTGGCTGCACAAGATCACCAATTTTATGGAGCCTCCATTTTATATATTATCAAGTTACATATGCATGAATTTAAGTCCTTGGTTAAGTTCATTATGGAATAATGTTATGTGATCACAACCAAAATACAAGATTAAGAAAACATTAGGGCATGTTTGGTACAGAGAATTTCAGAGAATAGAAATGAAGTAGAGAATAGAATTCAGAGAATAGAAATGGGTAGAGAAATTTAAAGTCAATTCTAGTGTTTGGTAACATGAGAAATAAACACGAGAATTGGCAAAAAAAAAAAAAAAAAAAAAAAAAAAACTTTTTATTGAAAGAATTAGAACTTTTGTTTGTTTTTTAAAAAAAACTTATTTTAAAAAAAATATTTTTTTTTAAATATTTTTTTTTATTTATTTTTTTATTTTTTAAAAAAACTTATTTTAAAAAAAATTATTTTTTTTAATTTATTTTAAAATTTATTTTTTATAAAATTAATTAAAAAAATTATTTAAAAAAAATTATTTTTTATAAATAACAATTCTATAAAAAATATATTTTAAAAATATATATTTTTTTAAATTATTTTTTATAAAAAATTTATTTTTTTTTTTTTAAAACTTATTTTATAAAAAATATATTTTAAAAAAATTATTAATTTTTTTATAAAAAATACATTTACATAAATCGGTTTGCAACTCAAAAAAAACTTACAAAGTTCCCCTCATTTCTCCCATTTCCTCACTAAAAGTAGTGGAAATGAAACTCAAAAAATTGCACTACCAATTCTCCACCAATTCCCCACAATTCTCCACCTTTTTATTTCTCTGACATACCAAACAGATTCTCGAGAATTAGCCCGAGAATTAAGCCCATTTCCCTTTCCATTTCTTTGTCAAACCAAACATGGGAAATGAGCCCATTTCCATTTCTTTGGGCCCAATTCCCTGTACCAAACATGCATTAAGTAGTGATTGCATGTTTGAGAATGAAAAAGGCGACCATTCTTTGTTTTTCACATTAGAATTCGTCAAAGGAGGGGGGCCACCTTATCGTTACTGCAAAGGGCCTCCGAAATTTATTGTGTAAACCTGTGAAGAAAGTTTGATTAAATTTATTTTATAAGATAAATATATTTTGTTTCATTGAAAAACATGAAATTAAAATAAATTAATAAATAAAAAAGTTTATATACTATGATGGCCATGACCTTGCAATATTTGCACACTTGCCGAGTTGCTTCTCAAATTCCTGAAATGGTGGCTCTTGTGACTTTTCAAACTATACATTTGAACAAATTATGGTTGATTTGAATTGTTTTATTCTCTCAACTCTTTTGTGTTTAGAAGACATCTTGCAAGCTCACATTTAACTAATTTGTGTGTAAATGTAGGGGTAATTTGGTAAAACCAAACTCGCTATAAAAAAAGTCATTTGATTTGCAAAATTTAAATTCTGGACACATGCAAAAATCTGTTCACCTATTTAGCGTCGAGTTCTTGACGAGTTAAAGAGTTCATGTAAAAACTAGTCGAGTTTGAAAAATATACCATTACATTTATATTAGGCTTAATGCAGTAATGAGATGTTACCCCACGCGTGAAGGTGATGATCATGCTTTGTCATCTATTGCGGGGGTGGAAGTCCACACGTAGTAGAGGGAGAAACGAGAGAAAGGTGGCGAAGACCACTGAACAAATTAAAAGTGGCGAGGGCATATTTTAGAAACGAGAGAAAGGTGGCGAAGACCACTGAACAAATTAAAAGTGGCGAGGGCATATTTTTTCATTGTGTGTGTGAGTGTGTTTTATGGTATTTTGCATTTAAGTTTCATATACGTAAATAATAGAGAATTTAGTGACTATTACGGTAGCAAAGGTGGTAAATTTTTTCATTGTGTGTGTGAGTGTGTTTTATGGTATATTTGCATTTAAGTTTCATATACGTAAATAATAGAGAATTTAGTGACTATTACGGTAGCAAAGGTGGTAAAAAGAAAGATGAAATGATGTTGGCATTAAAATGATCAATACAACTATCATTACATCCGGTCTTATTTAAGTATGAAGTAGATATTCTTTTTCTTTATTCTTCGAATAAAGTTGGTTTTAATCAATCATCATATATTTGACAACTAAAATGGATAAATGTTTTTTTTTTTTTTTTTCATCTTAAAATGTTCACCCAACCAGTTCGAAACAACTATTGGCTTAACACAGTTCAAAAACCGGACCGGATTGAAATCGGATTTAGCCTAAAAAACCCTGACTGAAATCCGATTTAGCCTAAAAACCAGACCGAGGACCAGACCAAAATGTTCAGTTTGTTTCGGTACAACAAAGCATAATGACCGGTTTTACGTAAGATCGAACCGGACTGGACCGGAATGAGGACCAAATATTGAAGAAAAAAAAATGGTGAACCGAAGACCGGACCGATATACGTTCGTTCCGGTTCGATCCGGTACTGCTTAGCTCTATGAAGAACCGAGTACATCTTAAACTAGTTTATGCAAAACACCCCTAAATTACACAACACAGAAACAAAACCCGCTAAATCAGTTACAACTAAACTAACGGTCAACCTAACTAACTAACCGTCAACAATGGCCGGAACAACGTGGCTACAACCGGCAGCAACAACCACATCCGGCCGACCAGTCCTCCTTCCGGGCGAAACAGAATCATCAATCCAACCATCTGTTGACTTAGTCAACGAAGATAACCCTAACTCACTACCATCACTCAAATCCGGCAACTTAATCCTAACATCATACCGTTTAATCTGGCTCCCAAATGCTACCCCGGGGGGCCCACCTTCATCGGTGCCATTGAGCGCCGTGACGCATATATTCGAGTCGAAGAAGACGATTAAAGGAATGTTGGCTATTGCTAGTCCTAGGGTTAGGTTTCAGGTTATGGAGAGTGGTGGGGGTGCGGTAGTTACGTTGGTTTTTAGAGGGAAGAGGGATGTGGATGTGTTTGTGGCCAAGTTTTGGGAGGCGTGGAGGGCGCGGGCGTGGGAGGGGGCGGTTTTGAGTTCCGGAGAAGGCGTGTCGAGTTTAGGTGGATGGCGGTGGGAGTGGGAGTGGGAGTGGGAGTGGGGGAGATAAGGGAGTGGCGATAAGAATGCCGGTGGTTGGGGTATCGGGGATATTGAGGAAGGAGCAAGAGATGTGGGAGAGTACCGATAAGAGCTTGCAGGATGCGTTTCAGGATTTGAATGCGCTTATGGTATTGTGAATTTGTGATGCAATCATTTCTATTGTTTATTGTTCGGTTTGCGTATAAATATATGGTTGTGTGTTTAGGATTTCCATGTTTTTAGAGTGATTATCTGATTATTCGTTTTGAAATATATATGGTGGTGTGTTGGCATTGCGCCTTTAGACTAGAGCCGTTTTGTATTTAAATCCTTGAGTGATCAGAATTTGTCGGACACTTAAATAGCTTATTAAATCTGATAATCTGATTATCATAACTTCAAACAGCAGATGGATGCCTAAACTACAACCCCTCTTGTTACTGGTGATTATCTGATACTGATTCTGGTTATTCTATATCACACAATCACTTCTAAAACCGAATGCCAAACAATCCCCATGGCATGGAGTGGAAACCGAGTGGATATCATGTAATTTGTGTGCTGCTTCATGAGAATTAGTTAGAGAGGGTGTTTGGGAATGTTTATCTAAGGTGCTTACCTGATTATACCTGTGAAAATTATAACGTTAGAGGTGTTTGGATGAAACTGCTTATGTGCATTTTAGAGTAAATAAGCACTTAAAAATAAGCGGGATTTTTGTAAAGCAGATAAGCAGTTTAAAATCAGCAATTCAAAACACCCCATAGAAACCAGAAGACAGGGTGCTTCTTGTTGAATCTGACACCCATAACTCAATATCCATGTAACATAGTTAGTAACTCATGTCTGTGCTGTAGTTTTGTAAGCATGATGAATAATAGTGTTATGTTTGCTCTTGTGTACATGTTATTTTGCAACACTTACACTTGGGGGCCGTGGGTGTATGACGTCGGTTAAAAATTGCTTGTTTCTCAGAGCAAAGCTAAAGAAATGGTGATGTTAGCTGAAAAAATGCGGCAAAAACTACTTTCCGGCTCTAGTTCTCAAGCAGATGCGACAAATGATGAGATGGGTTCCAAAGAAGAGATGCAAGACTGGCTGCTGAGTGTCGGTATTGTCTCCCCTGTCACGAAAGAATCAGCTGGGGCCTTGTACCACCAAGAGTTGTCCCGTCAGGTACTACTTCCCTCTTACGGTACTTGAAACTTTATTTGTCAATTATTGTATCGAGTAATTGTTCATGTAGAAAAAGCTGAGGTAAAACACGAACTGCTATTCTGTGATAAATTTTCATAATAATATCTTATAAGTTTGACAATGTTTTATCTTGTTCATTATAAACTTAGTTGGCTGATTTCGTGAAAATTCCATTAGAGAGAGCTGGTGGAATAATGAATATGATAGATATCTACTGTCTCTTCAATCGTGCGCGTGGAACAGGTTCTCCATGTGGCATCTTGTATTTCGAAGTCTCAGTTAATAGTACTTGTTATAGAAGGAACCTTATGATCCCTTATTTTCTTTTGGCGCAGAATTGATTTCACCTGATGATTTGCTGCGGGCGTGTTCACTATGGGAGAAGTTTAATGTGTATGTACAGTACAGTCCTGGATTTTTTTATGTTTCTAGTGGATTATTTTTGCTAAGAATTGTGTAAATTGCTGATACTAATTAATCTATATTTCAGTATTTAGTTAGCCTTTACTAATGTTTTTATCCAATACCCCTTAAATTATTTGTTATATTGCAGTCCTGTAATGCTTAAGAAGTTTGAGAGTGGGGTTATGGTCATCCAAAACAAGTCTCACAGTGATGAAGAGGTAAAGTTTTTTCATAGCATGTGATACTGGTAGTGATAAACAATTAAACGTTATGTCACTTTTTCGGTAGGTCCATTGATGTTGCATCTTTGAAAACTGGGATTGTATCTGATTTCAGCTCATGCTTAAACATAGGATTTTACTTGTTTTTTATTGCATTTGTAGGTGTTTTCTAGGATCAGATCACTAGTACAAAAGCCCGATGCTCTGCAAAGTGGGGTCAGTGCTACTGATGCTGCAAGGACACTCGGAATCGCTCCAGCTATGGCCAAGGAGCATCTGCTTGCTGCTGAGAGCAAAGGTACATGATAGGACCCGAATATTATTTAAATTAAATTTGAAGGAAATACTAACGAAATACAAATTTGGTTTGTTTTAAGAGGCGCTTTCTCTTCTCTTATATGATGCTAAAAAATGTTTAGTCTTATCTGATGCTTGATGACTTCTCATTATCCCTACTTATAGAGTTACTTTTTTATGAAAATAATATTGAACCCTACGGAGTATTGTTTATTGCTGCGTATTTTACTAATTAACCATAAATAACGCGGCCCCAACAGTAGGGTTTGAGTGTTTGACAACTGTTTCTGTTCATTGGATTTTAGTGATACATTTAACAGATGGTATTTAACAGCAAGTACTTTTGTCAGGTTTTCTATGCAGAGATGTGAGTCCTGATGGTTTCCGTTTCTATATCAACATATTTGAGGATATTGATCCCAATGATGCGTACTTGTAAGTTAACCACATTATTCTTCATGATCTTGAGTTATTTTTTCTTTTATGCTAATCGAGATCTTATTGTTGGAGTACAGAGTGAAGGAGTATGGGGTCTATGATGCATGGATTCGATCTGCAATTGCTTCCAGGTCCTAATTTGGTTTTCACACAAGTATATCCACTCAATACATTCACGTTTTTTAAACCTCCATATAGCTTCGTTAATCAACCGTTTTCTTGAATATGTAGGTAAAGAAGGGACAAAAAGCAACGATCAAGAGTTTCACATGGGACAATATATCTTGCATCAGCATTGTTTTTTGATGCTGATACTGAGATTTGGAAGAACAATCCACAGATGGTCCTTTGACTTCCAGGAGAAGAATGTATTTAGCGACTACTCCTGAGTTTGTTTTGATTTAATAAATGAGTTATGAAAAGGAACATGAATATATAACTAGTTGAGTGAGTACATAAACTAATCCTCTTTTTACACAGACTGAGTTCCATTCGAGTTACAAAGATGGTTGTATTTTTTGATAAAAGACACCATAATTGATTGCTTTGGTTATTGTTCAAAACCTTGTCCCTTTAAACTGCATGTATATTGTTCAAAGTCTTGTCCCTGTAAAGTTTAAACTGCATGTATGGCCTTTTTCAACTTTTTGTAATTAATTTTTCTATTATAAGTTTCCATATCCGATTTATATTATAAAAATTGAACAGAAAGAGTTTGCAAGTTAACAACTTGGCCGGTCTTATTTTAGCTGTATAACAATATCATATAGTTCCACTTGAACCCATTGTATCCTGTTACGCAACTCCCACAACTTGCCCTATTCAACACGTCCACTGATATCGTCATGCGCTTTCTCAGACCGACATTAGTTACAACATGACTAGATTGTACTAGTAATCTGTTAGCTGTAAGAAACTCAAACTCTATTTTGCCAATAAATGTATTAGTATTGCTCTTTTTCAGTTGCAAATCACGCCCTGATATAAGCAACAAAACTTAAACTGATGTAAAAGCTTTTTTTACGTTTTTAAGAAAATAAATACATAAGTTCGACCTCAACAATGCCTTGCAGACTTCGATAGCAACACAAATATTTGAAGACGTGGTTTACAATTCATGAATATTTGGATTAACTGTACATACATATTTACACTGCCCAACAGAAACCCACTCATACACCATAATCACCTTTGTTGAAATACAAGGCAACCAAACAAGTGAGCACTGAGCACTGCTCAAGATGATCAATGATCCCTCATCCGTGGCTCTGGTATTACCTTCGAGACAGACTTGGAAGGAACTCTTGACAATATGAAATTTCCATAATCATCTTCTTTACCATAGGACGCAAGGCTAGGAGCCATCACAATTTTGCATTTGCTTGATGTAGTATCGCACCCCATTTCAACACCAAAATAAGTTAAATGATCTGATATACTGTTTCCAGAGACTGATCTGAAATATTCAGCAAGCATTCTCAGAAAAAGATGCAATGAAGACGGTACGTACAGGTGGTGCATTTGATCTATATACTTTGAAACGGGTCATTCAGGTTTTATCTCTAATGCATAAAAACAGGTTGAATTCCTGTATTTTTAATGTATAAATATGTTCCTAATTCAACTTTTTTTTTTTTTTTAAAAAATAAAAATACTATCATTGATATAATAGAACTTCTGTAGTTATGAATATACATTTAATAATGCTGTTCTAGATATAGAAAAGAGTTACTCCGTACCTGCTACAATCAGGGTCTTCACCAGAATCATCACATACCTTCTCAACAGGATAAATAAGAAATCCCACCCCAATGTTGTAGAGCCACACCTGCGAATTCAAAGGTAGAATAGTTTGTATCATAAAGTTGAAGGTGACAAAACGAATAATATCACACATTTTGAAAAAAAAAACAAAAAAAAACCTCTAACTTGATTAAAATCGTATGGGTGCTACTTTTTTTCTTGATAATACGGAAGTGTTGGTGGTTCATCGAGGACATTAACAGAGTCTACTATAAAGTGGTAGTAAACTGTTGCTCCATCCACGAAAAGAGTCTACTATAAATCTAGAAGGGAACAAAATGTGCTTGGGATAAAAGTTCACTTGTTCAAATACAAAGTAACAAAATGAATTTAATTCTTTATCTGGACTATCGTATGTTGCGGGTCTGTAATTTGTGACCTATAGATAGGTTTCAGGAATTAATTAATGATTTTACTAAGACACATAGGTACTAAAGCAGTTTCACTCGTATCTTCCTTACAGAAGGCCATTAAGAAAAGCATATATAGTAAAAGATCGGGCACAAGGAAAGCAAGTATCAAGAGCCTTCAGTTTATGTAGCAGCAAATAAATGGTACTAGTTATGAAAGTAAAGTAACAATACCTCTCTTGGGAAGTGATGATATGTCTTTTGTGGAAAGTACTGATAATAAGGAGGCAGATGTGGCACTAGATCATGTTCATGTGTCACTCTAAAAGCATTTGGTACAACTTCACTATAATATGATGCAAAAGCAGCATTTCCAATTCGAGGCATTCCAAACGTCGTAACCTGAACCTTCTTTGATCCATATATGAGCTGTAAAACCATAAACAACCCTTTAATACAAATTAAAAACGTAAATAAAAAGATAACTTTGCAAGGCGAGTGATGAATTGAGTATGGTTACTGCAAGATCCAGTCCGCAAAAAGCAGCCATGGCCCCACCCATTGAATGCCCTGTCACCATAATATCGAGGTCTCCGTATATTGCTTTTGCTCTGCTAACGCCATCAAGAATTCCCGACCGAACAATTGTATTATTATAAGCATTGAAGAATCCATGGTGCACTTTGCCACCTGAGCAATCGGGATAGTCGAAGTCAAGCTGCTTCCAAAATAAATCCTCAATCCAATTCTGTATGCTGCAAATACGCAACTCTTCATGTGAAATTATAAACAAGAAAATACTTTAAGAAATTAAAAGCGCACCAAGTCACCAACAATGCATACCTGGTTTCTTGCGTGCCTCTGAATGCAATAACAATAGCATTAAGATCATCTGCAACCCCAACAAAAGCCTGCAATCAGTATTAAGTCAGTACCAAAGAAACATTCTAAATATTCACATAGTCAATGTCCGTGAAAAAGGTAAGAAGATGTACCTGCAGACAATTCTGAACATCCACAATAAGCTCTATAACTTCAAAACCCTGACTCAAGATTGCACCAAACACGAGCATTAATAACACGCAAAGAATTTTAATGTCTCTTTTCAAGTTGCATACAAGAAAGATCAAAACTTGAACCAATTTAAGTACATATTACTCGTAAAGTAACAAGTTACCTTGGTCAAGCCATCACATCTTGAACAAGTCCACGTAAAAAGCTCGGTTGAATCTGACGTGTAAACCTGCATATGGATAAAGACAAGTTTTGGTTATCATCAATATTTCAACGAGATATATATGTTGTTAACATAATACCCTTTTAATTTAAACAAAAAGTGAACTTACCGCAGAAGCATATTCCACCATAGTTCTGGCGAGCGCGTGATTGTAAAGCGGTGACTCAACCTTATTCATAAGTTTTAGTCCTACGCCGAATTATTTTATTTGATAATTAGGTGAAATTTTAATACTCATACATAAATCAGGCAAATCCATCGATAATAAAACAGAAACTGAGGTCTAGAAACAAACTTCAACTAACTCCGCTTATCATCAAGCATTGTCTTTAAAGACAAGTATAAATGCAAACACATAACACTTATCATCTTGGCATTCGGCATTCGCCAACAATAATTCCAATCCGACATCATAAGTATTACAAAGTCAACCATAACCTTATCCCCACATTATCCAAAACAACATCTACCTATGTAAAAATATGACAATTCTTCATATGTAAATCAAATAAATAAAATTACCTCTAGCAGATGAAGCAACAAAGAAACACATTACAATCATCATCATCAAGACTCTCCTCCATCTTTGTTCCATATAATAAAACTATAAAACAAGTAAAAATTTATAAACCTTAAACAGAAACAAAACAAAACAAGATTCTTTTTTACAGGGTTTATATATATAACACAGACAGAATTACTAGCCTTAATTATCAGATCGCGGTGTCTTGAAAATTAATGGGTTTTTGGAGGATTTTGTGCGTGTTTTGTTGGGTTAAATTAAATTAAATGGGTTTGATGTTCTTTTTCATCTAACAGATGATGATCATGACTTCTCTCATCAGGGCCATACCGTTTTGAACGGTGATTAGTATTTTGTTTTTTTATACATCATTTTCCATGTGTGTATATGTTTTATTTATTTATTTATTTATTTATTTATTTAAAACTTACGTGGATTTATAGTCGGAGATAACTATAGTTTTTTGGGGTAAAAATGTTTTATTACCCGGTGAATATGATAATTTATAGTTGTCATATTTATGTTAATTGTTTCGTGTAAGGTTTATGCCTACAATTGTAAACTGTTGTAATATAAGATAATTCAAGTAAAAGAACAATTTAAAGAAACTGAAATAAGAGCAAAAAAATTTTAATTACGCATGGTTTCATCAATATAACTATATAAGGCAAGCAACATATGTCAACTCTTTTATAAAAATAACAAACTGGGGTAGCTCAGTTGGCCACTAAGGTTTCCTTAAGGTGCTTGGGGAAGGGATGTTTGGCTAGGGGGTCTCAAGTTCGAGTCCCACCCAAGACTTTTACCTAATTGGATGTCACTGTTGGACCTGAACCACTAACAACTAACAAGCCGTTCAAAAAAAAAAAAAAAAAAAAAACTTTTTTATAAACATATTGTTAACTATATTTGGTATAATGTTAAACAAAAATTTAAATTTAAAGTCATTAAGATTAATATATTAAAATTAAAGAGGTATAGATAAGCATATAAAAACAATTTTTGGGGTGGTTGGGTACAAGATTTACAACGAGAATGCACATGTTAAGCCGTGTATATCTGAATCAAACATTTCGCCCATCACAAATTACCTGAAAATTAAAACTTCGTTTATAAAGTAATCAAGTGTATGGTTGTTGAGTTCGTGAGCTTATTTGTTCCACATTTCTCATTCTTTTCTTATCAAATTCTTAGGGTGCGTTTGGTATCCCTCAATCGGAATGGGTTTATGGATTTCATTCCGATTCAAGGTGTTTGTTTAGTGGACCCGGGAATGAAATGGGTATATCATAGCCATAAATTCATTACACACCAATTTGGTATCTTTGAAATCCATTCCCGTGGGCCCTCCTCTTTTTCATTACAAAACTCAAATATCTATACAATTTTTCATACCATATTTTGTCATCCAAACATAAACAATCGTAATTATACACTTTTTCATATACATTGTCATTTTATCCCATACCAAATTCGACACCCATTGTCATTCCTAGCAACAAACCAAACGGGCCCTTAGGCTGGTTTTTTTTGGGGTGATCCACCACTCTTATCACCCCCATTACGCGCCATGCCGCCATCCACCATAAAACACCCCCATCATCAAGCGCGAACCAAGGAAAAAAAAACACAAAACCAAGGAAAAAAAAACACAGTGGTTGTCTACACTTCCTTTATTTATTTTTTATTTTTTTGTTTGTAAGTGTGTGTGAGGTATTTATGAGGTATGTTTGTATAAAGTGACTAATTTATATATTTTTGGTTTGGTAGTGACCATAAAGGTAAAATGTTGTGATACCGTGATAGTGGTGGTGTACTGAATGATTATGTGACGCTGACGTAATCGCGTGAAGGTGATGATAGTGGTGACCATAAAAACTAGTGTTGCAAATAGTGAATCCTTTAAGGTTGTTTCAAAATCGTCCTTTGATAATCGCCATTGTTTTCATGGGTCTTTTTTAGAGCATCCGGTGCAATGCTACTCAAATCTCGCCAGTCCAAGTGGCAAGCTCGCCACAACTAGCCACCATATCGGGGTGCCTCGTTTTTTTCCGCCACTAGCACCCCTCGTCGTCTGCACGACGAGGGTTTGCATCGTCCTTTTGTCAGTTTTTTTCCCATGTTTTTTAAATATGTAATGTATTAATATTTATGTAAAGTTGAAAAAACTTGTAATGTTTTATAAAACTTGTAACGTTTTCTAAAGTAGGAAATGAAAATACATTAAACATCGAATTGAAATTACATTAAACATCGAATTTAAAAAAACAAAGAAGTACGATTAATAGAAACTACAATACGGTAATGAAAATGAAACTACAAATTAATGGAAGGAATCATATGAGACCCAACCGTCTTCACTCAAAGAGGACCTAAACTCGCCAGCAAAATACTTTCCTTCCATGATGTCAAACCAGTTGTTCCTCAGATGTTCTTCATCCCTGGCTTCCTGCTCCAAACGAGCAGCTTCTTCTTGCAGTTCTCGTTCCTCTGTTTGTCTCCTGACTTCCTCATCTTGCTCTAGAAGTCGGAGTTCATCCTCCGTGAGTCCAAATGGATTGGGTTGTTGTTCGACAACCAGTGGAGTGTTTACCGGTTCATTTTTCGGTTAGAAAACCGGAAAGATATATTCCGGTGGAGTATTCAGTGGTTCATTTGGAAATTGTTATGAGAAGTCATGTTCAACTGGGAATTATTGTGAGAAGTCGTGGTGAGTAGGAAATTGTTGTGAGAAATCTTTGTGAGGACTGGGGAATTGTTGGGAGAAATCTTTGCGAGACATTGAATTCTGAATGTTGAGTTTTGATTTTGAATGTGTTTTGTGTGAGAAGTCTGTGAATATGAATGGGTATTTATAGGCTAGTTTTGAAATTTGAATTTGAATTTTAAATTCTAAATATATCTCGCCCGTTGAGATTTGAATTTGAATTTTAAATTTTAAATATATCCCGCCCGTTCAAATTTGAATTTGAATTTTAAATATATCTCGCTCGTTTTTTGATTTTGAATTTGAAAGTTCAAACGGCTATAAATAACATACCATAATACACTATTTTTCACACACTTGTATATCAAAGTTCAAACATTTGAAATGAATACTCGTTGGTCAAAAGAAGAAGAAAACTTGCTAGCTGAAGTTTGGGTTGCAGTTTCCCAAGACCTAGGCAACTACAATAAAAACTCCTTTTGGAACGAGGTTGTAGACATGTTCAATAATCAGTCTAACGGTGACAATCGTAACAAAAATATGGTCACGGAATAATGAAGACTTAGCAGTGAATGTCAAAAATTACACTATTTACAAACATTTGCAGGTAGCGGGGAAAATGACGTTGAGATTTCAAGAATGCAAGATATTTTTGAAAGATTTGGGTGGGGGTGTGGGGAAGTTCCGTATGATTCACTGTGGGATTTTGAGGAAACCATCCCAAATTGGGAATGAATGAAATTGCTAACGTATATCGTTATTTCGAATGTGTTTTTTTTTGTATCGTGTTTTTTTTGTATCGTGTTTTTTTTCGTATCGTGTCTTTTACCGTATCGTTATTTTACGTTTCGTATGTTTTTTATTGTGTTGTATTGTATTTTTATTTTTAATGAAATTAATTTAGTATATTTGGAAATTTGAATAAAAAAAATAAAGTTGTAAGAGGTGGGCTCCAAATGAGTAAGTTGTGGTTAGTTGTTAGTGATGGGGTTAGTTTGGAGGTTTGTTAAAGTGATGTGGCACCCGATGAACCCCAAATGAGGAGGTATGGGTGCTCACTGCACCTTGTGCTCTTATACTTTTGCTTCTTACTCATCACAATTGTGATTAATCATTTGAGTCTGATAAATCATGAAGCGTCTAATTATATAGAAAAAATTACACGGATGGTCCTTGTGGTTTACACGAATTTCATGTTTAGGAGCTATTTCATTTTAATTACGCCACAGATACCTATTTTGTGAAACGTTGCACGCGTTTGGTCCCTAAGTTGGATGTCCCATTAGTTTAGCCATTAAGTGTATAAATATTATTTTCCCGTTAGTCCCTCCGTTAGTATTTTTTGCATCGTTAGTCCTCAGAATACATAAACACAAACACAAAACACAAACACTCAGTGCAATCTCTCTCTCTCTTAAATGAATTTACCCAGCTTACTAAAGAGAAACACATCACAAAACCAGACACAATCTCCCACAATCCTACTTTACCTGTATTCTTCCTCAAACAAAAACCTTAAAATCATCTAGAGTTTATAAACTCTCGATCTACACAAATCATCTCCAAGAGTAACACAAAACCTGAAGAATAACACAAAAACTCTACACAAATCATCTCCAAGAGTTTATAAACTCTCGATCTACAACCAGAACAGACAAAACTCACTTTCACTCTCGATCCGAACAAGAAATAAAAAACGCAATCTTTGATATTCGTGTGTTAAACAGGAGATATAAGGAAGGATTATAACTTGTTTGGTGGTTGTCGAAGCATAATGAAAGATGATAGGTGAGTTGACTATTCGAGGTCCAATAAAATTGTGATGGGTTTCACCTGAAAGAAAAAGGTTGATGGTTGGGATGAAAAAAGGGTTTGAATCTGGACGGAGGGGGTGGAGTTTGTGTTCGTCGAAGATGGAGGAAGGTGTGGTGGTGAAGCGGCGAAGGAGTGGTGGAGTTAGGGTTGTTCCGGAGAGATCTGAGAGTGATGGGGTATTGTTTTTTCACTAGTTTAGTTACAAGGGTTGTTAATGAATTGTATACTAAGGTTTTTGATACTGTGAAAATTCAGTTGATTTGGGTTTGTTTGGAAATGATTGATGTTTCGGCGGTTGGTGTTGATGGTTTGTTGGTGGCGTTGTTGAGGCAAACTTGTGGTGGTGATTTTAGTGATGCGAATTTATGGTTGTGTTCGGAGCTGGTTGGCGTTTTTATGTGGAAGTGGGATTATTTAGTGGAAGAAGAGCCGTTGGTGTTATCGAGTGGTTTGTATGTGTTCCTTAGGTTATTGGCTGATCATTGTAGATTGTTGTTGGATTCAAAAGATGAAATTTTGAAGTTCAAGGAGATTGATTTTTGTGTTAGGGTTTTTAAGGAGCAGTTTCATTTGTGTTTGAAAATTGGTCGGGATTTGGTTAGGCTTCTTCAGGATTTAGTTCTTTTCTTTTTGAACTTATCAGGATTTAGTTCATGTACCTGAGTTTTGTGATTTATGGAAAGACTTGCTATTGCAGCCTGCTAATTTTAGAACGTCTGTTGGTGGTGGTGGTGGTAGTAATAGAGGTCAATGTTCAGAGTTCAGACTTGAAAATAAAAGTGTTTCTTAGCCATTGTATGGCTAGCTTTTTGGAGCCTTTAAGTTGCTTTGGATTTAGAATTTTGCAGTAAATCTTTGTTGCAGAGTTTTTGTGTAATAATACAAGTTCAGATTCGCATATGGCTTGTTTTTTAGAGTGAATTTTGGATTTTGATGTTGAAAGGAAACAAAATTTTTAGATTTATGTTTTGATCTGTGATGGGTGTTTGTTAAGCGGACAAAATGGGGTCAACATGGGTCAAAGTGACACCTAAGCAAAAAAACATGGCCAACGGTTAGTTTATAAAATAAGGACTAACGGTGTAAAATATATTAACGGAGGGACTAACGGGCAAACATTAATTAAACACTTAACAATCAAACTAACGGTCCATCCAACTTAGGGACCAAACGCGTGCAACGTTTCACAAAATAAGTATCTGTAGCGTAATTAAAATGAAATAGCTCCTAAACATGAAATCCGTGTAAACCACAAGGACCATCCATGTAATTTTTTCAATTATATATGCTTCAATGCTTGGATCATATGGGTGGTTTTGTTACGCTTATAACAAACGACAAAAGTTTTGTTACGCAAAATACATAACATACATCATAGTTACACGGTCCTTTCCTCATTACACATATGGTTTTTCTAGTGTTATCTTGAACTTGCAGCCTTTTACGCTCGAAAATTATGCACCTCAAGCACATACATGCACACTGGATTGTCCATATATTTCGATTGAAACTATCTATGCGCATGTTTCTCGAGATAAAAATCAGTCATATAATTTACTTTAACTTTCATGTAAAGTTAACGTTTTGCTTTAAGCCTTTTTTATTTTATACTCCTTATTAAAAGTGTGTTAGTGGTTAAAAAGATTTTTTAATTGTTTGTAAATGTTACTGTAAAAGAATTACCGAATTAGTAACTAGGTTGCAATTTCTTTTTTTTTTATGAAAAAGAAATGCCTCAAAAAAATATCTTTTATATAATAAAACAAAACCCCTAGTGGGGACTTTTACATTTCAAAAAAATCAAATCAGTAATAATCAAATTATTATTATTATTATTTTCTTAAATATTAAATAAGAAAAGCCTAAATACTTCTAAATTTATCCATATTCTACAAAAAAAAAAGAAAAAAAGAATGTGATTTGTAATCATTTAATAAAAACTTACAAAAATATATGTGTCAAAATATAAAAAATTAAAACTTGAAAACGGTGGAGCAGTTTTTCAAGATTTGGGCTAACTTAAATTCAGTATCATTCCACTATAAAATTTGAGTTCCAACATTCCCAATTCCTCTCCATCAATCAAACTCGATCTATTTATCTATTCAGCACAATTTATTGACAAAGAACATCTCCTTCCAAATCTAATTAATTATTATAACCACTACATTCGTAAAACCTTAATTCAATACCTAACAAAGTTACAATGGTTTGTAAGGTCTGTTAAAATAATTAAACCGAAATTAAAACTATTAATTTTTTTTTATTTAGAAAAAACCGCATGCCGGCATATATATTAGTATTTGACTAAAGTAAGTTTGTAGTATTACGCAATTTGCCTTTAAAAATATACTCCCTCCGTCTCAAAATTATAGTCCATATTTTTTTTCGTGATGTCTCAAAATAATTGTCCACTTTCCTTTTTAAGTAAAAACTAGAGAATATAATAAGGGAATATTCTCTTTGAGTGGTTGAAAACTAAAGTGGCCCACTTTTATTAAATTATGTGCTTCTTGTTTCAAGTTTAGCTGAATAATAATAAATGTGACAATCGTTTATAGCTCTAGATTGGTTAGATCTCATCTATGAATTAACAATAACAATGATAACAATATGCAGCAGAATTAATCAAAGAACAATTTGTTGGATGAGTTTGTGTGTCTGATGTGTTCCCAGAAAGGGTAAAGATAATCAATAATCAAATGGTACCAGATATTCACTTGAAATCGTGTTATCACTTTCCAATAGAAACTATTCGACCCTATGCCTGGGTTACACGAATATCTCTATGGGATAAGACCAAGTGATGTTCTTGTTTTAGGCACAAATCAAGAACGAATTGCTTTCAAGTGTTTATGTTCTCTGTATCTTATTCATGCGGATGGATGATCTCTATTTAAATTAGAGATTACTCAAACCTAGTCAAGAGGAATTATGAGAATTAATTGGCCAATTAATCTCCTCATAATACTCCTCAATTCTAGCCATAGTGGTTACAAGACCAGATAATAATGGTCTTAATTACGAATTTGAAACTTCCCATAAATAGGTCAAAGTAGTTACAAATTCTTTCCTGCATTACCAGCAGTAGAATCTCTGCCTAGCAGCAGAATCTATGCCTAGCAGTACTATTATAGTACTAGCAGTAGGAACTTCTGCTTCAGCAGTAGCATTATTAACACTAGCAGCAGAATCATCTGCTTCAGCAGTAGAATTAATAACACTAGCAGCAGAACCACAAACCACTAATTGAGTCAGGGTAAACAGGGACCTGATGGGTGTACATTCCGTACCTCCTAAGCCCATTACTAGGTGTGAATTGATCCCTCAAGTGCACTAAATTTTCCAACAATCCTCCCCAAATTTAGTTCACTTCCTTTGCATGAAAATAAACATTAAACAAACATGTGCATAAATGAAAATATCTTGAAGATTGAATTCTCATCTTAGTACATTACACGTTCAAATATTCGAGAATCAGGGTGTTCTAAGAATTGAACCCTTCAACCCATTTGAATACCTGAAGATAAAATACACACAAGTTTCAAACACTTAATTGCTCCTGACACTATACAAGCCATGTGTCCATATCCAATTCATAAATGTTGTAAAAGCTAAAAGTCCAAAGCTTCCTGAAGTGGCAAAACTTCAACATTTACATAGGTGGTTCCTCTTTATTCATGCTCCTGCTTAGCACTTTTTCAAAGAAAATAACCATTGAGAAGTAAAGACTTCATCCTCCTTTTCAGCAGGTTCTGAGCACAACCTTGGGATGATAATAAAACATGTGCTCCAGTCCACTAAATGTTCAGCTTTCCACATTGAACTCAACTCCCAAGTTTCCTCAGGAGGGAGTTGGGTGTCTTAGCATTCAGTGACTAAGTTGGACTTCAAACCCATCCCTTTAGCAGACTTTAAAACCAAGTCTCTAGCCAAACCCTTCGTCAAGTGATCAACTAAGTTTTTTTGAGATCTAACAAACTCTATAGATACCACCCCATTCATGATGAGCTCACGAATCATGCTATGCCTGACACCTAAGTGTCTGGACTTCCCATTGTACATCTGGCTATAAGCCTTTGCTAATGTAGCAGCACTATCACAACGGATAGAAATAGGTGCTATAGGTTTAGGCCACAATGGAATCTCAAGAAGCAAGTTTTTCAACCATTCAGCTTCTTTACTAGCAGCTGCTAAAGCCACAAATTCAGATTCCATGGTTGAGCTGGTGATGCAAGTTTGCTTCTTGGATGCCCAAGAAATTGCACCTCCACCAAGTAGGAATACCCAGCTACTAGTAGACGAATTGTCTTCAGTGTTACTTATCCAACTTGCATCAGTGTATCCTTCTAATACTGATGGATAACCACTATATGAGAGACTATAATCCATAGTTCTCTTCAAATACTTCAGTACCCTCTGAATTGCTTGCCAATGATGAGCACTAGGATTACTAGTATACCTACTCAATTTTCCCACAGCAAATGCAATATCAGGTCTTGTACAAGTCATGGCATACATTAGGCAGCCAATCACCCTAGAATACTCAAGTTGAGATACAGCTTTACCAATATTAGGCATGAGTTTCTCACTTGTATCCATAGGAGTACTCACTGGAGTACAATCAAAGTAATTAAATTTCCTCAACACCTTTTCAATGTAATGAGACTGAGAGATAGAAATTTTGTTACTTACATGTTTAATCCTTATACCAAGGATAACATCAGCCTCCCCCATATCCTTCATGGAGAACTTTGATGACAAAAATTCCTTTGTCAGGTCAACTTGAGTTTGGTCAATGCCAAATATCAACATGTTATCAACATATAGACAAATGATGACTCCTTTACCAGATTCATCAAATTTGCTATATACACATTTGTCAGACTAGTTAAGTAAATAACCACTAGACAAAACCACTTCATCAAATTTTTGATGCCATTGCTTAGGTGCCTGCTTGAGTCCATATAAGGACTTAATTAGTTTACACACCTTGTTCTCATTGCCAGTCATGATGAAGCCCTGAGGTTGGTTCATATAAACCTCCTCATCCAATTCACCATTCAAGAAAGCTGTCTTCACATCCATCTGATGAATAATCAGATTGTGAATTGATGCCAAAGCAATTAGCAATCTTATGGTACTGATACGAGCCACAGGGGCATAAGTATCAAAATAGTCTATCCTTGACTTTTGTTTAAAGCCTTGAATGACTAGTCTAGCCTTGAACTTTTCAATAGTTCCATCTACCTTCATTTTCCTTTTGAAAATTCATTTGCAACCCAAAGGTTTGCAACCAGGTGGTAGATTAGCCAACACCCAAGTGTTGTTGCCCATGATGGAATCCATTTCATCATTTATTGCTTCTTTCCAGAAAGCAACATCCTGGGACTTCATTGCTTCTTCAAATGTTTTGGGATCATCCTCAACAATGAAGCAATAGGAGTTTTGGTCAGAGACCTCATCCCTTGTTCCTTCAATTAAATATAATTGAAACTCAGGTCCAAATGACTTTGGAGTCCTGATCCTTTTGCTCTTTCTGAGCTCAGGTTCAGGTTGTTGAACCACAACCTCATCAGGGACCTCATCTGAGACATCTGATACACCAATATCATTAGTTCCATTAGGAATCCTCTGACTTGGTCTAGGGACTGATGAGAATCTATTCTCATCAAAAATTGCATCCCTTGATTCAATTATTGAGTTAATTGAAACAAATTCATTAGGTTCAATAACATAGAACCTATATGCTTTGGAATGCTCAGCATATCCAACAAAGATGCATTCAATGTCTCTTTCACCCAAAGTCTTTAGCTTTGGATCAGGGAGTCTTACAATAGCCCTACAACCCCAAACCCTGAGAAAGTTCAGGTTGGGTTTTCTTTTAGTCCAGAGTTCATAAGGGGTTATCTTGTTCCTTTTATTGTGAACCCTATTTAATAAATAACAAGCTGTCAACATAGCTTCACCCCAGAACCCTTGACTTAGCCCTGAATAGGACAACATGGAATTAACCATCTCCTTTAGCACCCTGTTTTTCCTTTCAGAAATACCATTTTGCTGAGGAGTATAGGGAGCAGTAGTCTCATGGATTATACCAACAGACTGAAAATACAGAGTATCCATGTACTCACCTCCCCTATCAGTCCTTAATCTCTTGATCAGGGACTCTTGTTGCAATTCAACCTCAGTTTTAAATACTTTAAATTTATCTAATGCTTCATCCTTAGTATGTAATAAATAAACATAACAAAACCTAGAAGCATCATCAATAAAGGTCACAAAGTATTTCTTATTCCCCAAAGAGGGAGTAGCATGAAGATCACATAAATCACTATGAATCAGTTCCAACACTTTAGTTTCACGTTTTACACTTTGAAATGGTTTCTCAATTATTTTGTTCATCATACAAGTTTTACAATTTTCAGTGTTCATATCAAAGGCTGGAATTAACCCATCCTTGGACATATCTTGCATTCTCTTAAAATGTACATGGCCAAGTCTAGCATGCCATAAGGTTGAATCATTTAATTTAGAGGTTGACATAAAAGCAGAATTAACAATATCATGAACAATGTTAAGCCTGAACATTTGATTACACAAATAACCAAAAGTCCAAAACCAATAAACACACCATGTTTGGATAAAACAAACTTATCAGATTCAATCACTTGTTTATAACCACAATTATTCAAAATACTACTAGAAACCAAATTCTTTCTAATATCAGGAACATGTAAAACATTAAATAAATAAACAATCTTTCCAGAACTAAATCTTAAATCCACACATCCTCTTCCATGCACCAGGGCAGTTGACTCATTTCCCATATGAAGAATAGAACCATCATTCATTGACTCATAGGTCTTGAACCAGCTTCTATCTTTACACACATGAATTGTTGCTCCAGAGTCAACCCACCACGCAACATCATCATCCTGCACAAAGTACACTTCAGATAATATGTAACATAATAAATCTCAAAAGACTTATCAAATATATTCTGACCTTTTAGAGAATTGGTATTACCATTCCCTGATCCACTTGTGCCTGATCCATTGGCTTTATTGCCAATTTTAACACCTTTACAATCCTTCCTGAAGTGTCCAGTTTTACCACACTTCCAACAAGTAGCTTTTGGCTTCTTGTTAAGATCAGTTTTGGTGTTATCCTGATGTTTACGTTTGCCCTTGTTGTCATTGTACCTGGTGGAGTTGTTATGCTCCACCATATTGACAACTGATGGACCAGTAGCATTGTTACTCCTTGGCTTGTCACTATCTTGTGCTTTGAGTGATTCCTCAATGCGCAAATGACTGCCCAACTCAACAAGAGTTAATTCCTCCTTCTTATGTTTTAGCATATGCTTGAAATCTTTCCAAGAAGGAGGTAATTTATCAATGATACAAGAGACTGAAATAGCCTCATCCATGTTCATTTTGTGTTGTGTGAAACGACCAAGTATACTAAGAAGTTCATTGTATTGTTTCATGACAGGTCTAGAATCGACCATTTTGTAATTGTTAAAATTACTTACAAGGAACTTCTTACTTGATGCATCATCTGCCATATATTTGGCTTCCAAGGAATCCCATAGTTCTTGAGAAGATTCAACATTCTGATAAAGATCAAATAGAGAATCAGACATACCATTGAGGATTAATCCTCTGCAGACATAATCATCATTCTCCCATTTGCTCCTATTCCTTATTTGTTCCACAATAGCATCATCCCCATGATCATCAGGAATGAAAGTGCTCAGAACATATACCACATTCATGCTTGACAACAAGAAGTGCATTTTCTTTTGCCATCTTCTGAAATTGATACCTTCAAACTTTTCCAATTTAGAAAAGTTAGCAGCCATATGCCTCATAGCAGCAGCCATTGATTATCACTAAATAGTTTCTATTGATTGTTGGATGAGTTTGTGTGTCTGATGTGTTCCTAGAATAGGGTAAAGATAATCAATGATCAATGGTACCGGATATTCACTTGAAATCGTGTTATCACTTTCCAATAGAAACTATTCGACCCTATGCCTGGGTTACACGAATATCTCTATGGGATAGGACCAAGTGATGTTCTTGTTTTAGGCACAAATCAAGAACGAATTGCTTTCAAGTGTTTATGTTCTCTGTATCTTATTCATGCGGATGGATGATCTCTATTTAAATTAGAGATTACTCAAACCTAGTCAAGAGGAATTATGAGAATTAATTGGCCAATTAATCTCCTCATAATACTCCTCAATTCTAGCCATAGTGGTTACAAGACCAGATAATAATGGTCTTAATTACGAATTTGAAACTTCCCATAAATAGGTCAAAGTAGTTACAAATTCTTTCTTGCATTACTAGCAGTAGAATCTCTGCCTAGCAGCAGAATCTATGCCTAGCAATACTATTATAGTACTAGCAGTAGGAACTTCTGCTTCAACAGTAGCATTATTAACACTAGCAGCAGAATCATCTGCTTCAGCAGTAGAATTAATAACACTAGCAGCAGAACCACAAACCACTAATTGAGTCAGGGTAAACAGGGACCTGATGGGTATACACTCCGTACCTCCAAGCCCATTACCAGGTGTGAATTGATCCCTCAAGTGCACTAAATTTTCTAACACAATTATTATTGTAACAAGGTTTTTCATCATTATCTTCAATGATACATGACTACTACAATAAGCCCCAATACTACTTTTTTTTTAAAGCAACGCAAGATATATTAAACACCAAAAAAAAACAAAGGGGTCCCCAAGGTGGGGATCAAAGGCATCAAACAAGAATCAAAATAAAACAAAGAACACCAAAAACCAACGAACACTATAAACTAGTATCCAGGATATCAAGACTTAATCGACCCTCTCCACAGCCCCTCTCGGGTTACTGACCCATCTACTCCAGTCAAATCCTAAACGAGAGCATTAATTTGAGATCCACAAGAGAGATAGAACTTGAATTTGAGAGAAGATATCTTCATTCCTTATACTATCTTTTTTATCACTTAATGCGTGAACAACTTGGTTCCTCCATCTCCAATACTACCTGATCAAGTGTTTACTAATCTAACAGGAATCATCAGATCCTTGAGGCTTAATGATGAAGCGAAAAGTGTACCGCTTTTAAGGGGTCATTTAAGCCTTAAATCGTATTTATTTGATCAAATATCGCCCTAAATCGTTCCTTTTGTCATTTTAGGTACTTTTGAGGAGAAATCTGGAAAAGGAGGCATTTTGGACGTTTTTGGAGCATAAAAGTGAAGAAAACGGCAAAGTCTCAAAAATCGGCTAAAAGTTACCTTTGACGGCGTCACAATTTACTCTGGACGGCGTCATGCCTTGGCAAGAAAAGTTGGACGTGAAATTTACTCATGATAAGCCAGTGAAAATAGCATGTGAATTCTGACGGCGTCACGCTTTAACTTGATCAAGGGCGTCACGGCTTAAATCAAAAGGGGACGGCGTCACGTTCAAGGTTCGACGGCGTCAAGCCTTGATAAGCCAGAATGGATTTTTGAAGAGCTAAAGAGGGACGGCGTCAAGAAGGTCATCCGGGAACCCTAGAAGCGGCTAGGTGACGGCGTCACACTCCATAACTTGACGCCGTCAGATCCAAAAATCTATATATAGTTTTCTAATTTTTTGTCATTATGAGAGAGCTTAGTGTGTGGAATTTTGGGAGAAAACCCTAAGACGATTTTAGCTTCTTTTTCAAGGCTTTTTGCCTTGAGATCTTCCATGTTACATTGAAGATAAGTTATCAATTAATCATTCAATATGTCTATGTGTTGTTTGATTTTATCTTATTCTTGTCTTTTGATTAACATGTTAGGCTAAATTTATCTTGTGTTTGCTTAGATCTAATGAAACCTAGCTATTGATTATTGATTATTAGTGTGTTATTAGTTGTATTGGATGATTGTTTATCTATGTTAGGCTTAAGAAAACTGGCTAACTTCCTATTCGGTAACTTGCTTGAACGTCTTAAGAAACATGAACCAAATGCGTACTAAAGGTTTTTATGGTTGTATTTAATGCACAAGCGAATTCTAGTGATCCCATGTTAGGAGCTTCCTAGCCGGCTCGACATAGGAGTGAAGTAGGAGCTTGTAGAGTTGGGGAAGTAAGTACGCCACCCCACGAATGGTATTAAGGAATACACCCGTCATCCACGCGACTAATACACACTAATTAACCGGTAAAAGATAGTTAGGGAGTAAGGAAATCTAAGTAAACACATTTCTCTACACATAAGTTTCTCACCACATTTTCATTTTTGTTATTTTATTTTATTTGCATTTGTAGTTATTTGGGTTAGTTGACTAGCAACTAATTCCGCCCACTCTTTCAAAACCGAGATTTTACTTGCTTTCATAAAAAAATATAAAAACATAAAAAGAATCTTCCTCAACCCTTAGACCTATTAGAGTAGTCTTTCATACCTAACGAACACTATTCCCTGTGGAGAACGATCAATCCCCCGTACTTACCACTACACTATACTACATCGGTCAGGTACACTGCCTGGTGGGGTTGTAAGCCTCTTGAGATCCCTCGAGAGGTAAAACCTGTTGTAAGGTTACAAAACCACGCATCAAGTTTTTTGGCGCCGTTGCCGGGGAATAGTTATTGTTTAGGTTGAATTTTTATTTTATAGGTCTACTCACTAGATTCCTTTCTAGTGAGATTTTTATTTTATTTTTCTAGGTTTTCTTTAGTCTATCTATTTTCTTCGTGTCTTTGTTCGTAACCATTACCATCCGACATCATGGAAGATGGTAATATCCTTAACCCCCACAACCCACCACCACAACAACCACCACCACCTCCTAGAGCCCGTACTTTAGGAGAGTATTCCCGTCCTAGCCACCACGGCTATCGAAACACCATTGAGCTCACTCAAGGAGCCAATATCACACCCTTGCGATCCGACACCATCCGGTTGGTGCAAAGCGGATGCGCATTCCATGGACTTCGTTCTGAAGATCCTAATCAACATCTCAAGGACTTTCTCAAAATCGTTGATTCTATAGACCTTGATGTTGCCACTCGAGAGACGACCCGATTGCGTCTCTTCCAATTCTCTTTGCGGGACCAAGCTAGTCAGTGGCTAGAACGTCAACCCGCAGGATCCATTACCTCTTGGGATGATCTCACTACTCGTTTCCTTGCTCAGTTTTTCCCACCGGGAAGAACTACCAAGCTAAGGAATGATATCTTGATGTTCCAACAACGTCAAGGCGAAACTCTATACGAGGCATGGACTCGATTCAAGGACTTACTCCAAAAAGTCCCCCACCATGGCATAGAACTTTGGCTCCAAGTCCAAATCTTCTATGACCATATCAATCTCTCCACGAGGCAAACCATTGACCAATCGGCCGGTGGCAAGCTACGTGATCTAAGTGCGGAACAATCATGGGCTCTCCTAGAGGATCTTGCTCTTTATGACAACGAAAGTTGGAGTGATCCCCGTGATTTGAATAAAACGGTCAAGGCAATATCTTTGCCTTCGAACAATTCAAGCACTTCTGACCGTAGGATCATAGAACTTGAAGACCAAGTCAAGTTTCTCATGAAATCCTACGAGGCTCCTAACCCTTCAAGCCAAGTGAACAAAATCACTTCTTCATGTGAATTATGTAGTGGTCCCCACGACACTCGTGATTGCATGGAACTCCCCGAACAAGCTTTTGTGGACTACGCATCCTCGCGTACCGACGGAGCGGGAGACAAGTGGTACACTTTCAAACCCGAGCCAAACCATTACGGTGATACATACAACCCCTCATGGAAAAATCACCCGAACCTTAGGTGGAAACAAAACCAAAACACACAACAAACCAATTCTTCCAACCCACCTAATCGTTTCCAATCAAGCGGTTCCAACTCGAACCGTACTTTCAACAACAATCCTTCCGGCAATGGTAGTACCGATAACTTTGAAGGATTGATTTCTCAATTTATGGCATCTCAAGAAGCTCGTTTAGCCAAGTTTGAAGCCGATTTCAAACAAAAACAAAGCGAGATGACCAATAAGATTGACACCTTGTTGAAAGCCCTCAATGACCGAGAAATGGGAGCACTCCCTAGCAACACGGTCAAGAACCCGAAACTAAACGTCAACGCTATTTCATCGGTTTCGTCCCCTAGTTCTTGTCCACAATATTATTCGGTCAATTCCATGAGCACGTGTTTCAAACAAACCCAAGTCGTTCCAAATGACCAAGAAGTTATGACATCCAAATTGGTCAACAACATAATTGAAACACCTCCCACTCAAAACCTTGACGAAGAATTCAAGGAGCTCCACCTTGAAAGTCCGGTTGTTGATGTGTTGGATGAGAAGAAGCTCAAGTTAGGCGAAAAAGGGACCGCCTTCGTTCAAAACAAACTACCTACGAAGTTAGATGATCCGGGCTTATTTGTTCTACCTTGCAAGATCGGTAATTCGGAGGCTTATGACACATTAGCCGATCTTGGATCAAGCCTTAACCTACTTCCGTTACCTCTCTACACCTCTCTAAAACTAGGAAAACTTGAAGAAACCGAGGTGATAATAGGTTTAGCGGATGGGAGTGTTGCTTACCCGGTTGGAGTAGTTAAGGACATGTTAGTGCACATTGGAAAACTAACCATTTTAGCCGATTTACACGTCCTTGATATGGTTAGCGACCCTACATGCCCCTTGTTGATAGGTAGAGGATTTTTGGCGACCGCTAGTGCTATGATTGATTGTAAGAAATCCAAGATAGCGGTAGGAGAAGGAGATACTTGGTCAGTCTTTGATGTTAAGAAACATGCCTATGATACTAGTGAGGAACCAACACCACATTGGCTAGAATCAAATAGGAGACCATCTAGATATGGACCTTGGATTGATAGAGACTTCATAGGACCCCAACGCCCATTTTACCTAGAAGAGGACTTTGTTAACCGAACGCATTCGGTAGAGCAACTCTTGGCTAGGGACACCGAATTGGATCCATTTGAAGATTCTCTAGTTTTTAGAAAGATGATTGATTTCCTAGGAGTTTTGCCAATTAACCTAGGAATGAATAAGTGGATTTGTGAGGAAGATGATCATAAGTGGAATTGGGATAAACAACCCAAAGATGGAGATGGGTCATGGCATATCAAGATGACATTGTATGACCCGGATGGAGAGAAGTTTGAGAAGATATATCGTACTAAGCGGACCAATAGAAAACTTCAATCCAAGCTTAACCCTAAAGACGTCCTCGATGACGAGCTCACTTATATAGGGTAGCGTGACTTTGAGTCTAGCTACAAGACTCGTTAATAAAGAAAAGCGCTTCTTGGGAGGCAACCCAAGCTTTATTTTATTTATTTGCTTTGTGTGTTTATTTGTTTGTTTGTTTGTTTTTATTTGTTTCCGTATGTATGTTTAATTTTTATTCTTATTGATTCATGTTCAAAACTAATTTGTGAAAATGCTTTATTTTGTTTTTAACTTCGTCTTAACTACATATAAAGGTATTTTGCAAAAGACAAGTGTAAGGGAAATCTAAATCGGTTTATTAGAACACAAATGAACATGAATCGTAATAATAATAAATTAGCATACATATTAGTATTTGTTTGAGTCAAATGCTTGTATCGAGTCATAATGATGTTTTGCAGGATTTCCAGGAAGTAAGGTAAAGGTTTTTCCAGAAATTTTCCGGAAACTTAAAATTAAAATTTTTGTCAGGTCATTTCTGACGGCGTCAGGGTTTATAACCTGACGGCGTCAGATTTAATTTTCAGAAATTTTTGAAAGTTTTGTTTTCATAAAAAGTTTTTATTAAAATCTCCAACTTATAATCTCCAGGAATCTGCAAAATTATCATTCCACAAGCATTATATCCTTATATATAGATTTTATCCCGTCGATGTTATGCAGGTTTTCGTGTTTGTTTTCTCAGGTTTAACAGGTTATTTTGGACAAGGAGATGTTTATGGAATCAAGCTTATGGCGATGCATTAGTCATGGAGCTTCAACATTACCTTGGAGGAAGATCTAACCGTGTAATTTCACTATCCACCGAGCGAATCAGGGGAGTATTTGATTTCATTCTTTTACTTTATGCTTTTACATCTTGTTATTTGAACATTGGGGACAATGTTCATCTTAAGTGTAAGGGGGGTAAAAGTACGATTTTAGAGAATACTATTACGCTTGATTTTTGTTTGTTTAATAGTAGATGTGTAATAAAACTGAGAGAAATACCTGTTAGGGTAATTTTAGTGCCAAATTTAAAATTTTTTACAACATATAGGAGTGAAACTTTGATCTTAATGAGCGTCTCACGGATAGGAGTTATATGACTAGCACAAAAACCGTACCACTAAAAAAATTTTCCACCCCCAAATATGTGAGGTTCGCCCCTAGAATTGGTAGGAAAAGCATTTATGCTATGATGTGTGTACCGGTAGCACTTAGATTCTAGAACTTGCGTTAGGACCATTCCGAGGCCACAAGTGAGACTACATTTGTGTAGTTAGATTTACTACATGATAAGAGGCATTAGGATTAACCCGTTGTTTTACACCTGTGTTTTTGTTATAATTACATTGGCTACATTGGTCAAGTAATTCTCCCACACCCCTTTGCGTTGTACTCATTTTTAGTACACGATACCCCTAGTACACCCTTCAGAGCCTATCTTTTCGTTTCAACCTTTAAGCATCTTACTTAAAGGAAGAATTTGTTTACACCCCACTTAAATGTACACCCAAATCGCCTTAGCCTACCTTGTGTGCACTCATCTTTAGTGCATTATTGTGACAACATTTGTTTAAACCCAAGTTAATTATCTAGTTGATTACATGGTTGCTAAGTCGAGTCATATCCTTGTACATATTGTTTTGGGACGATTGGGACTCATGGGTAAAGTACTAGTGTAATGGAGTAATGGGGAAGAACATCATTTATTACCCCCATATGTGCTAAATGTTTTAAAAGTACTCCAAGTTTTTCAATTATCTTAATTCGAGTCATTAGATTAGTATTTGTAAAGTTATGTAAAAGTTCAAGTGTAAGGGGGATGCAATGCCCCTATGATGTATTATTTTGGATGGTAGGGCAAAAGTGTATGCAAAAAAAAAAAAAAAAAAAAAAAAAAAAAAAAAAAAAAAAAAAATCGAAAAAATCAAGAAAAATACAAAAAAAATGAGAAAAAGAAAAATAGAAAAAACATACGGACTACCATCCCGTTTCATTTTATGTTTGTTTTATGTTTTTATTTTGTTATTTCGTTTCTAGCTTAAGATCGAGTCTAGTCTTGGCTTAGCAACATTGTATAGTACATGTAATTGATCAAGATCATTAACTCGCCACCAGTAAAATATCCCTTATCCAACCAAACCGTGTTTTCCTTTTCCTTACACCTAACGTTATAACCCATTTAAAAGCCCTCTTTGATAGTTTATCTTTGGTGCTTACGCCTAGTGGAGGAGGTTTTCGATCCTTTCCCAAGCCTATGGTAATCTATTTGCTATGACAGGTAGTGAGAGATATTATCCGTTTTCATTTATGAGATTTATTTTGATGACACTTGAGAGATGTGAGTATCTAAACACTACTTGTGAGGTGCTAGTTTGTAATCTCCGTTCTTATTATGATTGAAGTGGAACGATTATTTGTTGTAATTACTTTTATGTTTGCATTAAATGACCCCTAACTTGTATTTTGATTAGAATAAAAGCACATTTGCTTGAGGACAAGCAAATCTCAAGTGTAAGGGCTTAATGATGAAGCGAAAAGTGTACCGCTTTTAAGGGGTCATTTAAGCCTTAAATCGTATTTATTTGATCAAATATCGCCCTAAATCGTTCCTTTTGTCATTTTAGGTACTTTTGAGGAGAAATCTGGAAAAGGAGGCATTTTGGACGTTTTTGGAGCATAAAAGTGAAGAAAACGGCAAAGTCTCAAAAATCGGCTAAAAGTTACCTTTGACGGCGTCACAATTTACTCTGGACGGCGTCATGCCTTGGCAAGAAAAGTTGGACGTGAAATTTACTCATGATAAGCCAGTGAAAATAGCATGTGAATTCTGACGGCGTCACGCTTTAACTTGATCAAGGGCGTCACGGCTTAAATCAAAAGGGGACGGCGTCACGTTCAAGGTTCGACGGCGTCAAGCCTTGATAAGCCAGAATGGATTTTTGAAGAGCTAAAGAGGGACGGCGTCAAGAAGGTCATCCGGGAACCCTAGAAGCGGCTAGGTGACGGCGTCACACTCCATAACTTGACGCCGTCAGATCCAAAAATCTATATATAGTTTTCTAATTTTTTGTCATTATGAGAGAGCTTAGTGTGTGGAATTTTGGGAGAAAACCCTAAGACGATTTTAGCTTCTTTTTCAAGGCTTTTTACCTTGAGATCTTCCATGTTACATTGAAGATAAGTTATCAATTAATCATTCAATATGTCTATGTGTTGTTTGATTTTATCTTATTCTTGTCTTTTGATTAACATGTTAGGCTAAATTTATCTTGTGTTTGCTTAGATCTAATGAAACCTAGCTATTGATTATTGATTATTAGTGTGTTATTAGTTGTATTGGATGATTGTTTATCTATGTTAGGCTTAAGAAAACTGGCTAACTTCCTATTCGGTAACTTGCTTGAACGTCTTAAGAAACATGAACCAAATGCGTACTAAAGGTTTTTATG
The DNA here is from genome assembly GCA_021014915.2 of Artemisia tridentata subsp. tridentata. Lineage (NCBI taxonomy): Eukaryota > Viridiplantae > Streptophyta > Magnoliopsida > Asterales > Asteraceae > Artemisia > Artemisia tridentata. The sequence continues at coordinate 277,883,271 of CP139501.1, read as the reverse complement.
GTTGTATTTAATGCACAAGCGAATTCTAGTGATCCCATGTTAGGAGCTTCCTAGCCGGCTCGACATAGGCGTGAAGTAGGAGCTTGTAGAGTTGGGGAAGTAAGTACGCCACCCCACGAATGGTATTAAGGAATACACCCGTCATCCACGCGACTAATACACACTAATTAACCGGTAAAAGATAGTTAGGGAGTAAGGAAATCTAAGTAAACACATTTCTCTACACATAAGTTTCTCACCACATTTTCATTTTTGTTATTTTATTTTATTTGCATTTGTAGTTATTTGGGTTAGTTGACTAGCAACTAATTCCGCCCACTCTTTCAAAACCGAGATTTTACTTGCTTTCATAAAAAAATATAAAAACATAAAAAGAATCTTCCTCAACCCTTAGACCTATTAGAGTAGTCTTTCATACCTAACGAACACTATTCCCTGTGGAGAACGATCAATCCCCCGTACTTACCACTACACTATACTACATCGGTCAGGTACACTGCCTGGTGGGGTTGTAAGCCTCTTGAGATCCCTCGAGAGGTAAAACCTGTTGTAAGGTTACAAAACCACGCATCACTTAATGAGAGGAATTCGACACACGGTTAAGGTGGTTAAACCTTGTATACTTTGTGTGTAATGATATATTGAGTTTATATTGTGGAAACCGTAGAGGGGGGGTGAATACGTTTCCATTTAAAAACTTAAAACTTTTTGTATCAAACACCCGATCAAGTGTGACGTAATATGAAAAGTGTCAACAATGATCATATATCATCTAGGGATGAATAAATTAAACTACAACACAAGCACAATCAATCATGACACATACATAACATAAGCAACTAGCCACACAAGCATGAACACAATGCAAATATAAACATAAAGCGATAAAGAATAAAATGAAAGTAAAGAGATAAGTTAGAAGGCGCAAACCGGACACGGTGATTTATAGTGGTTCGGTCACGAAGCTCCTCTTCGCCCTACTCCACTCCCCGAGTACCCAACTCGAGAGTTACTTCACTAATCAACAAACTCCCTTCAGGCGGAGAAAACCGTACACGTCGCTTAACTTATTTTCCGACACTAAGCTAGATGTCGAGTGCTAATCTTAGCTAGCACCAATCTACCACGATCTACCCGATCTACACCATACACGTTGCTTATCCTATTTCCGACACTAAGCTAGATGTCGAGTGCTAATCTTAGCTAGCACTAATCTACCACGATCTACCCGATCTACCCTTGATCCACATGATCAATCACACAAGCCCAATGGCTTCAAGAGATCTTCACTATCTCTTAAGATCACAATGATCTTGACTCACTCTCTCACAAAAGAAAAGTAATCTTGATGTATTCTATGATACAATCAAGAGTGTAACAAATGTTACAAGACCTAACAACTCCAATACTTTGTATCTACTTGGATACTTTGTGTTCTTCTCTTGCTAATCAAGAGGGATGACAACACTTTGTATCTACTTGGATATTTTGTGTTCTTCTCTTGCTAATCAAGAGGGATGACAACACTTTGTATCTAGGATACTTTGTGTTCTTCTCTTGCTAATCAAGAGGAATGAAGAGGATCACTTGAGTGGATGATTGGATCACTCTTAAACAACCTAAGACTCTCCAAATGATCAAAGAAATTTATCTAAGTGAAGAGGGATAAGACCAGAGAAAAAGGACTGGAAAAATCAAGTTGGAAGTGTGGAATGGTCCACTATTTATTGGCAAAGGAAAATCTGACCGTTAGAGACCTACGGCTCCACTAAATACCCGACGGCTCCACTAAATTTAGTGGAGCCTATTTAGTGGAGCCGTCCATACTTAAAGGTGCCGTGGACGCTCCCTTTTTTGTCTTTAGTGGGGAAGGTTTATTTGGGGAAGTTAGGAGCTGTTTTGGGGGGGAAAATGACTGTTGGTAATTCAAAATAATTTGAAATGATTTTTCCAAATAAAACATTTCTTTTTAATTCAAAAATAATTTGTAAAATGTATTTTTGAAAAATGTTTTGTCACATTTATAAAAATGTGAAGTTTATAAAAATATAATCCTTTGATCATTTGTCAAGTAGTAGATTTGTTTGTCCATACCTTGAGTGATTTATGTCGGGATGGAAATCTACGAGTTCGTTGAAGCATACTTGAGACGTCGGGAGGTGTTGATGTAAGTATGCATTGATGATTTGTGTTTACAAGTAACTTGCACATTTTACGTTATGTATTACAAGTTACATGTTTGTCATTATTAAAACCGAAGAAACCGTTTAGTTTAAATATCGTAATATTTGCACTAACAATCTCCCCCTTTTTGATGATGACAAATATGTAAACCGTAACATATAGTAAAATGTAAAAGTTACCTGTTTACACTTCCTTCTCCCCTTTTTGTCGAATCAAAAAGGTAGTTGCCTCGAGCGCTCCCTTGGATTTACTCCCTACTCCCCCTTATTGCACTAATATCCTTTCTCCCCCGAAAGGCGAGCTTGCATCATCCTAGTGAAGCCTTCTATCAACACTTGTGAAGACGACTCCATGCTATGTATTCAAATACTCCCGAGCTCCCCTAGCTCAATGCTCCCCTATGGTGACTTAATCCCCTTGTTTATTTACCTTAGTATCTAGCAGATCCATGGATCAAATTCTTACAAAGGCTTTTCCTACATCAAGGGTTAGCTTCGTGCAACATAATATATAACAGTATAGGAGCAACATTATAGGGATAGAATACACATAGCAAGACATGCATGGGTTAAACTATGTTAACACGTAAGTGTCACAACCCGACCGAAAACCTAAGGTGTAATTGTTCACTCAATCACACTAATCAAGAACGAGATTCGTTCATTGATTGACGCACTAAATGACTTATTCCAAGTTGTCATTGGGAAGGAAAGTTCTAACAAACCTTTTGAACAACATAATCATCTACCTAAGATGATTGATGTTAAGGATAGTTTGTTGATAAGACATACTCTAAATGATTACTATTATGACAAGTCGTGCCATAAAGTAGACTCGATAGAGGTTATACCTAAATGATTCCATAAGGTGGGAGAGTGTTGGTTGTGGTGACAACAAGGACAACTTGGGTTATGTGGTTGTAGGGGATAAATAATGGGATGACCCATTAGTGGTTGTGGTGAAGGTGATAGTGATAAGGATGATGTGTTGGTGCCAAGTCCAAAGAGGTTTGATGGTTATAGGGTTAGTGTGATGGCTAAAGGTTGTGGTGGACTTGGTGGAGGTAAGGGTGTAGGAATCCTAAAGGTGTAGGATGATGATGATGTGGTTGGAGGTGTTGGTTTTGCCCTTTGAGGAAAGGTGGAAAAGGATGGTTTAGGTTAATATATCGTTTGCACTGACAATGAGATGCATGATATATTTCAAAAGGGAAAAAGAAAAGGTGCATGTGATCCTAACAGGATTGTTGGTGGATATCTCTAACGGGGTTAAGGTAACGAAGTTCTAGGTTTCTAGGTTGGATGATCCTAGTTGTGTGTTAGAGATAATTTGGTGCATGAAAGGTTTTGTGTGATTGTGAGGGTTGGAGGTTGTTTAACTAACTATCACTTTCAAGAGTGAAGTGTAGCTAAAAGGTTTGAATGTGAGATGCAAGATAAGCTTGCAATGGTGAGGCCTTATATAGGCAAGAGTTGTGGGATTCGAACTAAAGTTGGTGTTAGAGTCCTATGGTGTAGTGAGGGAATCCTAGGGTGTATGTGAGTTTGCAAAATTTTGCAGGTTTGAGGTTAGGGATGCAGGGATCTAAAGGAAACAGTGAAAATTCGTCAAACATAGGCACGGTACCACTAAATACCACACGGTACCGTTAAATTTAACGGTACCGTGACCTGGAAGTCACGAATTTTCCTGTGCAGCCTAGTTCTGGGCAGCTAAAGGGAAGTTTCCTAGGGAATAAGAACCACATTTGTGTGTTCTTGAGAGTGTTTGGTGAAAGACTATATGAGTGTGTTTTCGCTCCCCCTTAATCTATGACCATCCGGACAAGATGTAAAAGATAAAGAGGAAAACAAACGTTGACGAAAGCGATGAGCTTAGTAACGTCATGACAAGTGGTGGATAGCATACGATAAACTTCACCTTTGAAGTCACGTAGCTCTTCTCAATCATTGTGAATATTCATAGAATATTATGATGAGGCATGCGATTACTAGGAGATATCCTAAGGGTTAAGAAGATAAAATCTTCAGGGATGTGAGGTTGGTGACAAGGTTCTAGTGGGGTTATCTCAACTTATCCTAGCGGTTTTTCGCTTGAGGTGTGTGGAAGGTGAGTGGGATGCGGAAGCATTGGTAGTGTTTAGTACCATGCGGAAGTGGGATGGAAAAGGCTAAGGAATCAGATGATAGATACAATCTATTCTGATAGGAGACGGTTTTAGGTTCAAGACTACATCGAGTGGGTTTTGATGGTGTTAGTGAGAATTGAAAGCAAGATTTTTGACAAAGAAAATTCACATATGTTGTGATTTTTCTGGACTTTAGATTAAAAGAATTTATACCGAATAAATTCTTTTATGAATGACTCCAACGGGATTCGATGAACGTTCATCGAGAATGAGAAATGACATTTAATCGCATTTTGCAAATTAAATATACTTTAAATATTTCGGATGAAATATTTAAGATGTCATTGGAATTTAAGAGGATTTTACGAATAAATCTTCGCTTTCGACACGAGGAGAGAATTTATACCTAATAAATTCTTTGACCGGTACTGGACGAGAAGAAATGACTTTTTATATTTCCAAGGAAATATGTAACACCCCAACCCGGCAAGGGTAAAGATATCACAACAATGGCTTCATATCAGATTACAAGCATTAAATCCAAACATGATAAGTCCATAACATAAATGGTCAAAGGAAATAAGTCAACACAACTTATGTCCAAAACAGAAATAAACCGAAGTACATAATCCAAAATGCCTAAACAATGGCATAACAGAAACAGAATCCGAAATGGTATATCTAGAATGCTAAGGTCAAAGCTTCACACAGTTGCTCTCATCCCCAAAGCTAAAACCCCGAATCCAAGCTTAAATACCTGCCGTACATGAAAAGAAACGTACGGCTGAGCTTAAAAAGCCCAGTGAACAGATACATATACAAAGCAATAATAATGAAATAGAACTGAAATATGGTGCATGGGGAAATATCATGAGGTATAAACAAGAGACAGAAAATAAAATGAAGAATAGGATAGTCATCCACCACGAGCCCAGAACAGAACAGATAATAATCATCACAATCCAGAGGGGATGCCTCTTAAGTAACCAGATAATATGAGGGGTGTCCTCATGTATCAAATGGAGTGATCAGCTCCCAGATAAATGTGAAAGGCGTGTATTGCACACAAGCACCAGTCACCAGAACAGATATCATATATATATATAATTAAATCCACTAACAGAACAGATCTAGGATGCATCCATACGCCCCCCAGAACATATCATATTGGCCATAATCATAGTAGTGTGCACATATCATAAACAGAATGGGGACGTGGCGGAACATCACTCTACCGCCCTAGAGTCATGCCATTGGTGCATCAATGACACGGACATGGAACCCCCATGCCTAGTGAAATGGCTCGGGTATCAAACTAAGAGTCAAATAACATATCATAATCGGAGGGTCATATATCAGAGGTCAAATCAGATGGTCCATAACAGATGGTTCATAACAGATATATCAGATGTAATAACAAAGGTCCAAATCAGAGTGTAACCAGAAAGGTTCATAATAAAAGGGTTCATAGCAATGGTTTTGGGAAAAACTTAAACGAATCAGAATCAGAATCATAACCATGAGATAGGACACCCTTACTGAAAAAGGGCAGAGTATCTGTACCTTATTGCAAGCAAAATAAAACCAGAATTAGCAAACACTGACAAGCTCAGGATCTCTCCTTCTTCACACCTAAGAGAGTAGAAGAGTATTACAATAGGTTTTTAACTGACTTTCCATTTTAAGTAACTTCCCTTTTTAGCAGTTTTCCGGATTTAGTAAGTTCCTTATTTAGTTGACCGAATTACTCATTTTATCAGATTTTACTTAGTTATAGATTCACGTATTCTCAATAATAGCTTTACGTATTTTAGGGTTTTAGATTTAGAATTAAATATACGTTAAGGGTTAATTTGAAAATATAATTAAAGTATAAAGTTTTAGAAGTAAATATCACAATTTATCTTTTAGCAAGATTAACCCTTTAATTACATATATTACTCCTATAACCCTCGTAGTTTAATGATTTACGATTTAAAACCCTCAAGTTTAAGAAATTTACAAAACATAATCTTAACTTTAAACAAATTAATTCGAATACCCTTACAAGCCCATATCAACACAACAAGCCCTCAGCCTTTTTAAATTACCGAAACTAACCCATATTTTACATGTTGTACGAATAGGTCCATAACTTTACATAATTTACACATTTAGTCCTTCATTACTTTAAGTTACCATTCGATCTATATTTATTAAGTATTTACAGTTTAAATCCCTTTAATAACCAAAGTTACACATTAAGTCCCTTATAAGCATTTTTATACGAATGACACAAGTTTCCCAAAATTACAAAACAAGTCCTTTTATTTTAAACGAATTTCCAATCGGTTTACAAACTTCCAACATTTACGAATTAAACCCTTTTTAAGTTCTATATTACACAAAGACCCTTCATCTTAGATTTTATCCACATTTAACACAGTTAAATAATCTTACAAAAATGACCCATAAGTTTCGGAAGTTACGAAATACACCCTATAATTTCTAAATGTTCCAAACGCATACAATCCAATTCGATAAACCCTAATCCAATTTGTATCACACGACCTAATCATTTATCAATCATTGCTTTGTCCTTTTCTGCATTAATTTATCCCAGAAACCCAGCTCTTAACCCTAATCGAAGCTAGGGTTTTTAATTTCATTCGATCCAACCTATTCCCATTTTAGCGATAGAACTAAATTAAACCATGATCAAATTCAGATTCAAATATTCAGATTCTTATTTTTCTCATGCCATTTAGATCATATAGAGTCCAGGAAAAATGATTACAACCACCAGAAAATTCGTATCTCATATTTCATGCTTTATACGTATATTATGCATTTTAATTCGAACGACTTGATTTAGGTTGCATGCATTGAATTATATATTTTATCTGAGTTAAATAAGGTTGAAAGATCATGGGAAAAATACCGATTCAGAGATTGAACGAGTGAATGAGCAGAAACCAAAATACACCTTATCGAGTGAACCCTTGAACCAAGATTTTTCTAGCGATCGATCCACAGCCTCCACGACCTTAGGAACATTTTTCACATAGCATAATCGTCATGAGGAACATGAGAAAAATGATTACAAGATTTTAGAAGGGTCGTACGAATTGATTTGGAATATTTACCTATCGAATGAAAATGATTTCTAGCGATCGAACCAAGAAGAAACCACGACCAAACCCAATTTTCTTAGCTTCCTTAATTCACGAACAACACCAGAAAAATGCTCTTTTAGTTCCAGAAAATCGGATGAAGGTTTGAGGAATTATTTTGTGTGTTTTTTCTTTAAGCGGCTATAGAGAAAATTAGGGTTCTAAGAGGTTTAACTTATTTAGGGATAGAGGAGCGTCAAGGGGAGGGTTTACAGCTCCCAAAATCACGGAAATATTCAAGGCCCATGAATGTGATTTAAATTTCCAATTAAATGTAATTTATTTGCCTTTAAAGTCTAATTATTTGATTTTTGTGCTAATCGGTTCAATAAGGGCAATTTGGTAATTTTGTAACTTTTATAAATATTAATCAAAGTTGTTAAAATTATTTTATATCATGTCTTGTTCTTTTCCAGAAGTTTGGGATCGATTCGGTACTTTATAAGCTTTTAATTAATTTTATAGTTTGTAGGGGCAAAATGGTCATTTTACATGTTTTGGATTTTTAGGTGTTACAACTTCTTCCCCTCTAACAAAAAATTTCGTCCTCGAAATTTGCAAAAAGGTACAGATGAAATGAAACAGAAGACAAGACAAAGACATACCAGATCAGAATACAAAGTGGGGATAACTGGCACGAATCGATTCTTCAGTCTCCCAGGTAGCCTCGCGCTCTGGGTGATTCTTCCAAAGAACCTTTATGAATGGAATGACTTTATTCCTCATGACCCGCTCTTGCCGGTCCAGAATAGCCTCCGGCTCTTCGGATAAAGACATATCCGGCTGAATCTGATCAAGTGGATAAGACACCACATGCAACGGGTGATAGTTGTATCCCCTCAGAAGAGATACATGGAAAACATTATGCACATGAGATAGCTGAGGAGGTAGAGCTAGACGATAAGAAACCTCCCCAATACGATCCAGAATCTCAAAGGGACCAATAAACCGAGGACTCAACTTGCCCTTAATTCCAAAACGCTTAACCCCTCGGAAAGGAGATACTTTCAGAAATACTCGATCACCAACATTAAACTCTAGGTCACGACGGTGCTTGTCAGCATAGCTCTTCTGACGAGCACGGGCCTCCTTTAACTTTTCTCTAGCAACGGCTACCTTTTCGTTGGTGTCCCGAACCAACTCCGGACCCTCAATAATACGCTCCCCTACTTCGTTCCAACAAACCGGCGCTCTACACTTGCGCCCATATAACATCTCGAACGGAGCCATCCGAATACTAGCATGCCAACTATTATTATATGCGAACTCCACCAAACATAAATACTCGTCCCAACTACCGGTCCATTCCAAAGCACAAGATCGTAACATGTCTTCCAATGTCTGAATGGTCCTCTCCGACTGACCATCAGTTTGGGGATGAAAAGCGGTGCTAAACTTAAGGCGAGCGCCCAAGCTTTATGAAGTCCCTTCCAGAACCGTGAAGTGAAACGAGGATCACGATCAGAAACGATAGATGAAGGCATACCATGCAATCTGACAATCTCCTGCTGAAAGATTTCTGCCAACTTACTGATACTATAGGTCATACGGATGGGTAAGAAATGAGCAGATTTAGTTAGCCGATCGACGACCACCCAAATCGCATCATGTCTTTTACGAGTCAAAGGCAGACCAGAAACGAAATCCATGGAAATCTCATCCCACTTCCAAGTAGGAATCTCCAGGGGTTGCAACAGACCACTAGCTCGCTGATGCTCAATCTTAACTTGCTGGCAGGTCATACATTTAGCAACAAATAACGCCACATCTTGCTTCATACCGTTCCACCAGAAGTGCTGCTTTAGATCACGATACATCTTGGTAGAACCAGGATGTATAGAGAAAGGAGAACTGTGAGCCTCAGTCAAAACAGCCTCACGCAAATCAGAATCATTAGGCACACATAAACGGTCCTCATACCAAACAACTCCGTTATCATCAACTCTAAACTCAGTTTGCTTACCCTCTTCAATATTTTGAACAATAGCCCAGAGTTCACCATCATCTTTCTGAGCCTCTTTAATACGCAACATCAGATTCGACTCAATTTTCAAACTAGCCCAGTAACCAACGTCACGTCGAACACACAACTCGACATCCAAACGCTCCAAATCCTTAAGAACATGAGAATCAATCTCCAAGCTAGCAATCATCCCAGACTTACGACTAAGTGCATCAGCAACTACATTAGCCTTGCCTGGGTGGTACTGGATGTTCGTGTCGTAATCTTTTAGAAGCTCTAACCATCTCCTCTGCCTCATATTGAGCTCCTTCTGAGTAAAGATATATTTGAGACTCTTATGATCGGTGAAGATATCACACGATTCACCATACAAGTAATGTCTCCAGATTTTTAAGGCAAAAACAACCGCGGCTAATTCCAGATCATGAGTTGGGTAGTTTTCTTCATAGGGTTTTAATTGCCGAGAAGCATAGGCAATCACCTTGCCGTGTTGCATAAGCACACAGCCTAAACCCTTCTTAGACGCATCGCTATAAATTTGGAAACCTCCAGAACCAGAAGGTAAGGTCAGAATGGGTGCGGACACTAATCGCCTTTTCAACTCCTCAAAACTCTGCTCACGCTCATCAGTCCATACAAACTTTTCACCCTTCCGCATCAACTGAGTCAAAGGCAAGGCCAACTTAGAAAACCCTTCAACAAAACGCCGGTAATAACCAGCTAATCCCAGAAAACTCCGAATTTCAGTCACCGTGGTAGGTCTCGGCCACTTGGTGATAGCCTCAACCTTAGCGGGATCCATAGTGATACCCTCTGCAGACACGATATGACCAAGGAAAGCGACTTGGTTAAGCCAGAACTCACACTTAGAGAATTTCGCGAATAACTTCTGCTGCCTCAGAATACCCAGAACTATACGCAAATGCTGCTCGTGCTCCTCAGACGATTTAGAATATACCAGAATGTCATCAATAAAAACAATGACGAACTTATCGAGGAATTCATGAAAGATCCGGTTCATCAAATCCATAAACACAGCAGGAGCATTTGTTAGGCCAAACGGCATAACCAGAAACTCATAGTGTCCATAGCGGGTACGGAAGGCAGTCTTAGAAACATCCTGCTCTTTAACTCGCAGTTGGTGATAACCAGATCGCAAGTCGATTTTAGAGAACACCTTGGCTCCTTGCAATTGATCAAACAAGTCATCAATGCGAGGAAGCGGATAACGGTTACGAATGGTAATGCGATTTAACTCGCGATAATCAATGCACAGCCGCATAGACCCATCCTTCTTCTTCACAAAAAGAACCGGAGCACCCCAGGGCGAAACACTAGGCCGAATAAATCCGTTCTCTAAAAGTTCTTCCAATTGCTCCTTTAATTCCTTTAACTCAACAGGCGCCATCCGGTACGGAGCCTTAGAGATAGGTTCGGCACCAGGAATCAGATCAATAGAAAATTCAACTTCTCTAGCCGGAGGAAGGCCAGGAAGTTCATCAGGAAATACATCAGCATACTCCCGAACAATGGGAACGCTAGCAACATCGGGACTTTCTACAGATGAATCTTTAACAGAAGCCAAATAGCCTTGGCAACCATGAGATATCAGAGTTCGTGCTTTCATGGCAGAAATAATCTTAACGGATTTCAGAGGCTGGGAACCATGATAAATGAAATCAGGATGATGAATATTGCCGAAGATCACCTTGCGGGCATAACAATCGATGGTAGCCTTATGATCAGCCAACCAATCCATGCCCAGAATTGCATCAAAATCGGTCATATTAATGGGAAGCAGATTTGCAGGACGAACACGATCATCGAAACGTAGAGGACAGTTAATATATTCATGATCAATAATCACTTGGGTTTTCATTGGGGTTGCGATTGATATACGATTTATTAATGGTTTTGGTTCCAGATTAAGTTTCTTAGCAAAGTTTACAGATATAATGGAATGAGTAGCTCCGTGTCAAACAATACAAAAGCCGTACGATCTCCAATATAAAGTATGCCAGTAATGGTACCTGATGTGTTGGCCGCTTGGTCCCGAGTAGTAGCATACACTCGGCCCATGGTCGGAGCTGGCCTAGTCGGGTTTGCTGGTACGATGGGGTTCTTCTTGGGGCAATCTTTGATCCGGTGCTGAGAAGAGCCACACGAAAAACAACCCCCAGAAGCTTTATAGCAAGGACCCGGATGTGGTTTCCCACATGTAGTACATAAAGGAGGAGGAGGTAGAGTCTAAACACAGCCTTCTTCTGGCCTGACGATCCTGACTGCTGATACTGCTGAGAATCCCTACGCCTGCTATTATCACCCTGACCTTGACCCTGACGGTCACCACCATACCGACCATAATCCTGCCGGCCCTGGTTCCTAGAATCCTGACGCCTATAATCACCACCTCGGTCCTGGCGACCCCGCTGATCCTGCCCATGGTCCTGACGACCTCGAAAATCCTGTCTCTGGTCCTGACGACCCTGACCCCGAGTATCAACCCTGTTGCCATCTCTATCACGTTTATTAGATCTCCTGTCCTCATGCAGCAACTCAATGTTGCGCGCAGCATCCTGAACACTAGCCACATCCTCATATGGAGTGTTAACAATCCGGTCTAACACCCATCCCTTAAGAGCCCATTTGAAGTGACGAGCCTGTCGAACCGCATCCCCGGTAACCTCTGGCCCAACGAAACTGGCCAGACGTAAGAATCGCTGCATAAAGTCTCCTGAAGACTCATGATCACCTTGACGAATCGACCCGTATTCCCTCTCATATCTCAGCTTTTCTGCCATAGGAATGTACTGCTTATAAAACACCTCAATGAACCCTGCCCACGAACAAGTCTCAGCAAAATCATCCCCCTTTGCCTGCACAAGGGCAGTCCACCAATTCTGAGCGTCACCTTCCAGCTTGAATGTAGCCAAACGAGTTTTAAACTCGTCAGCACATCCGAGAACCCTGAACAATTTCTCGACGTGGGTAATCCAGTCCTCTGCCTCATGAGGAGTGGCAGCTGACTTGAACGAAAGAGGCTTGAGCTTGTTGAACCGCTCAATCCACACATGAATACCAACCGGTGGGGGAGCGGGTGGGTCACCGCCACCACCACCTCCAGAAGGACCTGCCCCACTACGGAGTCTGTCGGTGACCTCGGTCACCACCTGAGCAGAAAGGTCAGGGAGAACGTTTTTCAAAGCCTCAGCAATCATGGCTTCGAAATTTGGAGCATCATACTCGTTAAAGCGCGTGTTCACCATCTGAACGATTACAAAAAGGATTAGCAACTCAGATAGAATATGACAGAGCAGATCAAGAATATATGACAGATCAAAATAGGAAAAGAGTGCGCGAAAGGAAACCTAAGTTCTACCCAATCCTCACAGGTCACGAGCCTAAGCTCTAAGGGTTTCGGATAACCTGTCTCTGATACCATAAATTGTAACACCCCAACCCGGCAAGGGTAAAGATATCACAACAATGGCTTCATATCAGATTACAAGCATTAAATCCAAACATGATAAGTCCATAACATAAATGGTCAAAGGAAATAAGTCAACACAACTTATGTCCAAAACAGAAATAAACCGAAGTACATAATCCAAAATGCCTAAACAATGGCATAACAGAAACAGAATCCGAAATGGTATATCTAGAATGCTAAGGTCAAAGCTTCACACAGTTGCTCTCATCCCCAAAGCTAAAACCCCGAATCCAAGCTTAAATACCTGCCGTACATGAAAAGAAACGTACGGCTGAGCTTAAAAAGCCCAGTGAACAGATACATATACAAAGCAATAATAATGAAATAGAACTGAAATATGGTGCATGGGGAAATATCATGAGGTATAAACAAGAGACAGAAAATAAAATGAAGAATAGGATAGTCATCCACCACGAGCCCAGAACAGAACAGATAATAATCATCACAATCCAGAGGGGATGCCTCTTAAGTAACCAGATAATATGAGGGGTGTCCTCATGTATCAAATGGAGTGATCAGCTCCCAGATAAATGTGAAAGGCGTGTATTGCACACAAGCACCAGTCACCAGAACAGATATCATATATATATATAATTAAATCCACTAACAGAACAGATCTAGGATGCATCCATACGCCCCCCAGAACATATCATATTGGCCATAATCATAGTAGTGTGCACATATCATAAACAGAATGGGGACGTGGCGGAACATCACTCTACCGCCCTAGAGTCATGCCATTGGTGCATCAATGACACGGACATGGAACCCCCATGCCTAGTGAAATGGCTCGGGTATCAAACTAAGAGTCAAATAACATATCATGATCAGAGGTCATATACCAGAGGTCAAATCAGATGGTCCATAACAGATGGTTCATAACAGATATATCAGATGTAATAACAAAGGTCCAAATCAGAGTGTAACCAGAAAGGTTCATAATAAAAGGGTTCATAGCAATGGTTTTGGGAAAAACTTAAACGAATCAGAATCAGAATCATAACCATGAGATAGGACACCCTTACTGAAAAAGGGCAGAGTATCTGTACCTTATTGCAAGCAAAATAAAACCAGAATTAGCAAACACTGACAAGCTCAGGATCTCTCCTTCTTCACACCTAAGAGAGTAGAAGAGTATTACAATAGGTTTTTAACTGACTTTCCATTTTAAGTAACTTCCCTTTTTAGCAGTTTTCCGGATTTAGTAAGTTCCTTATTTAGTTGACCGAATTACTCATTTTATCAGATTTTACTTAGTTATAGATTCACGTATTCTCAATAATAGCTTTACGTATTTTAGGGTTTTAGATTTAGAATTAAATATACGTTAAGGGTTAATTTGAAAATATAATTAAAGTATAAAGTTTTAGAAGTAAATATCACAATTTATCTTTTAGCAAGATTAACCCTTTAATTACATATATTACTCCTATAACCCTCGTAGTTTAATGATTTACGATTTAAAACCCTCAAGTTTAAGAAATTTACAAAACATAATCTTAACTTTAAACAAATTAATTCGAATACCCTTACAAGCCCATATCAACACAACAAGCCCTCAGCCTTTTTAAATTACCGAAACTAACCCATATTTTACATGTTGTACGAATAGGTCCATAACTTTACATAATTTACACATTTAGTCCTTCATTACTTTAAGTTACCATTCGATCTATATTTATTAAGTATTTACAGTTTAAATCCCTTTAATAACCAAAGTTACACATTAAGTCCCTTATAAGCATTTTTATACGAATGACACAAGTTTCCCAAAATTACAAAACAAGTCCTTTTATTTTAAACGAATTTCCAATCGGTTTACAAACTTCCAACATTTACGAATTAAACCCTTTTTAAGTTCTATATTACACAAAGACCCTTCATCTTAGATTTTATCCACATTTAACACAGTTAAATAATCTTACAAAAATGACCCATAAGTTTCGGAAGTTACGAAATACACCCTATAATTTCTAAATGTTCCAAACGCATACAATCCAATTCGATAAACCCTAATCCAATTTGTATCACACGACCTAATCATTTATCAATCATTGCTTTGTCCTTTTCTGCATTAATTTATCCCAGAAACCCAGCTCTTAACCCTAATCGAAGCTAGGGTTTTTAATTTCATTCGATCCAACCTATTCCCATTTTAGCGATAGAACTAAATTAAACCATGATCAAATTCAGATTCAAATATTCAGATTCTTATTTTTCTCATGCCATTTAGATCATATAGAGTCCAGGAAAAATGATTACAACCACCAGAAAATTCGTATCTCATATTTCATGCTTTATACGTATATTATGCATTTTAATTCGAACGACTTGATTTAGGTTGCATGCATTGAATTATATATTTTATCTGAGTTAAATAAGGTTGAAAGATCATGGGAAAAATACCGATTCAGAGATTGAACGAGTGAATGAGCAGAAACCAAAATACACCTTATCGAGTGAACCCTTGAACCAAGATTTTTCTAGCGATCGATCCACAGCCTCCACGACCTTAGGAACATTTTTCACATAGCATAATCGTCATGAGGAACATGAGAAAAATGATTACAAGATTTTAGAAGGGTCGTACGAATTGATTTGGAATATTTACCTATCGAATGAAAATGATTTCTAGCGATCGAACCAAGAAGAAACCACGACCAAACCCAATTTTCTTAGCTTCCTTAATTCACGAACAACACCAGAAAAATGCTCTTTTAGTTCCAGAAAATCGGATGAAGGTTTGAGGAATTATTTTGTGTGTTTTTTCTTTAAGCGGCTATAGAGAAAATTAGGGTTCTAAGAGGTTTAACTTATTTAGGGATAGAGGAGCGTCAAGGGGAGGGTTTACAGCTCCCAAAATCACAGAAATATTCAAGGCCCATGAATGTGATTTAAATTTCCAATTAAATGTAATTTATTTGCCTTTAAAGTCTAATTATTTGATTTTTGTGCTAATCGGTTCAATAAGGGCAATTTGGTAATTTTGTAACTTTTATAAATATTAATCAAAGTTGTTAAAATTATTTTATATCATGTCTTGTTCTTTTCCAGAAGTTTGGGATCGATTCGGTACTTTATAAGCTTTTAATTAATTTTATAGTTTGTAGGGGCAAAATGGTCATTTTACATGTTTTGGATTTTTAGGTGTTACAAAATACATAGGTAGTCATTAGAGCGATGTGAAAGATGACT
The DNA here is from genome assembly GCA_021014915.2 of Artemisia tridentata subsp. tridentata. Lineage (NCBI taxonomy): Eukaryota > Viridiplantae > Streptophyta > Magnoliopsida > Asterales > Asteraceae > Artemisia > Artemisia tridentata. Next base: position 277,867,159 of record CP139501.1, on the reverse strand, counting down.
TAATATTTCCAGTGAAATATTTAGATAGTCATGAGAGGGATTTAAAGAATGACTCAATATTTCCAGTGAAATATTTAAAGAGTCATGAGACGAGACGCACGAGATGACTACAATATTCCCAGTGAAATATTCAAGTAATCATAAGAGGGGTACGAGAGATGACTTTAATATTTCCAGTGAAATATTTAAATAGTCATAAGTTTTATGGAAAATGTTCCATCATTCCTAGACCTAGACGGAGATGGTAAGGGGATTCTCGGTTGAGAGGTTTGGTTGATTTAAGGGTTTCTATGTGCTTCGCACGTGAGTGTTTCATGGGGTTTTGAAAGATGTAAAGCTAGGCCTATGGTGCTGATTTGCAGCAGGGTTTGGGATCTTAAGACGTGTTTATTCACACGAGGATGAAAGGAACTACTAATTACTTATATAGTAACTCGTGAGTCCTTTGGATGAGCGTTTTAACATATGTTGTTAAAAGGCTTGAGTATGATGTTTCGGATATGACATTTAACAATTGCGTTCGCAAGTTAAACTTACTTTAATATTTCAGACGAAATATTTAAGTTGTCAATCCTACTCCGAGTTCTACTAGGTTTGTATCTAACCTTCCCATGACAAAAGGGTGTATTACTTGGAAGAAGGCGAAGTGATAACTAGGGAATTAGCACAACTTCGCGACTACTCTAACTTATGGGTTTTAACACTAGTGTATGACTCTATGGCTTCTAAGGGTTCATAGTGATAGGCATACCTAATTCCTAATGTGTCAAAATGACCTAGTGTGGGTGCAAGCAAATCATGTAAAATGCACATAACGAATAACTGCAAACATCATGCAGAACATGATAATCATTTAGCATTTAAGATCACGAAGACATTTAATCATATCTTATGAAAACATGTTATCATTTTGAAACACATATGTGGGATGCAAGCAATCTAGGTTTGCTAAGGAAGATCCTAGTTACTACTTGTTCAAAATGAGATCCTAACGGGAGATAAAGTTCACCGATGTAAACTATCTCTAGTCAAATGTAGGAATGAAAACTTTTCAAGTTAGAGAATGAGTATGAGACTATCACTAGTGGTGCTCAATTAAGGCTAAACACGACCATTTTTACGGGTTATACACCAACCCAACTTCTCTCCTGGAAGCAATCCAACCGTTAGGTCAAATTGAATTTCTAGTGCGATAGGTTCTCCAGTAGTCATTCTCATGTTAGAAGAATTTGAATTCCTATATTTGCCTATCGAAGTATAGAAAAGATGATTTTATCTTGTTTTGCTATACATGGCCTAATATGACTCAATTAACCATACTTTGAAAGTAGGTTAAGAAAATGACATGTCTTACACAACTCCTAACAAAGGCAAGCGAGATGTTTTAATTTCATGTTTGAGATTTAAAGGTTGTTTGATGGGGATGGTGTATTTTATGATCTCTTGGACAACATCTTTGTTTGTTGAGTTGTTACATATTATTTTAACATGATTTGGTTTCCTAGAACCAAGAGACACTCTAATGTGATACAATGTAGAACCTACTACATCGTGTGTGTTTCAAGAATGCTCCTTTGCATATCTTGAGTGAGAATCTAGTGAAGGTTACTTACCTCAATAGATCTTGTGAGCATTTTATTTGAAATGAGACATACTGTTTATTTCAAAAAGTATGCTTTTCTAAGAGGAAACTTATCACTCTTACGAATGCCTAGTGAAACAAGTATTTTAGTGTATGACCAATTTTACTTGTTTATGAAATGACACATGTTGTATTAGGTTATTATTCAACTCTAATATCCTATATTTGTTAACAGGATGCAATGTATTCTCTTGTAACATAACCATTCATGTCACAAAGAAAATAAGATGCATGGGATATAAGTTATCCTTTGTCAATCTTTTGATAAGAGAAATACATGTGATATTCTCAAAGATTGATGACTTACATATATTATGTATGACACTTTTACTAGACATGTGACTTTGAGTGTTGAGTTGTTCATGAGCAAAGTTTACATATGTTGTTTGTTTGCTCTTGTTTGGTTTTTCGGAAATGACACATTTACTAATTGCATTGCAATGTAAATTACTTGTATATTTCGGATGAAACATCCAAGTTGTCACTCCTACTTAGTTGTGTATTTTATGCATCTTTTAAACATATTAGTTTAATGTTTGGAACACAACTATTGGACAACAAGACTCAATATGGCATCTTCAACACAAGTGTGAGTTATGATCCGATGCATATTATTTTCGTCTTGAGAGGACGTCATTATTTTCATAACAATCGAGTGTGATTGAGTATGTAGATTCAAGATAATATGTTTCATCATGTTTTGATGTTATCTTGAAGCTAAACAAATAATGACTCCAATTTCATGTCCACACTCGAAAACTTGTCAATTAGATTCGATGATGATATCAATCATAATTTGAATAATGAATTGATATGTACTTGAAATCTTTCTTGACCCTCACGATCACTCCTTTTTAAAAAGAAAATAAAAATTTAAGGAGTGTGTTCCATTTATTCTAATACTAGTTGTATGTGTGAGGTTAATGACATATTAAGTTACTACTTTGATATTGTCATTTATTTTTATTTGAGAAAAACTATTTATATTATTAAGTATAATACTTTTAGTTTTTCGACACCTCATTAGTATAAAAATAATTATCTTAACTATTTTTATACAACATACGTAAAATACTAAATGTCTAAAATATTTTGTATGTGTGTTAGATCAATTCAAGTTTAATACATTTTCCTTTACTTAAGTACTAATGTATTAGATTGACCTTTTATCTTGTTTAGACAACCCATGGTCAAACAAGACAAAATGATGTAATGTTTTAAAGATCATGTTACAGATTTTATGAAAGTGTTAAGTGTTTTGGGGTGATATACTTTTTACACTTAAACCTTTGGAAAAATAATTGTGTAAGACAATATCTTTCTACACACATGATCTACCAACTTAGTTTCTATTCCTAAGAAATTTACTAAACCATTTTAAGAACTTGCAACAAATGCAAGACAAATGGTTGATGCCTATATGCAATGCAAACTAATTACTTAATATAGTGCAAGTGATTTAGCATGAGCCTTATAAATGCATAAACCGAAAAACTATAATAAGCAAATAGCAATTTAGCTTAACACACAAAAATACTTATCGTCATTTTGTGTATTATGTATAACAATGTATACTAAGCTTGATTTTATTTGACAATGAATTTGTTTCCTCCCCATTTCAAAGATTTTTGATCAAGTTCAACACTTTGAAATCATGAATGCATCAACGTGTGATGTTCACTTTGTGATTTGACAAAAAATTTGTGCAATCGACATGACCGGAAAAGACTCTTTGTTACGAATTAAAGACATCCGTAAATTTCACTTTACAATCACTTTCTAAAAATATTTTTAAGTGAAAGTAGACTCAATTACGTTTAAAACGATAGGTGGCACGACTCCTACGGACTTACGGTTGATTTTATACGAATTTTTGAAAATTACCGAATTCTGAAAAACAGACGAAGGTACCGTTAAATTTAGCGGTACCGTCTATATTTAATGGAGCCGTCCGTTATATTTAACGGTGCCGTACGTCTGACATCAGTTTTTGAACAAAACCAACTTTTATCAATTAAAAAAAATTCAAGCTAGTATGACAACATATACTTAACAACAAAACTTGTAAGTATTATGCAACTAAATACTTATCATATTTTTATCACCTTCATGGGTAATTTGATACATGGATCGTACTCAATTTTGAAAACCATTTGTTTTAAAAATTTGAGCGACGTGGCTCTGGTACCAATTGTGGAAACCGTAGAGGGGGGTGAATACGTTTCCATTTAAAAACTTAAAACTTTTTGTATCAAACACCCGATCAAGTGTGACGTAATATGAAAAGTGTCAACAATGATCATATATCATCTAGGGATGAATAAATTAAACTACAACACAAGCACAATCAATCATGACACATACATAACATAAGCAACTAGCCACACAAGCATGAACACAATGCAAATATAAACATAAAGCGATAAAGAATAAAATGAAAGTAAAGAGATAAGTTAGAAGGCGCAAATCGGACACGGTGATTTATAGTGGTTCGGTCACGAAGCTCCTCTTCGCCCTACTCCACTCCCCGAGTACCCAACTCGAGAGTTACTTCACTAATCAACAAACTCCCTTCAGGCGGAGAAAACCGTACACGTCGCTTAACTTATTTTCCGACACTAAGCTAGATGTCGAGTTCTAATCTTAGCTAGCACTAATCTACCACGATCTACCCGATCTACACCATACACGTTGCTTATCCTATTTCCGACACTAAGCTAGATGTCGAGTGCTAATCTTAGCTAGCACCAATCTACCACGATCTACCCGATCTACCCTTGATCCACATGATCAATCACACAATCCCAATGGCTTCAAGAGATCTTCACTATCTCTTAAGATCACAATGATCTTGACTCACTCTCTCACAAAAGAAAAGTAATCTTGATGTATTCTATGATACAATCAAGAGTGTAACAAATGGTACAAGACCTAACAACTCCAACACTTTGTATCTACTTGGATACTTTGTGTTCTTCTCTTGCTAATCAAGAGGGATGACAACACTTTGTATCTACTTGGATACTTTGTGTTCTTCTCTTGCTAATCAAGAGGGATGACAACACTTTGTATCTAGGATACTTTGTGTTCTTCTCTTGCTAATCAAGAGGAATGAATAGGATCACTTGAGTGGATGATTGGATCACTCTTAAACAACCTAAGACTCTCCAAATGATCAAAGAAAGTTATCTAAGTGAAGAGGGATAAGACCAGAGAAAAAGGACTGGAAAAGTCAAGTTGAAAGTGTGGAATGGTCCACTATTTATAGGCAAAGGAAAATCTGACCGTTAGAGACCTACGGCTCCACTAAATACCTGACGGCTCCACTAAATTTAGTGGAGCCGTCCATACTTAAAGGTGCCGTGGACGCTCCCTTTTTTGTCTTTTGTGGGGAAGGTTTATTTGGGGAAGTTAGGAGCTGTTTTGGGGGGGAAAATGACTGTTGGTAATTCAAAATAATTTGAAATGATTTTTCCAAATAAAACATTTCTTTTTAATTCAAAAATAATTTGTAAAATGTATTTTTGAAAAATGTTTTGTCACATTTATAAAAATGTGAAGTTTAGAAAAATATAATCCTTTGATCATTTGTCAAGTAGTAGATTTGTTTGTCCATAACTTGAGTGATTTATGTCGGGATGGAAATCTACGACTTCGTTGAAGCATACTTGAGACGTCGGGAGGTGTTGATGTAAGTATGCATTGATGATTTGTGTTTACAAGTAACTTGCACATTTTACGTTATGTATTACAAGTTACATGTTTGTCATTATTAAAACCGAAGAAACCGTTTAGTTTAAATATCGTAATATTTGCACTAACATATATGATTAAGTACGCGGAATTTACTTAATCACACTTAGAAGGTTATGTATGTTATGGAAATGGAAGAATTATGTTTGTTACTTAACAATGAACAAAGAAAGTTTATCACTAAACGATTCAATATTATTCAAAATAATACGAGTGATCTTGAATTTATCACTAGGGTTACAAAGACCTTGAATCTTATGTTTCTAGATTTGTGATATATGTTTTTGTTTGTTCTATGTCTTAACAGATATGAGTTTGTATCACTAGGGTTACAAAGACCTTGAATCTTATGTTTCTAGATTTGTGATATATGTTTTTGTTTGTTCTATGTCTTAACAGATATGAGTTTGTAATGGTGCACGTAAATAATCACTAATCTAAGATCTCTTTTATAGTCCAAAAGATCTCTTACAATATTACTTTAAGTCTAATCAACACTTGTCTTACAAAAGATCAAGTCGAGCTAGCGTATGGAAGTTTATATCTCTCAAGTTGTTCAAATGAATTAATGCAAGCACATGCATCAACTTGTTGACTGAGAATATATCTAGATATTATTTTTGCATAAGAGTGACTCATACAAATAATATCTTCTTCGATCTTATCCTTGTAGCAGCTCTATGACTCACTGATCAGCAGTACCATTCTCTACTAGCAGTACCTTCTACTTGAATTAGCAGTACCTTCTTGTTCTAGCAGTACCTTGATGTACTAGCAGTACCTTGATCATGAACCAGCAATACCTTCTTCTTAAAGTATTTTCTTATACTCTAACTTCAGAATATTTAATTCCCAACAATCCTCCCCTAAACATGTGAATCATTTCAAACATGTTTTCTGAATTAAATGAGGACTTGAGAAGATCTTTCAAACACTTCATGAATCTGAACTATTCTTCTTATTCTGAACTGATCTGCTTTGTTCTTCTTTGACTTCAGCAATATCAAAATATTGAACCAAAAGATGGTGCAATTTCCTTGGATGGAGGAATTGTAAGAGGCAATGATTTCAACAAGTGAAATCATCTATCAGCATGCCTTTGCAAGTGATAAACAAACATAATGAACTGAATTGAAATTTTCATTCGTTTGATCTAGATAGAACTTTCTCCTTTAGGAATGCTTCATCCCTTCTGAATATATGATCTATTCTTGTCATTTTCAACCTCTATGTCATCATCTTGTATGCTCTTATCTTCTCCTTTCTTCTATTGGATTATTCTTCCTTTACTGGGCAATTATTTCCTTCTCTGAGATTGTAACCTCCCCTGAAGCAAATAACTTTTGTTTCCTCCCCTTGTTTTGAAGATCTCACTATGTACCTTTGACTGATCTATCAATGTGAACTTGTTGTCAGACAATATTGTACATGAAGCCATCAATTCCTTAAAAGTTTAAGTTGCTGTCCTCATCACTTCTAGGTGTGTTAACTCCTATGAGAGGTGAATCAGTGGACATTTCGATTCATGATCCATCAATGGATGGTTTTTGTGAATCCTTGAAAATCCTTGTTTAAGAAATCATTTGACTTAGCAGTATGTTCATGATTTTAGAATTGAAAAATCATACTGCTTCCAACCATTTTGAAAGGATTAAGTGTGTAACAGACACTTAATCAAAATTTCGGTTTAAAGCAACCTCTGGTTGTATGAGAACCAATGTTTTTCAGTTATAAATAACTGCCTGTGTAAAGATAAATCTATTCAAAAGATTTTCTTGACAGGGTTTCCAGCTCATAGCAATTGTTGCCTCTAACACAAGTGTTAGATTCACTTTTACTAGCTGTTCTTTCTATCAGATGTCCTTAGACTTGCTCATTATACTTGAAAGTATAAAATGATAGAAAGTGAGTTGCATCAGTTACTATCTGATCAACTAAGTCATCAATTCAATGTGAAATATCATAACTAGGTTTCAAGAAGGAAGTTTTAAGGAGTTTAAATTCCTAAACTCAGTCCATCATAAACCTACTATGTTAGCAATTGGATAAGCATTCTGCTGCTCCCATTTCACTTGAAATCTCCTTTGTGTTCACATATTCATACCTGAAATAGTTAGTCTAAAACCAAAAGAACAATGTACAAAGTACTTGTCTTGCATTAGAAAAAGCATAGAACCAACTGTATGAATAACACAATTTACATTTTTGATATATTAGCAGTACCTTATAAATCCAGCAGTACCAACAAAAATTTATGTACATAAACACATCATTTGAAAAATTTAAAGATTAAGCATTCCAATACTTGCTACCAAGTACTCAAATCTTCCAACATCAAAAGCTTTTGTAAGTAGATCTGCAAAATTGTATTTTGAAGCAATTTTCATTACTTGAATTAATCTTTTCTCATTGCAATCTCTAATAAAGTGATGTCTAATTTCAATGTGTTTTGTTTTAGAATGTTGCACTGGATTTTTAATAATACAAATTGTACTACTATTATCAATATGAATAACAGTGTTTAAGAAATTGTACCCATAGTCAAGAAGTTGGTTTTGAAGCCATAAGACTTGAGCACAGCAACTTGCAGCAGCTATATATTCAGCTTCAGTTGTTGAATTTGCCACACTTGTTTGCTTCTTACACTGCCATGAGACAAGTCTACATCCAAGGAATTGACATCCTCCAGTTGTTGACTTTCTGTCCAAGCTAGCACCAGCATAGTCACTATCCGAAAATGCTACTAAGTCAAAAGGAGAGTCTCTAGAATACCATATACCCAACCTTGGTTGTCCTTTAAGATATCTAAAAATTCTCTTGACTGCAGTTAAATGAGAAACCTTTGGAGTTACTTGAAATCTTGCACAAACACAAACAGGGAACATGATGTCAGGTCTAGATGATGTAAGATACATCAAAGAGCCTATCATAGATCTGTAATGTGAACATCTACATTCTCTCAATCTTCATCTTTCAGAAGGTGCTTCTCTGAGTCCATTGGTGTGCTTGCCATTTTTAAATCAACAAATTGAAACTTTCTAAGAATTTCTGCAACATATTTATCTTGAGAGATAAAAATGCCTTCAGATGATTGTTTAATTTGCAAACCCAAAAAGAATGTGAGTTCTCCCATAGAACTCATCTGAAACTTATCATGCATAAGCTTCTCGAACTCTAAACACAACACATTTCCTTCCTTGTAGATCCAAAGATAATGTCATCCACATACACCTGCACTAACAGAAGATTCTTCTTGTGCTGTTTGATGAAAAGTGTCTGATCAATCTTTCCTCTTTGAAATCCATTTTCTAATAAATAGGAAGCAAGTGTTGCATACCAAGCTCTTGGTGCCTGATGTAGGCCATATAGAGCTTTCATTACTCTGTACACTTTGTTTGGATGGTCAGGGTCAATGAAGGCTGGGGGTTGTGAAACATACACCTCTTCTCCAATTGTACCATATAAGAATGCACTCTTGACATCCATTTGGTAGACTGTGAAGCCTAAAAATGAAGCATAAGCTAGAAACAGCCTAATTGCCTCAATCCTTGCTACTGGAGCATAAACTTCATCATAATCTATCCCTTCTTCTTGTGTGTACCCTTGGGCTACTAATCTAGCCTTATTTCTAATAACTATCCCTCTTTCATCCCTTTTGTTCTTAAAAACCCATCTAGTGCCAATCACCTTTTCATTTCTAGGTAAATCAACTAGCACCCAAACCTTTTGAATCTTGAACTGAAGAAGCTCTTCTTGCATAGCCTCTACCCAGCTTGAATCATCTAGGGCTGTAAGAATGTTCTTTGGTTCCTTTTGTGAGAGAAAACATACAAATAAGCAAGAGTTTGAAACCTCATGCTGTTTTGAAGCATAAAGAGCATCAAGAATCCCTTGTTGGTCTGAAGAGACCAGTTGTCTCCTTGTCTTCACACCAGATTGTACATCTCCAATCACATTATCCAGGGAGTGAACTTTGTGAATCCTTGTGTGTGGTGTAGAAGGAACTTGATAAGATGGTGGAAGATTACCCAAATCCACTTCATCTTCTTGGAACTCTGCTTCTCTTGAAGTTGAAGGACCAGCAGTATCTTCAAATGAACTAGCCGTACCTCCAAATGTACTAACAGTACCTTTATAGATACTAGCAGTACCTTGCTCTGTCTCAGCAGTACCATCAATATTTGAAATATTGAGTTGTTCCTTTGTTCCATCATCCTTGTTGTCATCTTCAACATCTCCTTTAGCTTTACTAGAAGAAGATACATCATTTGTTGAAGTTGATTCCACACTTGCACTTGACCATATTGGCATTGTGCCATCATGTTGATCTTTTCTAACTCTGCCTCATTTGTTGCTTGTGAACCTGAAAAATCATTAGTTTCTGCAACAAAAGGTATATAATTCATAGAATTTGTTAGATACTCAAGATCAAATATCCATTTTGGTCCTTGGCCTACTACATTGGATTTGTTTTCCAGAAACTCCACATGTAGTTCTTCTTGTACTTTCTCAGTTCTTAAGTTGTAAACTCTAAAAGCTTTGCTAACAAGAGAATATCCAACTAAGAAACCTTCATCTGCTTTACCATCAAATTTTCCTAAATGGTCTAAGGTATTGAGAATTGTCACATGACATCCAAAAGGTCTAAGAAATCCTATTGCAGGAGTTCTACCATTAAAGAGTTCATATGATGTCTTATTGTGAGGCTGCACAACTAAAACTCTATTTTGAACATAGCAAGCAGTGTTGATTGCCTCTGCCCAAAAGATTATAGGTAGCTTAGAATCAGCTAACATTGTTCTAGCAGCTTCAATTAGTGTTCTATTCTTTCTTTCAGCCATTCCATTCTGTTGAGGAGTTCTAGCAACACTATATTCTCTCCTAATACCTTTTTTTTTGCAGAAATCATCCATAACTCTATTTTTGAATTCTGTCCCATTATCACACCTAATGACCTTTACTTTCTTGCTTACTAGATTTTCTATCTGTGTAATGAAGTCCTTAAGGATGCTTGATGTCTCATCCTTAGATACTAAAAAGAAAACCCATGTAAATCTGCTATAGTCATCAGTTATAACAAGACAATATTTATTATGTTGCATACTCCTTATTGAAACAGGTCCAAATAAGTCCATATGAAGCATAAACAAAGACTGATTGATAGAGTTAAAAATCTTGGGCTTACAAGTGGCTTTGTGTTGTTTGCCTTTTAGACAAGCAATGCATGTTTGATCATTTTTAAATCTTTTGTGAGGTAAACCTCTTACCAAACCATTCTTAACAATTTTATTTATGGTTTTGAAATTAATATGACCAAGCCTTCTATGCCATAACATTGATTCATCCAATGTGGCTTTTGCAACAAGACAAGTTAAATCATTTTTAGGAATAATGTTCTTCATATCAACACTATACATATTGGCCTTTCTAGGAATTCTAAGAAGCACTTGATTTTCATCAGGCATCTTAAAATCCTTAGATAGAACAAGACATTCAGTGTCAGTAAAAAGGACATTGTTCTTTTTGTCACACATTTGTGAGACACTAAAAAGATTATACTTTAGCTCTTGTACATAGTACACATCTTCAAAATCTAAATTTCCGGTTTTGATTGTACCTTTACCAGAAATTTTGCCACGAAAACCACCTCCAAAGGTAACATATCCTCCATTGAAAGCTTCAAAATCTGAAAGATAAGACATGTTGCCTGTCATGTGCCTTGAACATCCACTATCTGAGTATCCTTGATCTTCTTGTTTATCAGTTGAATGTTCCTACACACAATTAAGAGTGTTAGTTTTCTTTGGGGATCCAAGCCATTACTGACTTGGATCTGCCTCTTGCATCAATGTAATTTAATCTTTTAAGGACAGTTGATGCAACATTGGATTTAAGAATCCAACATGCTGAGGCCTTAACAGCATTTGCCCTATTTCCCTTAGCAGCAGAGTGAATAACATGCTTAGCAGAAGTGACTGCTAGCTTTGAAGTCACACCCTTTGGTGTAACACCCCAACCCGGCAAGGGCAAAGGCGTCACAAGTACATGGTTTCATATCAGATACAAGCATTCAAGAATTAAAGTAGCGGAAGTCTTAATATAAAAATCCAAAGGAAAATAAGTCAACAAGACTAATGAAGTACGAAACAGAATCCAAAATGCCCAAACAATGGCATAACAGAAATAATATCCAAATGGTCACACTAGAATGACAAGGTCTAAACTTCACACAAGTTGCTCTCATCCCAAGCTAAAACCCAGCTCCTAGCTTAAATGTACCTGCCGCAGGAAAAGAAATGCGGCTGAGCTACGAGAGCTCAGTGAACAGATATAACAGAAACAAAGCAATAATATAGAATAAAGAACAGGAAGAGAAATACGAACCGGTCAGAGTCAAGGTACAAGTATAATGTAACAGTAATGAAAGATAAGTGATATCAAGGTCATGTAAATATGTCAAAGTTAAGGAAAGTAATACGGGTAAGTGTAAGGGTAACAGAAATCCACTACGAGCCCAGAAATCAGAAATCATATCAAGTCCAGTAATCAGGGTGTACGGAGGGGAGACCTCGGTACCAAGTACAGGGTGAGGGGTTACCTCTCAGGGTTGGAGTCATGAGCTCCCAGGGGTTGTGAAAGACGTGCATCGCACACACCATCAGTCACCAGGTATAATGATGCGTGGTTTTGCAACCTTACAACAGGTTTTACCTCTCGAGGGATCTCAAGAGGCTTACAACCCCACCAGGCAGTGTACCTGACCGATGTAGTATAGTGTAGTGGTAAGTACGGGGGATTGATCGTTCTCCACAGGGAATAGTGTTCGTTAGGTATGAAAAACTACTTTAGTAGGTCTAAGGGTGAGGGAAGATTCTTTTTGTATTTTTATATTTTTTATGAAAGTAAGTAAAATCTCGGGTTTTGAAGGAGTGGGCGGAATTAGTTGCTAGTCAACTAACCCAAATTACTACGAATGCAAATAAAATAAAATAACTGAAAATGAAAAGAGTTGTGAAACTTATGTGGAGAGAAATGTGTTTACTTAGATTTCCTTACTCCCTAACTATCTTTTACCGGTTGATTAGTGTGTATTAATTGCGTGGATGACGGGTGTATTCCTTAATACCAATCGTGGGGTGGCGTACGTACTTCCCCAACTCTACAAGCTCCTACTTCACTCCTATGTCGAGCCGGCTAGGAAGCTCCTAACATGGGATCACTAGAATTCGCTCATGCATTAAATACAACCATAAAAACCTTAGTACGCATTGGTTCATGTTTCTTAAGACGTTCAAGCAAGTTACCAAATAGGAGGTTAGCCAGTTTTCTTAAGCCTAACATAGATAAACAATCATCCAATACAACTAATAACACACTAATAACCAATAATCAATAGCTAGGTTTCATTAGATCTAAGCAAACACAAGATAAATCTAGCCTAGCATGTTAATCAAAAGACAAGAACAAGACATAATCAAACAACACATAGACATATTGATTGATTAAATGATAACTTATCTTCAATTAAACATGGGAGATCCAAGGGTATGAAAACCCTTAAAAATGGCAGAAATTCGTCTTAGGGTTTCTCCTCCAAAGTTACACACAATAAGTTCCACCCTAATGACAAAAAATTGCAAAACTATATATAGAGTTTAAGGGCTGACGGCGTCACGTTGTAGATCCTGACGCCGTCACCTCGCCGCTTTTAGGGTTCCCGGATGGCCTTCCTGACGCCGTCCCTCTTTAGACCTCCAAAATCCGCTCTGGCTTATTAAAGCTTGACGCCGTCAGAAATGAGCTTGACGCCGTCCCTCTTTAGCTTAAACCGTGACGACCTTGATCACTTCAAAGGGTGACGCCGTCAGATTTTTCATGCAAAATTCTCTGGCTTATCATGAGTAATTTTCATATCCACTTTTTTGCCAAGCCATGACGCCGTCAAGGGTAATCCCTGACGCCGTCAAAGGTACTTTTCAGCCGATTTTGAGACTTTGTCGTTTTCTTCACTTTTATGCTCCAAAAACGTCCAAAATGCTTCCTTTTCCAGATTTCTTCTCCAAAGTACCTAAAATGACGAAAGGAACGATTTAGGGCAATATTTGATCAAATAAATACGATTTAGGGCTTAAATGACCCACTAAAAGCGGTACACTTTTCGCTTCATCAAATACCCTTACACTTGAGATTTGCTTGTCCTCAAGCAAATGCGCTTTTATTCTAATCAAAATACAAGTTAGGGGTCATTTAATGCTAATATAAAAGTAATTACAACAAACAGTCGTTCCACTTTAATCATAATAAGCACGGAGATTACAAACTAGCACCTCACAAGTAGTGTTTAGATACTCACATCTCTCAGGTGTCATCAAAGTAAATCTCATAAATGAAAACGGATAATATCTCTCACTACCTGTCATAGCAAATAGATTACCATAGGCTTGGGAAAGGATCAAAAACCTCCTCCACTAGGCGTAAGCACCTAAGATAAACTATCAAAGAGGGCTTTTAAATGGGTTATAACGTTAGGTGTAGGGATATGATAAACACGGATTTGTTGGATAAGGGATATTTTACTGGTGGCGAGTTAAAGATCTTGATTAATTACATGTACTATACAATGTTGCTAAGCCAAGACTCGACTCAATCTTAAGCTAAAAACAAAATAACAAAAACATAAAATAAACATAACATGAAACGGGATGGTAGTCCGTATGTTTTTTCTACTTTTCTTTTTCTCATTTTTTTGTATTTTTCTTGATTTTTTCGATTTTTTTTTTTTTTTTTTCATACACTCTTGCCCTACCATCCAAAATAATACATCATAGGGGCGTTGCATTCCCCTTACACTTGAACTTTTACATAACTTTACAAATACTATTCTAATGACTCGAATTAAGATAATTGAAACACTTGGAGTACTTTTAAAATATTTAGCACATATGGGGGTAATAAATGATGTTCTTCCCCATTACTCCATTACACTAGTACTTTACCCATGAGTCCCAATCGTCCCAAAACAATATGTACAAGGATATGACTCGACTTAGCAACCATGTAATCAACTAGATAATTAACTTGGGGTTTAAACAAATGTTGTCACAATAATGCACTAAAAATGAGTGCATACAAGGTAGGCTAAGGCGATTTGGGTGTACATTTAAGTGGGGTGTAAACAAATTCTTCCTTTAAGTAAAATGCTTAAAGGTCGAAACGAAAAGATAGGCTCTGAGGGGTGTACTAGGGGTATCGTGTACTAAAAATGAGTACAACGCAAAGGGTGTGGGAGAATTACTTGACCAATGTAGCCAATGTAATTATAACAAAAAACACAGGTGTAAAACAATGGGTTAATCCTAATGCCTCTTATCATGTAGTAAATCTAACTACACGAATGTAGTCTCACTTGTGGCCTCGGAATGGTCCTAACGCAAGTTCTAGAATCTAAGTGCTACCGGTACACACATCATAGCATAAATGCTTTTCCTACCAATTCTAGGGGCGAACCTCACATATTTGGGGGTGGAAAATTTTTTAGTGGTACGGTTTTTGTGCTAGTCATATAACTCCTATCCGTGAGACGCTCATTAAGATCAAAGTTTCACTCCTAAATGTTGTAAAAAAAATTTTAAATTTGGCACTAAAATTGCCCTAACAGGTATTTCTCTCAGTTTTATTACACATCTACTATTAAACAAACAAAAATCAAGCGTAAAAGCATTCTCTAATCGTACTTTTACCCCCCTTACACTTAAGATGAACATTGTCCCCAATGTTCAAATAACAAGATGTAAAAGCATAAAGTAAAAGAATGAAATCAAATACTCCCCTGATTCGCTCGGTGGATAATGTGGCAACATGGTTAGATCTTCTTCCAAAGTAATGTTGAAGCTCCATGACTAATGCATCGCCATAAGCTTGATTCCACATACATTTCCTTGTCCAAAATAACCTGTTAAACCTGAGAAAACAAACACGAAAACCTGCATAACATCG
This sequence comes from Artemisia tridentata subsp. tridentata, assembly GCA_021014915.2. Lineage (NCBI taxonomy): Eukaryota > Viridiplantae > Streptophyta > Magnoliopsida > Asterales > Asteraceae > Artemisia > Artemisia tridentata. The sequence continues at coordinate 277,851,768 of CP139501.1, read as the reverse complement.
GCGGGATAAATTCTATATAAGGATATAATGCTTGTGGAATGATAATTTTGCAGATTCCTGGAGATTATAAGTTAGAGATTTAATAAAAACTTTTTATGAAAACAAAACTTTCAAAAATTTCAGAAAATTAAAACCTGACGCCGTCAGAAATGATCTGACAGAATTCTCATGTTAAGTTTCCGGAAAATTTTTGGAAAAACCTATACCTTACTTCCTGGAATTCCTGCAAAACATCATCATGACTCGATACAAGCATTTGACTCAAACAAATACTAATATGTATGTTAATTTAATATTATTACGATTCATGTTCATTTGTGTTCTAATAAACCGATTTAGATTTCCCTGACACTTAACTTTTGCAAAATACCTTTATATGTAGTTAAGACGAAGTTAAAAACAAAATAAAGCATTTTCACAATTTAGTTTTGAACATGAATCAATAATAATAAAAATTAAACACACATACGGAAACAAATAAAATCAAACAAACAAATAAATAAACACACAAAGCAAATAAAGCTTGGGTTGCCTCCCAAGAAGCGCTTTTCTTTATTAACGAGTCTTGTAGCTAGACTCAAAGTCCCCGTACATTACGTGATTCCATCATTCATAATGACGTATCCCTGATAGATATAATCCTTGTTATTAGGGTGGTGGTGTCTCAATCGCTCGACATTCGCTGTCACTTCACCTCCTCCCTTGCTGGTCAAGCTTACTACCCCATCTTGGTGTAGATTTTTAATTGTGAATGGTCCGTACCACCAGGGACTTGGTTCATTGGTAGGTGCTTTTGTTTCCGAATGCCTTAGGAGCACTGAGTCTCCTTTTGTAAATTCAGCGGGGTTATTGGTCTGCTCATCAGCCTCAATATAATCGTTATTTCCACCCTTACATTCTCTAATCTCATTTTCATTGTAACTCTTAATCCTTGCCTCCCATGCACGGATTTTCTCTCGAACATTACCACGGATTATATTGGGGTTCGCCTCCATCTTCTTTTGTAGAGCAACATCTCGTATATGACGTGGGATCGTTGGGAAGTTTATCGTCTTCTTCCCCTTCTTCATTAGGATGGCACTATTTCCGTAATCGATTTGTGCCCTAGTGGTAGCGAGAAAGGGTGCCCCAAAGATTATTGGCATATTCATATCATTCCTCTCAATAATCATGAAGTCGACCGGATACAGGAATCCGGCAACGTTGACCAACACATCTTCTGCAATTCCTAACGGGTACTCATAAGAGTGTTTTGCAAAGGAGAGTTTAGTATGGGTGATGGATGGCAATTCATCGGTTAACTGGACATAAACGGATAAAGGCATCAAATTTACGTCGGAACCTTGGTCAGCTACCGCATCCAGATACTTGAGTTTTCCAATGCTGCATGGTATTTCGAAGACCCCGTAGAATTCCTGCTTTTCCACTAACTTTTGTCTTATGAGGCACTCATACAATTGCCCTCCGGGTAATGTGTCGGATTCATCATCCGGTTCTATTCTCTTGGACTCCTTGTTGGGTAGATGAGTACGTCGATAGTTTCTCACCCAATCGTTTATGGTCTCCTTGTTTATATCGTGCTTCAAGTAATGCCTCACTTGTTGTGACTTTGGCGGTTCTACCAATTGGCGCTCCTTAGAGGGCGCCTCCTTGCCTTTTTCTGAATCGCAGTTGCAGGCATTGGTGTTTCCATCATTAAGTGGGATGAGGTCAATTTTGTTAACTTCCATAGTTATGGATTTTCCTCTTCCATCATTTTCGCCCTCTTGGACGATGGAGATGGCCTTGACAAATTTAGTGTTGGGAACTTCAACGTCATTCCTCACCAACACTTTTTCAGGAGCTTTTGTATTTGTGTATTCTTTCAAAAGGTTTATCATCTCCGCCATCTTCTCTTCCATTTCCTCCTTCTGTTTGTAGACGGCTTCCTCAAATTTTGCCAACCGTTCGGAGTGTTTTGACATGTATTCTCTCATTCGAGCTTCGAATGTTGGACTAAGTTCCTGAGGTGGTGAGTTGGGTTGAGCGTGCTTATGGAAGGGTTTAGTATTTTCCCTAAGGGGTGATTCGGACAATGGTATTTGCTTAACGCTTGAGACCGAGTTAATTGTTGCTTTTTGTGGACTTAAGGGTCTCTTTTGCTTTTCCATAAGATATGCAACCCTTTTCTCAAGTTCACTAACGCTTTCCTCAGTGAACAGATATAATAGAAACAAAGCAATAATATAGAATAAAGAACAGGAAGAGAAATACGAACCGGTCAGAGTCAAGGTACAAGTATAATGTAACAGTAATGAAAGATAAGTGATATCAAGGTCATGTAAATATGTCAAAGTTAAGGAAAGTAATACGGGTAAGTGTAAGGGTAACAGAAATCCACTACGAGCCCAGAAATCAGAAATCATATCAAGTCCAGTAATCAGGGTATACGGAGGGGAGACCTCGGTACCAAGTACAGGGTGAGGGGTTACCTCTCAGGGTTGGAGTCATGAGCTCCCAGGGGTTGTGAAAGACGTGCATCGCACACACCATCAGTCACCAGGTATAATGATGCGTGGTTTTGCAACCTTACAACAGGTTTTACCTCTCGAGGGATCTCAAGAGGCTTACAACCCCACCAGGCAGTGTACCTGACCGATGTAGTATAGTGTAGTGGTAAGTACGGGGGATTGATCATTCTCCACAGGGAATAGTGTTCGTTAGGTATGAAAAACTACTTTAGTAGGTCGAAGGGTGAGGGAAGATTCTTTTTGTTTTTTTATATTTTTATGAAAGCAAGTAAAATCTCGGGTTTTGAAGGAGTGGGCGGAATTAGTTGCTAGTCAACTAACCCAAATTACTACGAATGCAAATAAAATAAAATAACTGAAAATGAAAAGAGTTGTGAAACTTATGTGGAGAGAAATGTGTTTACTTAGATTTCCTTACTCCCTAACTATCTTTTACCGGTTGATTAGTGTGTATTAATTGCGTGGATGACGGGTGTATTCCTTAATACCAATCGTGGGGTGGCGTACGTACTTCCCCAACTCTACAAGCTCCTACTTCACTCCTATGTCGAGCCGGCTAGGAAGCTCCTAACATGGGATCACTAGAATTCGCTCATGCATTAAATACAACCATAAAAACCTTAGTACGCATTGGTTCATGTTTCTTAAGACGTTCAAGCAAGTTACCGTATAGGAGGTTAGCCAGTTTTCTTAAGCCTAACATAGATAAACAATCATCCAATACAACTAATAACACACTAATAACCAATAATCAATAGCTAGGTTTCATTAGATCTAAGCAAACACAAGATAAATCTAGCCTAGCATGTTAATCAAAAGACAAGAACAAGACATAATCAAACAACACATAGACATATTGATTGATTAAATGATAACTTATCTTCAATTAAACATGAGAGATCCAAGGGTATGAAAACCCTTAAAAATGGCAGAAATTCGTCTTAGGGTTTCTCCTCCAAAGTTACACACAATAAGTTCCACCCTAATGACAAAAAATTGCAAAACTATATATAGAGTTTAAGGGCTGACGGCGACACGTTGTAGATCCTGACGCCGTCACCTCGCCGCATTTAGGGTTCCCGGATGGCCTTCCTGACGCCGTCCCTATTTAGACCTCCAAAATCCGCTCTGGCTTATCAAAGCTTGACGCCGTCAGAAATGAGCTTGACGCCGTCCCTCTTTAGCTTAAACCGTGACGACCTTGATCACTTCAAAGGGTGACGCCGTCAGATTTTTCATGCAAAATTCTCTGGCTTATCATGAGTAATTTTCATATCCACCTTTTTTGCCAAGCCATGACGCCGTCAAGGGCAATCCCTGACGCCGTCAAAGGTACTTTTCAGCCGATTTTGAGACTTTGTCGTTTTCTTCACTTTTATGCTCCAAAAACGTCCAAAATGCTTCCTTTTCCAGATTTCTTCTCCAAAGTACCTAAAATGACAAAAGGAACGATTTAGGACAATATTTGATCAAATAAATACGATTTAGGGCTTAAATGACCCCCTAAAAGCGTTACACTTTTCGCTTCATCATATAACAAGTAATATAAACAAATCAGGTCAAGTCTAGGATGCATCCATACGCCCCAGGTGGCCAGAGTCTACCAATACACACCATATAATCAAGTCAGGGACGGGATAGGACATCTCTCTCCTACCCTAGAGTCAAGTCATCGGTGCATCAATGACAAGGACATGAACACCTCATGCCTGGTGGGTGGCTTGTAATATCAAACTGTGGGTCAAGGTTAAGTATCAAGTATCAAGTGTCAGGTGTCAAGTATCAGGTGTCAAGTATCAAGTGTCAGGTGTCAAGTATCAGGTGTCAAGTATCAAGTGTCAGGTGTCAAGTATCAGGTATCAAGTATCAAGTGTCAGGTGTCAAGTATCAGGTATCAAGTATCAAGTCAGAAGGTTCAATATCAGAAGGTTCAATATCAGGAAGGTCAATATCAGGAGGTCAATATCAGGAGGTTCAAAGGTTCATAATAAAGTTCACTTTAAAAGTTTACTATTAAAAGGCCATTTTATAGGTGTCAAAATAATCCTTAAGTACTGGTCTCCATAAAATGATTTTTAAACGGTTTTCATAAAGAAGGTATTTTCAAAAGGTTTCTATAAAGATAGTCTTCAAAATAGTTTCTTGAAACATTTTCATAATTAATTAAAAAGATTTTCTCGTCCAGTTATAATATCAAAAATATCAAGGTTCAAGTCAAGGTTTTATGGCAGGGTTCATATCAAGGTTCATGGCAAGGTTCAGAACAAGGTATAAAACAAAGATCAAGGCAAGGGTTCAAACAAGGGTCCAAGAGTAAGTACACAGATCAAGGTTCACAATACAAGGGATACATAGCAATGGTTCGGGAAATCTTAAACGAATCTAATAAATCAAGAGAACGAAGGCCCCTTACTGAAAATGGCAGAATATCCGTACCTTATTCCAATGCAAGCACACAAAATAGAAAAGACTGACAGGAAATCAAATCACTCCCTCCTCGAACCTAAGGAGTAGAAGACAGAGATACGAAAGGGGTTTCAGTTATCTTCCTATTATAAGTAACTTCTATTTTTAGTAACTTTCTATTATTAGCAGGTTTCCAGAATTAGTAAATTTCCGTACTTAGCAAGATTTAAGTGGTATAATTCAAGTCAAGTTATTAATGTAGGCTTATTATGGAAGTCATGTCCATTTTGACAGGTTACACAAGTTCAGGGTTAATTATGACAAGTTCCATAGTTCAGGGTTATAATTGTAAATTTACCAAGTTCAAGGTTTAAAATAGAAATATTGTAATTTACCATTCGAATACTATATTTTCCAGAATTACGCATTTAGTCTTCAAGTTTCAATATTTACAAATTACACCCTTTAGTTTATTAATTTACAATATGAACCTCATAATTACATGAATTACAATTTAACCCTTATGAATGTTACATTTACAAATCAAGCCTTTCATTACTCATATTTACAGAAAATATCCTTCATTTTACTCATGTTACAACAGCCCCTTCATGTTTCGGTAATTTACACAATTAGTCCTTTAAGTTTACAAAACTTACTAATTAAATCATAATTCCATAATAATTTCACATTAGTCCCATAAATGCTCAAAATTACACAAAACACTCTTAACATTATTATTTACTCAAAATAACTTCAAGTTTCCAGAATTTACCTTTTTAGTCCCTCTAGTTTAATTATTTACAATTCGACACATAAATATATATATTTACCTTTTAAACTTTTTAATTACAAAACTAACACACATGGCCCTTATTTTATATTTTTACATGATTAGTCCCTGATTAAAACACATTACAAAAATACCCACGAGTTTCAAAAAATTACAAAACACCCCCTTAACTAATTATTCTTCACTCGGTATATAACTATTTTATCAAAAATCAAACCCTAATCATCCCAATCAATAAGCAATCATTATATCATCATTATACATCATTTATTTCCAGATTTCATCCTACAAAAACCCTAGATCAATCGGTATTCATTTTTGTCCACGTTTTCCTTTTAATTTTCAAAAACCCGATATAACAAATAAATCCAAAAATCATGATTTAGGCTCAAACAATTCGAATGACTATTTTTCTCATGTTATAAGAAGCATATAGAACCCAGGAAAAATAAGTAAACACCTCAGAAAAATCGCATGTAATATATATAGAATAATTACATTTTTAGGGTTTGTTGATTCGTTATTTTTCATACGACCAAAATATTGTGCATGATTCAATTATGCCATTTTTCCCACGTTATATATGATTAGAATAGTGTTAGAAAAATACCAGAAAAATTATAGATCAAAGGAATCACACGTTGTGATTTTATGAGGCTCGGTACAAGTTTTTCGACCCAATTAATTCACCACGACCAAACGAGCACTTCCAGAAATGTGTAGCTATTTTTCCCAACTCCTTTGCACAATGAAGAACTCCAGAAAAATGCTTCTCTTCTTCATAAAAATCGGATTTCTTGTGTGTGTATTTTTTTGTGTTTGTCGGCTTAAGTTTAATTAGGGTTTAATGACAAATAAAATTATGGGATGGTTTATAGATGGTTAGACCGAGTATGGGGGAGGGATATGGGCTATAGAACCGGCAATTCAATTGACAAAATCAATCTTCCAAAAATAAGTGATTTCCTTAATTTATTTTGTATTTTAAATGTTTTAAATAATTAAATTATAACTTATGTGTTTTAATTAAAAAAATTTCGGTCCATTGTGTATTTGTGGTGAAATAATACATTTTTGTACTTTGTAAAAAATATTAGAGCTTGACTCAAAATTATCTCGCTTGATTTGTAGTTCGTTTCCAGAGATTCGGGATTAATTCGGTACTTTAATTAAGCTTTAATTAAATTTTAAAGTTTCAAGGGTAACTTGGTAATTTTTGCATGTTTTAAATTTTCGGGTTTTACAACTCTTCCCCTCTTAAAAAAAAATTTCGTCCTCGAAATTTGCAAGGAATCAGAAATGAAACAGGATGTAAAACAGAACAAAGACATACCAGACGCGCGATCAGTCCGGTCACCAGAAAGCATAAAGACACGACCGGTATGAGGAACAGGGGGAGGATGATCAAGGAATTTCTCACGTGCTGACGTAGATTGCTTAGGACAATTTCTCACTTGATGCTCAGAAGAACCACTTTGGAAACAAGCACCAGACGTTATACGACAAGCTCCAGTATGGTTTTTCCCACAAGAACCACAAACAGGTAGGGAAGTAGAGTACTCAGATGATCTCCTCTGCGAGTTTGATACAGTAGCCCGATCTTGCTGATAGCCTCTAGAAGAATGATCTCTCCGCTGCCGTTTGGTTGACGCTGTTCTCCTGACGATCACCATCCTGCTTAGAAACTGACCTCGAATCTCGGCCCCTCGAATCTGATTTCTTCTGGTCGTAGCTCTTGCCCGAATACTCCTTGACGTCCCGACTCTGAATCTGTTGCTGCACCTTGTCGCCATCACGGTCTCGTTTGTAACCAACGCCCTTATGAAAATCTCGATGTTGCGAGCTGCATCGCAACATGCTGACGGATCCGCAAACTCCGAATTAAGCCGACGATCAAGAAAATATGACAGAACAGAACATGAAGAATGACAGAGCAGAACAGGAAAATATGACAGAGCAGAATCAAGGAAAGATGACAGAGCATAACAGGAAAAGAGAGTGCGCGTGCGGAAACCTAATGTCTACCCAATCCTCACAGGTCAAGCCTAAGCTCTAAGGGTTTCTGAAACCTTATCTCTGATACCATAAATTGTAACACCCCAACCCGGCAAGGGCAAAGGCGTCACAAGTACATGGTTTCATATCAGATACAAGCATTCAAGAATTAAAGTAGCGGAAGACTTAATATAAAAATCCAAAGGAAAATAAGTCAACAAGACTAATGAAGTACGAAACAGAATCCAAAATGCCCAAACAATGGCATAACAGAAATAATATCCAAATGGTCACACTAGAATGACAAGGTCTAAACTTCACACAAGTTGCTCTCATCCCAAGCTAAAACCCAGCTCCTAGCTTAAATGTACCTGTCGCAGGAAAAGAAATGCGGCTGAGCTACGAGAGCTCAGTGAACAGATATAATAGAAACAAAGCAATAATATAGAATAAAGAACAGGAAGAGAAATACGAACCGGTCAGAGTCAAGGTACAAGTATAATGTAACAGTAATGAAAGATAAGTGATATCAAGGTCATGTAAATATGTCAAAGTTAAGGAAAGTAATACGGGTAAGTGTAAGGGTAACAGAAATCCACTACGAGCCCAGAAATCAGAAATCATATCAAGTCCAGTAATCAGGGTGTACGGAGGGGAGACCTCGGTACCAAGTACAGGGTGAGGGGTTACCTCTCAGGGTTGGAGTCATGAGCTCCCAGGGGTTGTGAAAGACGTGCATCGCACACACCATCAGTCACCAGGTATAACAAGTAATATAAACAAATCAGGTCAAGTCTAGGATGCATCCATACGCCCCAGGTGGCCAGAGTCTACCAATACACACCATATAATCAAGTCAGGGACGGGATAGGACATCTCTCTCCTACCCTAGAGTCAAGTCATCGGTGCATCAATGACAAGGACATGAACACCTCATGCCTGGTGGGTGGCTCGTAATATCAAACTGTGGGTCAAGGTTAAGTATCAAGTATCAAGTGTCACGTGTCAAGTATCAGGTGTCAAGTATCAAGTGTCAGGTGTCAAGTATCAGGTATCAAGTATCAAGTGTCAGGTGTCAAGTATCAGGTATCAAGTATCAAGTCAGAAGGTTCAATATCAGAAGGTTCAATATCAGGAGGTCAATATCAGGAGGTTCAAAGGTTCATAATAAAGTTCACTTTAAAAGTTTACTATTAAAAGGCCATTTTATAGGTGTCAAAATAATCCTTAAGTACTGGTCTCCATAAAATGATTTTTAAACGGTTTTCATAAAGAAGGTATTTTCAAAAGGTTTCTATAAAGATAGTCTTCAAAATAGTTTCTTGAAACATTTTCATAATTAATTAAAAAGATTTTCTCGTCCAGTTATAATATCAAAAATATCAAGGTTCAAGTCAAGGTTTTATGGCAGGGTTCATATCAAGGTTCATGGCAAGGTTCAGAACAAGGTATAAAACAAAGATCAAGGCAAGGGTTCAAACAAGGGTCCAAGAGTAAGTACACAGATCAAGGTTCACAATACAAGGGATACATAGCAATGGTTCGGGAAATCTTAAACGAATCTAATAAATCAAGAGAACGAAGGCCCCTTACTGAAAAGAGCAGAATATCCGTACCTTATTCCAATGCAAGCACACAAAATAGAAAAGACTGACAGGAAATCAAATCACTCCCTCCTCGAACCTAAGGAGTAGAAGACAGAGATACGAAAGGGGTTTCAGTTATCTTCCCATTATAAGTAACTTCTATTTTTAGTAACTTTCTATTATTAGCAGGTTTCCAGAATTAGTAAATTTCCGTACTTAGCAAGATTTAAGTGGTATAATTCAAGTCAAGTTATTAATGTAGGCTTATTATGGAAGTCATGTCCATTTTGACAGGTTACACAAGTTCAGGGTTATAATTGTAAATTTACCAAGTTCAAGGTTTAAAATAGAAATATTGTAATTTACCATTCGAATACTATATTTTCCAGAATTACGCATTTAGTCTTCAAGTTTCAATATTTACAAATTACACCCTTTAGTTTATTAATTTACAATATGAACCTCATAATTACATGAATTACAATTTAACCCTTATGAATGTTACATTTACACATCAAGCCTTTCATTACTCATATTTACAGAAAATATCCTTCATTTTACTCGTGTTACAACAGCCCCTTCATGTTTCGGTAATTTACACAATTAGTCCTTTAAGTTTACAAAACTTACTAATTAAATCATGATTCCATAATAATTTCACATTAGTCCCATAAATGCTCAAAATTACACAAAACACTCTTAACATTATTATTTACTCAAAATAACTTCAAGTTTCCAGAATTTACCTTTTTAGTCCCTCTAGTTTAATTATTTACAATTCGACACATAAATATATATATTTACCTTTTAAACTTTTTAATTACAAAACTAACACACATGGCCCTTATTTTATATTTTTACATGATTAGTCCCTGATTAAAACACATTACAAAAATACCCACGAGTTTCAGAAAATTACAAAACACCCCCTTAACTAATTATTCTTCACTCGGTATATAACTATTTTATCAAAAATCAAACCCTAATCATCCCAATCAATAAGCAATCATTATATCATCATTATACATCATTTATTTCCAGATTTCATCCTACAAAAACCCTAGATCAATCGATATTCATTTTTGTCCACGTTTTCCTTTTAATTTTTAAAAACCCGATATAACAAATAAATCCAAAAATCACGATTTAGGCTCAAACAATTCGAATGACTATTTTTCTCATGTTATAAGAAGCATATAGAACCCAGGAAAAATAAGTAAACACCTCAGAAAAATCGCATGTAATATATATAGAATAATTACGTTTTTAGGGTTTGTTGATTCGTTATTTTTCATACGACCAAAATATTGTGCATGATTCAATTATACCATTTTTCCCACATTATATATGATTAGAAGAGTATTATAAAAATACCAGAAAAATTATAGATCAAAGGAATCACACGTTGTGATTTTATGAGGCTCGGTACAAGTTTTTCGACCCAATTAATTCACCACGACCAAACGAGCACTTCCAGAAATGTGTAGCTATTTTTCCCAACTCCTTTGCACTATGAAGAACTCCAGAAAAATGCTTCTCTTCTTCAGAAAAATCAGATTTCTTGTGTGTGTATTTTTTTGTGTTTGTCGGCTTAAGTTTAATTAGGGTTTAATGACAAATAAAATTATGGGATGGTTTATAGACGGTTAGACCGAGTATGGGGGAGGGATATGGGCTATAGAACCGGCAATTCAATTGACAAAATCAATCTTCCGGTAGCTATTTTTCCCAACTCCTTTGCACAATGAAGAACTCCAGAAAAATGCTTCTCTTCTTCAGAAAAATCGGATTTCTTGTGTGTGTATTTTTTTGTGTTTGTCGGCTTAAGTTTAATTAGGGTTTAATGACAAATAAAATTATGGGATGGTTTATAGATGGTTAAACCGAGTATGGGGGAGGGATATGGGCTATAGAACCGGCAATTCAATTGACAAAATCAATCTTCCAAAAATAAGTGATTTCCTTAATTTATTTTGTATTTTAAATGTTTTTAATAATTAAATTATAACTTATGTGTTTTAATTAAAAAAATTTCGGTCCATTGTGTATTTGTGGTGAAATAATACATTTTTGTACTTTGTAAAAAATATTAGAGCTTGACTCAAAATTATCTCGCTTGATTTGTAGTTCGTTTCCAGAGATTCAGGATTAATCCGGTACTTTAAATAAGCTTTAATTAAATTTTAAAGTTTCAAGGGTAACTTGGTAATTTTTGCATGTTTTAAATTTTCGGGTTTTACATTTGGTCTCCAAATTTGTTTGTGGACCACTGCTTTTGTTTGAATGGGCCTTAGAACAGTTGTAGATGCATGTTTGAAAGTTGTTTTTGCATCTTTAGCTGTTGATTTTGGGTTAACAGTCATCAAAGGTCTAACAGTACCTTTTGTTCTACCCGTACCTTTTATTTTTACTGGCAGTACCTTTTCGTCTGTATTAGCAGGACCTTTTTGTCTGTCAGGACCTTTTGGTCCAGACTTGTTTGAGACTGTTCTGGGTTTTGTTCTATGAGTGTTAGAGTGAAAGTGAGTTTGAGGAGTTTGCCTTTTGTAGTTCACCCTATTGTTTTCATACCCAGTTACCCATTGGTTGCAGAAAGCTGCAAGATGGTCAAAACTACCACATGTATAACAAGCTTTGTTGTAAAAAGCAAAGTCATCACCTAATTGGTTAGACTTGAGGTTGTTCCAATTCCTTTGGTTACCTCTGGGCTTGTTTGTAGTTCTATATTGTTCACAATATCTAACTGGTTTCCTAACAGTCTTAACATTTGACTTAGGCCTGTTAGTGTTGTGATTGACTATCTTAGGAACACTTGTTCCTACTTTCTTAACCAAGACAGGTTTAGACATAACCTGTTCATCATCATCACTATCAGTTGTACAATCTTCAACAACTATAGCTTCTCCTTTCTTAACAAAGGACACCTTGTCCTGATAAGATAAAGTTTTATCTAAACTTTTACTTACCTTTTCTATCTTAGGACTCTTAGTGGCCTTAGAACCATATTCCATGATTGGTTCTTGAAACTCAGCTAATCCTGTGTGTGCTAAATCAATACCTGGAGGTGAATGAACACCTCTGTATGGTGGGGGGACAGACTTAAATCCAACACCAGAATTAACTTTATCAATTACTTGAGCTTCCCAAAGCTTATTGAATCCATCTGAGGCATGAGCCAAAACATCCACAGATATCTTAACATTTTCTCTTTCATTTTTGTGTTTAGCTAATGAATCATTCAACTCAACAATACACTCATCTCTGATCTTAATGTCATTTTTTAGTATATTGATGTCATTAGTAAAATTAGATTCATTACTTTTAAAATGTAAGACTTGTTTTTCTACAACACCTAGACCTCTTTTGTGATTTGCTAAATTAAAAAGAGTATCAATTAGCTCTTCTCTATGAGCATCAAATCTCTTACTAAGGTCTTCATAAGCTTTAAGATTAGGACATGATTCAGTTCAATTTTGAATAGAATTTACCTCTGAATCAGAATGAGCCATTAGAGCAAATTCATTGGCCACAAGAGCAGCATTTGGTGGTGCCTCCTCTTCAATAGCCATAGAGCTCCAATCATAACCAATATCATCAATAGCCAACATAGCCTTTGGCTCTTCAACAGTAACTTCCTTTTTCCTATCTTGCTTATACCATGTGTTTCTATTTTCCTGCTTTCTTGGGCTTCTACACTCCTTAGCAAAGTGTCCCAACCTATGACAGTTGAAACATTCCACTTTCTTCTTGTCAAACCCAGCAGTGTCATTACCATTTATGGTAATTTGCTTCCCAGTTCTCTGCCAATGCTTCTTGGCCCTCATGCTGAGCAAAGCAACCTGCCATTTGATGTCCATCTCTTCCAAATCATCACCATCAACCTGCTCAAGGTCTTCATGATTTAGAGGAGAACCACTAGATTGACTAGACATGAATACATAGAATGCTGGATCACCAAGTCCTGCAACAGTCTTTTGTGAACTAGTAGAAGGACCACCATAAGTAGCATTAGAAACACCTTCAACTTCTTCTACCTCTTCAGACTTACCAATACTAGGAGATGACAAAAGTGCCACATTCCCAGAACTAGTACCATAAATTCCAGACTTTTAAGACTTTGTTCAACAATTTTGAAGTTGTTGTACAAATCATTGAGCTTCATTGTTTCAATGTCTGGTTTGTTCATCCAGACAATAACATGAGTATGGAACTCATCAGGTAGACTTCTCAAAAACTTCATGTTGAGATCTTCCTTCTCTGTCTCAACACCCAACACAGCCAACTGACTGACAAGCTTGTGTAGCCTTGAGAATAGCTTATCAAGAGACTCATTACTAAAAGCAGTAAAGTTTTCAAATTGTTGCTTTAGTAATGTTTTCTGTGTCTTTTTGGTAGTTTCATTACCACCAAAATATGCACAAATCTCTTCAAAAAGAGTTTTTGCAACAAGATACTTGTTAAAAGATAACATCTGTTCACCAGGAATGGTCATAAGCAACAAATTTCTTGCTTTCTGATCATTTCTCTTCAGTATCTTCTCTTCATTTGACATTGGTCCAGTATTTCTTTTCCTAATTGTTTTACCTTCTAGGACAACATCTGAATAGCTTGGTGAAAAAGAATCACCATATATAATGATATCCCAAAGAGTGTAATCTTGGACCATGAAATATTGCTCAATTCTCATCCTCCATAACTCAAACTCATTTGGTTTGATCATGGGCAACTTTGCAGCAACATTTGTTTGAGCATCATGTGCATCCATTTCTGTTTCTTCTAATTCAATAATATCAACCTGGGCTCTGATACCAACTGAGAGGAATTTGACACACGGTTAAGGTGGTTAAACCTTGTATACTTTGTGTGTAATGATATATTGAGTTTATATGATTAAGTACGCAGAATTTACTTAATCACACTTAGAAGGTTATGTATGTTATGGAAATGGAAGAATTATGTTTGTTACTTAACAATGAACAAAGAAAGTTTATCACTAAACGATTCAATATTATTCAAAATAATACGAGTGATCTTGAATTTATCACTAGGGTTACAAAGACCTTGAATCTTATGTTTCTAGATTTGTGATATATGTTTTTGTTTGTTCTATGTCTTAACAGATATGAGTTTGTAATTGTGCACGTACATAATCACTAATCTAAGATCTCTTTTATAGTCCAAAAGATCTCTTACAATATTACTTTAAGTCTAATCAACACTTGTCTTACAAAAGATCAAGTCGAGCTAGCGTATGGAAGTTTATATCTCTCAAGTTGTTCAAATGAATTAATGCAAGCACATACATCAACTTGTTGACTGAGAATATATCTAGATATTATTTTTTCATAAGAGTGACTCATACAAATAATATCTTCTTCGATCTTATCCTTGTAGCAGCTCTATGACTCATTGATCAGCAGTACCATTCTCTACTAGCAGTACCTTCTACTTGAACTAGCAGTACCTTCTTGTTCTAGCATTACCTTGATGTACTAGCAGTACCTTGATCATGAACCAGCAGTACCTTCTTCTTAAAGTATTTTCTTATACTCTAACTTCAGAATATTTAATTCCCAACAGATCCTTGAGGCTTAACAAACACAAACCCTAAGCGTCTACATTAGAGAACTCACGCCTAGGATATACACATACGCTTTCTTGGTGTTTACATCTTGACACACACTAAAACTAACGTTGTAGCAACCCGTAAATTTCCACATCAACAGTTATTTTCCAAACCTCGACATTTACTATTCACGGATTACTATTCATCATTTACTATTCATCAATCACTATTCATCATTTCACTATTCATTATTTTTTAAGTCAGTTTACGACTTTGAGATGTTTTCAAAAATCTTACTATTCACGAAGCACTATTCATTCCCGGATGGAAATCAATATTCATGGTTGTCATTCATCATTTCGTAAACTAGGTTTACGGGTATTCAAATTTTCACAATTATTAGGGTTTAGCTGCGAATTCATGAAACATCACTTATGACACATCATATAGATAAGAGTAGTCTATAAATCAATCGTAACATCATCTCATATTAGGTCATGCGCGGGTTTGCATAATTTATATTAACGTATGTTTATTTATTAAATAAACGCTAACACTCGATCATTTACAACTAGCATATACCCGACACTCCCGCCTATGACCCTAACATATTTTCACGCTCATTATAATGATATAAAAAATTATATTATTAGTTTACCTGGTGTTTTGAAATCAATTGCTATACTTTCCGTTAAATGCTTATAACTACGACAGTTTGCGTAATTTCAACACGACAACTATTTGAACACCCGATTCTTGCAAGGAATGTGATTTTATAATTTTTACAACTTCGTCATATTTTATTTTGTTTTTTCAAGATTTATTTCTAGCTAACTCGATACCCGGTAACACCTAATACACATCAATATCTAACTAGATCTTTCAACCATGGGACAACTTCATTAATTAGCACACATACTCTTTTTTTTCTCCTTGTATGCTGCCCCATGCTCCCCCCCCCCCCCTAATTCTACAAATCACTTGAGTACTTTGACCCTAGATTTCTACTAATAGATATATTATTTACAAAGTTTCATTTACACTTTCATATTACTAAAACAACTAGCAAAAATTCTCTCTACTTCTCCCTCTCATTTGGTGGTTCGGCCTAGATCAAGAAACAAGGAAGAGTTCACCAAATTTTTCAAAATCAAGTATTTCTAGTCTCATTTACATCCTAGTTAAGGTTTTGGAATAAAAACCTCAAAGATTACTTAAGTATTTTGCTTCAAAAATCATCAAAACATCAACTAAGCTTCAAGTAAACTTTTCTACTCTTTCATACTTTCATTTAATATATTTTGTTGTTCTAGTAGCAAATCATGCAAATGTACATATGTTATATACCACTTAACACTAATTTTTGACACTAAAATGAGTTTAATGAATTTTATGAGTAAGCTTATGAGATCCATCATTTTTGGTGAAGATTAGGAACCCATAACACCCTAAGAAGGTGTATGGTAGGTTTTATATTCACTTGTTTCATACTTAACTCTCATTACTCATGGACACAAGCACTTTAAAATATTATGCATGCTTAACCGAATGAACCGGCTCCACCACTATGTACATACATGACAGAATGAACGGGTCACATAAACGAATGTACGGGTAATATGACCGAATGAACGGGTCACATGATAGAATGAACGGGTCACATGACAGAATGAACTGGTCACATGACAGAATGAACTGGTCACATAACCGAATGTACTGGTCGAACTAAATTTATTTTAAATCTTGGTCCATATATTACTTTTGTTCACCTAAACCAAATCTTATTTGGCAATGGGTTGTAAACACACAGGTTACTAGTCTTGTATGGGCGGGACTTGAGACTGAGTGGATTTACAATGCCTTTGCTGAGAAATCGTTATTCAAATGCTTTACATTTTACACTAAACTCTATGAACTCACCAACCTCGTGTTGACACTTTAGCATGTATTTTTAGGTATAAAGCAATAGCACGCTACTGGAGGCTTGTGGCAGTGCATGGCATGGTCATAGAAGACTCTGATATATTCGGGACCACTTGAAATCTTTTATGGGCTTATATTTCCGCACTATTTTTGAAATGTTGTAAATGAATCACTTTTAAATATGAAATTGGTTTAAATGGTTGAGATAAAATTTGTTCTCTTATTTCTGTGTTGTGGTACCAATTTAGTAGCACCCCAGCGGCATGTATGCTTCCGCTGGACCTGATTATGGGGGAGTTACAAATGCCTTTTGTCTCTTTATATAATAGACACATTAGGGTTACAAAGGACTCATAATATAAAATTTTCTTTGTCTTCTAAGTCCTTCATCTTTCATATGTTTTGTCTTATCAACTCAAATATAAAACCCAACAATCTTCCCCTAGTTGATAATGAAAAAACCCAAATAAGCACGAACTTCCCCTAAAGTTAATATATATTAAATAAACAAACTTCCCCTTAATCCATGCTATACCACCAAGGCTCAATAAGTTACAATTCTTCTTTGTAAATCTTCTTCCCCTTTTTGTATTATCCACTAGGGGACTCTAAGTAAATGAAACTTTGATTTTGACAACCACGAACCAATATCATACTTCCAATCCAACCTTCCAATGTCTCGAATTACCCTCCATGAAGATCACCAAAAAGCTTACTAAAAATGAATTCAAGACAATAAAAACTTAAACCAGCAGTAATAATAACAATTAAGCTTCCCATGAAACCCATATGTTAACCATCTATTGAATGTAGGCTCTATGTAATGATTACTGATGAAGAAAACTAAGTATAACGAACTTGATGCTGAAGTAAAACAACCCAAACTTGTGTCTTATATCTTGTACTATATATGTGACTTCGAACTCATACCAAGACCAAAGTATAAGTAGACTGAAATCTCTTGACAAAAATTGTAACACCCCCAAAATATCGCAGCGGAAGATTGTGTCACTGGGGTATTACTTCATTGGTTACAGTACAAGTTACAAAAAACGACTCTAAATGAGACATTTTGAAATAAATTATCATTCGATTAAAATATCAGAGTTTACAAAGAGGTCCCACAAGTTTACAATACGTACAACATAAAAGTTGTAAAGTTTTTCGAATGATAATATATGCATCGTCTTCAAAATGTTTTTCCGTGCGCCTTCACATGCTAGCTAATTCCTTTCAAACCTGAGATAAACATGCTAAAAAGTCAACACAATGGTTGAGTGAATTCATAGGTTTGTAGTAAAGCAGTTGATCACAAGATTTCAAGTTTAATAGACAGTGGGTTACGTTGTTATACACCCATAATTCGAAAAGCAGTATATTATTGCATCTAAGTTCATGGCACTCAAACTGACGGTATATATATCAATACGTGATATATATAGAACAATAATTACCCCGTGTAGGTACTTGCCATATACCTTGAGTTTCAAATATAGTACGTTTGGTTACTTATCCAGCTAACACAAACGGGACTCGTCAATCCCGATAGGCCTATCTACTATATCCGCGTTCACTCGCAAGTGATATATTCACGTTCACTCGCAAGTGATTAATGGTCCATGATGTGGGGGACTTATGGCATAAGGGAACTTAGACACAAGCAATAATATATATTCAGTTCAAAGCACAGTTATCAAACAATTGTGATCATAATAAAAGTAGTAGCATGTATCTCCCCCAAGTAGTTTATAAACTAGTTAAACAAAAGTAGGGGCTATGAACTCACCGTAGTGATCAATAGTAGATTATAGCAACAGATAGTGTATGGCGAGACCACGATCTTTAACAATGACCTATGAAAGTATAGTGATCGCGTCTTAGCATAATGTACGATATGAGTGTACAAGTATATGTAAAGACATTGACTTGATTAAGATGTTGTACATATAACTTATGTTGTGTAAATGAGTGAAGCATCCTTAAAGTATGGTTTGGCTAATAGCTTTTTATAAATAACTTCGTATTACCGTTCGGGCTATCAGAATTTAGAGGTAATGTAATGAACGTATAAGGAGCCAGGACACTTTAATTCGTAAATCCACAACTCGTCGATACGACACCCCGAAGAGGCCTCTTATGATTATGAAATTCCCTAGTGATGTAGTACTTATCATTTATAAGAAAACTATTTGACGAGACAAATGTTGCATAAAAACATTTGTCGTGTTTCGTCAAAGACTATTAGTTGAACTAGTGTGGTGACGCGATAATATAAGTTGTGACTTTGAGGACATGAGATACATATAATTAATATGTGATATGATCATTTTTATAGGTTGTCGAGGTCAAGAAAAATGAGTCAAATAAGTGATCAAGTCTCAATAACAAGTTTCGGGTCATCAAACCCAAGCTAGCCGTACGGCTAGACACACAACCTTGAGACAGAAACCAAGACCATAGGCATCGCTATGTCTCGGCTAGAAGGCCTTGAGACAACCTCCTTGACTGTTTGAAACAACATCCTTGGTTGTGTCTTAGTCTCAATAGGTCAAAAATGCTATAAAAGTTCTTAGGTCATGGCTATTTTGGGTCAAAACATGTCCAGTTGACTTTTATAGTCTACAACCTTCGCTTTTCACTTTCAGCTTACGTGCCCCTGGCTTTTTATATAAAACATCATTCTGAGCAACTTTCGTGTTTTACACTTTCTGTTACACCCGTATCCCGATAAGGTACTAGTTATGTAAATATTAAATGTTGTATATTATAAGACTTGTGATATTAGTAGCTCATTAATAAAATGAGAGGGAATATTAGAAAGAATAGAACTAGAAGGGCTAATATTGCCATTTGGGCAAAGTTTAATTATTAAATATATATATGCCTAGATAACTTTAGAATTGTCCAGGAGTTTCTTTTGGCATTCCTTGTGAAGATCGGCTATTAGAGAAAGAAGGGAGGGAAGCTCCATCTTATTTATCTCAAGTTATTTCAATCATCCTCTAGTATTGCTAAGTATCCAAGAAGCCTTAATTTACATATCCCATCAAGTAAGTGTTCTTCCCCAAATTGTGAATTAGGGTTTATGTTTGATCATGATGATCAAGTGTTGATAATTTTATGATTAGCTAGTTAATTAGACTCTAAATTGAGATGATTGTGTTATAGGAAGCAAGTAAGAAGTGGGGAAGCCATTGTTAGTGTGATTGAGCCTAAGGATTGAGGTAAGTACATTGGTTATAACATGTCTTGTTTAGCTTTATCATATTTTGGTATGATAATGTTTATTGTGTTAGCTTTATCATGTTGGTTTACATGATAATGGTGAAGTATAGGGTATAGGGTGCGTTAGCTAGTATGGATCCATTCTAGATGTAGCTTAGTTAGTCGTTGGGCTAACTATGGGATGAGGTTCAACCTTATGGGTTGATCGTGTTTAGGTCGACTATGTCGATGCGAGGTAAGTGCCCCTATATCGCTAGCTTAACTAGTGGTTAGACTAGTTATGGATATATGTGATGTTTAGCTTGTTATGCCATGTACTTACTAAGCGTTTCGCTTACGTGTTTAGTTGTGATGTTTTTCTTGATAGGTATTGAAGAATCGAGCAAAGGTAAGGAGAAGGTGTAATGTGATTATGTAGTAGAAGACCATTCTCTTTTGGACCAAGCATATTGAAGTTGGAAGCCCCAAGTGTCTTTTGTGTTGTGGGTACACTTCTTTTTATATGGTCATTTTGTTAGTTCATGGTCTTGTGTTCATATGGCGTCTAAGTTAGAATTTGTATGGTGAAAGTACTTATTAAGGGGCGTTTGGTAAAAGAATGTTTCTACCCATTTTGAGATGTTAACGGGTCATGTAAGCGTGGAACGCTTTTGAAATGTTAAGTAAATAGTTATGGTCAAGTTACTTGTGAATTTGGAAGTAGTATAAATGGTTGGTAGTGTATGGGTTATTTGGAGTATTTATGCATAACCCGTCAAATTTTGGAAATACTATTTCGGTTAGTCAAACGGGTAAAGTTTTTGCATGAAATTAAGAGTTTGGACATATTTGAGTATTCTGGAAAGTTTCGTCAAGTTTCGAGTCCGGGAGGTCGGGTTTCCAGCCGGGGCTGTTGACATTGCATTTTTGAGACAGTAGGATCTGTCCAGAATTCTGTGGTGCAGGGCAGATACGGCGCATCTCCTCTGAGATACGGCGTATCAAGTGATGCGGCGCATCTCTGGTAGGAATGCGGCGCATCGAAGCCATTTTCTTGTAATTCCAGTCTCAGCGGGTCGACGCGGCGTATCTAATTCAATAGATGCGGCGTATCTGAGTTTAGAATAATACGGCGTATCACTTTATATTGATACGGCGCATTGTCTCTCAGCCAGTGATGCGGCGTATCCCTAAAAATGGATGCGGCGTATCTTGTTCTCAGAAGGTTTGTCTGTTTGTTTATAAAAGTTGTGTGAAAGGTTTTGAAGGGTCTTTGTGTAGGTGTTCTTGCAAGTGTGTTTAAAATGTTAAAAGACATATGTTATAGTCATTTCATGAAGAAATTTTATGAGTCCGTTTTCAGTCTTTCATTTCCGCATATAAAGTCAATATTTTGGTATAAATGGTCACGGGGCGTTACAACTTGGTATCCGAGCTTCGGTCTAAGAGATTTAGGATTTCCCCCATAGGATTTCCTAGACTTAGGCCTTGTTTAGACGCGTTTAGTATCGGTGTTTGTTATTTGTGTATTGTTTGGGTGATTTCGGGAACACATATGTTAAGTATTTTCATGACTACGCCTGGCCACCGTAGTGATAAAAATATGATACATATGTGAGATTGGAATCATTTAGGCTGTACATGGATGATAAACTCTAGGGTGTTTAGTGTAAGATAGACATGTCATTCATGCATCGAATATGTATATGATTTTGTTTAATAGTGTGAATTGTTAAATTTTAGTTAGTAGAAAAGATGGCGAGTATCCGAAATAAGGAGGTGTTAAGGACGACCTCCTCTCGCCATAATGATGATGATAGTGATTCAAATGATGAAGGGAATTCTAGTAGCGTCAAGACAATACCTCTACCGGAAAATTTTAACCCTAAAAGTTTCACGAAAGATGAGTTGAAAGAATTGGATGTTTTGGTGACCGATAGGGTAGGAAGGGCTATTGAAAAGACCATGCCCTATTATGTTAAACAAACCACCGAGAATGTGCAAAAGATGTTTAAAGAGGAGATAGAAAAGCTTAAGAAGAGTGGAGAGTTATTGAATGATCCGAATGCTAGACCCGGAGTAGTGAAAGAGAAGTCTACTTATCGTGATTTCACTGCTTGTGCTCCACCCACATTTACGGGGACTCTCGATCCGTTAAAGAGTTCTCGATGGATTACCAATATAGAAGGGGCTTTTCGTACAAGTCGTTGTGTAGAAGAGGATAAGGTGAACTTTGCTACTAATTACCTTCGTGAACGGGCTAAAGTATGGTGGGAAGGCAAGGCGAACGAGAAAGGTAGTGCTTGGAGAGAATCGTGCACGTGGGATCAATTTAAAGAAGTGTTCATGAAAGAGTATGCTCCTGCGGAGGAAATTGATAAGATAAGAGAAGCTTTCCATTCCCTAGTGCAAACGGATGAAACGGTAAATGAGTTGTGGGGAAAGTTTTGTGACATGGTACAATATTGCCCGGAGTATCTTAACAATGAAAGGCTTAAAGTTGACAAATTCCAAAGAATGCTCAAGGATGAAATTCGTACGATAGTGTCACCGTTCAAGTGCACCGACATGGAGGATCTTCTAAGTAGGGCACGTACTCGTGAAGCGGACTTGGATAGAATGAAAAGCAAAGAGAAGAAGGACTTAAAAAGGAAGCATGATCATCCATCAACATTTAGTAAGCGAGGCAGGTTCGATTTTACAAGGAAGGACAACACGGGAAAGCTACCTCCTAAGTGTAATAGGTGCGGTAAGAATCATGTGGGAGAATGTAAGTCCGGGATGAAAGGATGTTATAAGTGTGGGGATACCGGTCATATTAGTAAGGATTGCACCAAGCCTTTGGTAATATGTTACGGGTGCAATGAAGAAGGACATAAGGTAAGTGAATGTCCTAAGTCTAATCCTAAGCAAGTGAAGCCGTTCAAGCCGATTAAAGGAGAAAAGATTGAGGTTCCAAGGCCTACAGCTCGTGTTTATCAGATGAGTACCGAAGAGGCGAAGTCGAGTTCAGATGTTTTCACAGGTATAATTCTCGTTAATTCTAAACCCGCTCGTGTTTTGTACGACTCTGGTGCAAGCGTGTCCTTTGTATCTTATAACTTCAGAAAAGAATTGTCAACCCCGTTAGATAAGCTTCCAATACCTATAGAAGTTGAAATCGCTGATAGTAAAGTTGTGGTAGTGTCAAATGTGTATCGTGATGTAGAAATAGAGATCGATGAGAATGTTTTTAGGATCGACTTAATCCCCATAATGCTCGGAGAGTTTGATATTATTGTGGGCATGGATTGGCTTAGCAACCACAATGCCGCCATTCTATGCAAACAAAAGATCGTTAGAGTTGTGAACCAAAATGGTCAAGAAATGATGATTTACGGTGATAAAAGGAAAGGCGAGTTAAAACTTTGTTCCGTGATGAAAGCTAGAAAATATCTATCACGTGGTTGTCTAGCCTTTATGGCACATGTAGTAGATACGAGTTTTGAAAAGAAAAGTATCGACGATGTTCCGATTGTAAATGAATTCCGTGATGTATTCCCGGAAGATTTGCCGGGTATTCCTCCCGATAGACAAGTTGAGTTCCGTATTGATCTTGTTCCGGGTGCTACTCCTATTGCCAAAACTCCTTATCGTCTTGCTCCGTCCGAAATGAAGGAGTTAATGAGTCAACTCCAAGAGTTACTTGATAAGGGTTTTATTCGCCCAAGTAGCTCACCATGGGGAGCTCCGATCTTGTTCGTTAAAAAGAAAGACGGTAGTATGCGGATGTGCATTGATTACCGTGAATTGAATAAAGTCACGGTGAAAAATGTATACCCATTGCCAAGAATCGATGATCTCTTTGATCAACTTCAAGGTGCTCGATGGTTTTCAAAGATCGATCTCCGTTCGGGTTATCACCAATTAAAGGTTAGGGAGGAAGATATTCCTAAGACGGCCTTTAGGACCCGATATGGACATTACGAGTTTACGGTTATGCCTTTTGGTCTCACGAACGCGCCTGCGGTTTTCATGGATCTCATGAACCGTGTATGTAGACCGATGTTGGATAAATTCGTTATAGTGTTCATTGATGATATCCTTATCTATTCTAAGAGTAAGGAAGAGCATGAAGTGCATCTTCGAGAAATCTTGGAAACATTGAGAAAAGAAAGATTGTATGCTAAATTCTCGAAATGTGAATTTTGGTTGCAAGAAGTTCAGTTCCTTGGTCATGTTATTAATCCCGATGGTATTAAAGTTGATCCGTCAAAAGTTGAAGCCGTGATGAATTGGCAAGCGCCGAAGAACGTTGGTGAAATTCGAAGCTTTCTAGGACTCGCAGGTTATTACCGACGGTTTATTCAAGACTTCTCCAAAATTTCATCTTCGTTAACTGAACTCACCAAGAAGAATGTTCCTTTTGTGTGGGGTGAGAAACAAGAAGAAGCCTTTCGTACTTTGCGAAAGAGGTTGTGTGAAGCACCGATCTTAGTGTTACCAGAGGGAACAGAAGACATGGTGGTCTATAGTGATGCATCTTATTCCGGTCTTGGATGTGTTCTTATGCAAAGGGGTAAAGTGATTGCTTACGCGTCAAGACAACTAAAGAAGCACGAAGAGAAATATCCGACTCATGATCTTGAATTTGCGGCCGTAGTCTTTGCTTTGAAGATTTGGAGGCATTATCTATATGGTGTGAAGTTCATAATTTACACCGACCATAGAAGTCTTCAGTATTTCCTTGATAAGAAAGATCCAAATATGAGACAACGTAGGTGGCTAGACTTGCTAAAGGATTATGATTGTGAAATTCGCTACCATCCAGGTAAAGCGAATGTCGTAGCAGATGCGCTAAGTCGTCAGGGCCGAAGTGATGTTACACGGATTCACTCTTTGAGAATGATTATTACATCCGATCTTTTTGACAGAATTAAGTTAGCTCAGGAGGAAGCGCTAAAAGAAGAGAATCAAGAGAAAGAACGTATCACCTCTCACATTCCTCATTTTGATGAAGACAGTCGAGGGATTAAGACACGGTATGGAAGAGTTTACATTCCTTTTCGAAGCAACATCAAAGAGTTACTCATGGAAGAAGCTCATAAGTCGAAGTATTCTATTCATCCGGGAGTTACGAAAATGTACCTTGATCTGAAAAGAAACTATTGGTTGCTGGGTATGAAAAGAGATTGCGTGAAGTATGTGGATAGATGTTTAACTTGTTTGAAAGTGAAAGCCGAACACCAAAAGCCATATGGAAAAGTCCAACCCTTAGACATTCCAGTTTGGAAGTGGGAGAAGATTACTATGGATTTTATCACGAAATTGCCAAAGACGAAAAAGAAGAATGGTACCATTTGGGTAGTAGTCGATCGTTTGACTAAGAGTGCGCATTTTATTCCAATTAGGGAAAATATGCCTGTTCATAAGTTAGCAAAGGTCTATGTTAATGAGATAGTCGCGCGTCATGGGGTACCTATTTCCATAGTTTCTGATAGAGATGGGCGGTTCACTTCAAATTTTTGGCAAGATTTCCAAGAAGAGTTAGGTACGAAACTTCATATGAGCACGGCTTTTCATCCTCAAACCGATGGGCAGAGCGAGAGGACGATTCAAACTTTAGAAGATATGCTTCGAGCTTGCATGATTGATTTTGGAGGAAATTGGGACGACCATTTACCCCTAGTTGAGTTTGCCTACAATAATAGTTATCACGCTAGTATAGGTATGCCCCCCTATGAGATGCTATATGGAAGAAAGTGTAGGACGCCAGTATGTTGGGAAGAAGTGGGAAGGAGAGAATTGGCTAGCACGGATATAGTGTTGGCGACGACGGAAAAGGTTGAGATGATTCGAGCAAGACTTAAGGCGGCACAAGATAGATGGAAAAGTTATGCTGATAATCGAAGAAGGCCAATAGAATTCGAGGTAGGTGATATGGTTATGCTAAAAGTTTCTCCGTGGAAGGGCGTTTTTAGGTTTAAAAACAAAGGGAAATTAAGTCCACGGTTTATAGGGCCATTTAAAATCTTGAAACGTGTTGGTGAGGTAGCCTATGTGTTAGAATTGCCCGAAGAAATGAGAGGTATTCATAATACCTTCCATGTGTCGTACTTGAGGAAGTGCTTAGCGGATGAGGCTAGTGTGGTCACTTTAGATGATATCGAAATTGATCCGGAGTTGATTTCACAAAAGGATGAGCCGGAAGCGATTCTAGGAAGGAAAGTGAGACAACTTCGAAACAAAGAAATTCCATTAGTGAAAGTGCAATGGAGACATCGTAAAGGTACGAGCATTAGATGGGAGTTAGAGGAGAAGATGAGGAATGAGTATCCTCATTTATTTCAAGCGTAGATTTCGAGGACGAAATCTTATTTTAAGGAGGGGAGAATTGTTACACCCGTATCCCGATAAGGTACTAGTTATGTAAATATTAAATGTTGTATATTATAAGACTTGTGATATTAGTAGCTCATTAATAAAATGAGAGGGAATATTAGAAAGAATAGAACTAGAAGGGCTAATATTGCCATTTGGGCAAAGTTTAATTATTAAATATATATATGCCTAGATAACTTTAGAATTGTCCAGGAGTTTCTTTTGGCATTCCTTGTGAAGATCGGCTATTAGAGAAAGAAGGGAGGGAAGCTCCATCTTATTTATCTCAAGTTATTTCAATCATCCTCTAGTATTGCTAAGTATCCAAGAAGCCTTAATTTACATATCCCATCAAGTAAGTGTTCTTCCCCAAATTGTGAATTAGGGTTTATGTTTGATCATGATGATCAAGTGTTGATAATTTTATGATTAGCTAGTTAATTAGACTCTAAATTGAGATGATTGTGTTATAGGAAGCAAGTAAGAAGTGGGGAAGCCATTGTTAGTGTGATTGAGCCTAAGGATTGAGGTAAGTACATTGGTTATAACATGTCTTGTTTAGCTTTATCATATTTTGGTATGATAATGTTTATTGTGTTAGCTTTATCATGTTGGTTTACATGATAATGGTGAAGTATAGGGTATAGGGTGCGTTAGCTAGTATGGATCCATTCTAGATGTAGCTTAGTTAGTCGTTGGGCTAACTATGGGATGAGGTTCAACCTTATGGGTTGATCGTGTTTAGGTCGACTATGTCGATGCGAGGTAAGTGCCCCTATATCGCTAGCTTAACTAGTGGTTAGACTAGTTATGGATATATGTGATGTTTAGCTTGTTATGCCATGTACTTACTAAGCGTTTCGCTTACGTGTTTAGTTGTGATGTTTTTCTTGATAGGTATTGAAGAATCGAGCAAAGGTAAGGAGAAGGTGTAATGTGATTATGTAGTAGAAGACCATTCTCTTTTGGACCAAGCATATTGAAGTTGGAAGCCCCAAGTGTCTTTTGTGTTGTGGGTACACTTCTTTTTATATGGTCATTTTGTTAGTTCATGGTCTTGTGTTCATATGGCGTCTAAGTTAGAATTTGTATGGTGAAAGTACTTATTAAGGGGCGTTTGGTAAAAGAATGTTTCTACCCATTTTGAGATGTTAACGGGTCATGTAAGCGTGGAACGCTTTTGAAATGTTAAGTAAATAGTTATGGTCAAGTTACTTGTGAATTTGGAAGTAGTATAAATGGTTGGTAGTGTATGGGTTATTTGGAGTATTTATGCATAACCCGTCAAATTTTGGAAATACTATTTCGGTTAGTCAAACGGGTAAAGTTTTTGCATGAAATTAAGAGTTTGGACATATTTGAGTATTCTGGAAAGTTTCGTCAAGTTTCGAGTCCGGGAGGTCGGGTTTCCAGCCGGGGCTGTTGACATTGCATTTTTGAGACAGTAGGGTCTGTCCAGAATTCTGTGGTGCAGGGCAGATACGGCGCATCTCCTCTGAGATACGGCGTATCAAGTGATGCGGCGCATCTCTGGTAGGAATGCGGCGCATCGAAGCCATTTTCTTGTAATTCCAGTCTCAGCGGGTCGACGCGGCGTATCTAATTCAATAGATGCGGCGTATCTGAGTTTAGAATAATACGGCGTATCACTTTATATTGATACGGCGCATTGTCTCTCAGCTAGTGATGCGGCGTATCCCTAAAAATGGATGCGGCGTATCTTGTTCTCAGAAGGTTTGTCTGTTTGTTTATAAAAGTTGTGTGAAAGGTTTTGAAGGGTCTTTGTGTAGGTGTTCTTGCAAGTGTGTTTAAAATGTTAAAAGACATATGTTATAGTCATTTCATGAAGAAATTTTATGAGTCCGTTTTCAGTCTTTCATTTCCGCATATAAAGTCAATATTTTGGTATAAATGGTCACGGGGCGTTACACTTTCAGTGGTTCGGACCAGAAAAGGGTGAAAATCGCGTTTGAAAATCAGATCAGTATGCTATTTTTAAACTTGTGATTAAGTGCAGGAAATTGGACAGCACTCTGCAGTCCCGCGGCAAAGGCCATAACTTGAGTTCTACAACACTTTAGGACGCGAGGCTTTTTCCTACGTTTAATTTTATGTCTTAGCTTCATATCATAAAACTGCGACGAGTTCCTGAAACGGCCAGAACTGTCCCGTTTTGCCCAATGAAGTCTGTTAGTCAGATTTTGACATGTTTTACCATTTTAGCTCTACTTTTTTCATCGAGATGAGTTATGAGGTGCGCCACCCGGCAAAACGACCACAAGACAGAGCTCTACCGGCTTATCTTATTTCCTTAACCTCAAAGTTTACTAAGATAATCAGTTTAATCATTCTTTGGGGCTGTTCAGAATTCTAGCTTCATAAGTCACTTCTAGAGCTTGTTCTAGTTTATTTTTGTGTTTCAAACCTCATGTACAACATCAAATCAAGTCTTAATATCATTTAAAACTTATACAAGGTATATAAATACCAAAATGAAAGAATAACATAGAAACTAGACATAATTCTTACAAATCTTGGGATGGAAACACAAGATCACAAGAACAACTATTCTAATCTTCTAGTCACCAACTTTGTCTTCAAACCTTCAACCTAACTTGTTATAGTCTTAATAAATCTTGTGTTTAGCCTTCTAAAGCTCTTGTAAGGATCTTGAAATCAACCTCTTACTTCAGCCCCTATACCTCTTGATCAAAACCATGAGATGGAAGAGATTATGGTACCAAAAGAACCAAGAATACTCTTATACTAACTAAGCCTTCAACTAATGATCAAATGAACAAGTGAATCAAAGATGAATATGTTGTTATGGTGGTGGGCTGTTGACGTTGGATTTGGATGAAACTACGAGAAAATTTATTTTGACTTTGCTTTTATCAA
The DNA here is from genome assembly GCA_021014915.2 of Artemisia tridentata subsp. tridentata. Lineage (NCBI taxonomy): Eukaryota > Viridiplantae > Streptophyta > Magnoliopsida > Asterales > Asteraceae > Artemisia > Artemisia tridentata. Next base: position 277,822,527 of record CP139501.1, on the reverse strand, counting down.
ATAAAATGATAAGGATAAAACTAAATATCTAGATACTGAATGGAGATAAGATATCAAAATTTTGGACTGTAATATCAAATGTACACCACCTCTATATGAGGTGGTGAGGTGCTTAGTTGCTAGCTTATGTGATAAGTTTAGATTTACGGAGTGTAGTTTGGTCCCGGTAATTACTAATATTAAGCTCTTAAGTCATGAAACTTAAAATCGGGCAACACAAAAATGAAATACTTATAAAAATATCAAAACTTATCAATATACTCCAACTAAGTATATTAGATGTGTGATAAGTTTAATGTATCCTTACATACAAATCCAGTAACCTCAGTTGTATATTCGCCCTTTGCTTTCAAAACCTCAAAAACACGACCTTACTTGCTCCAGTACCCTCTACGTACATCAACAGATCAGCACAACCAATATAAAAACGTAAACCCTAGCTAATTAGTTGAACAATCACCAGTAAACTACTCAGTTCCAGTAACCACAATCGCTTCTTTTCACAATAAAAACATCGAATACACAAAGGATACTTTTTTTTAAAGTATACAGACGACGCTTTTTAGTGTCACTAACTTGTTGCTAATTTATGACTTCAACGAATTAGGGTTTTAAAGCAGCCTTGAACATCGTTTTAGAGTAAATACAACCTTTTAACCATAAGATATTGATCGACAACAGTAGCAACAAACAATGATAACCAAATCGATCTTAAAGATAATTAAGAACAAACCCTAAAAACGATTTTCATAAAAACCTTTCTGCAGCAGACTTCGACGATCTATATCTTTCAATCAAAAGCTTAAATTGAAGATCCCTCCAGTGAGAATATGCCTTGATATATATAGAACCTTCAGTAAAAAATTTGTTAAGATCCAACGGTTAACGAATGAGATATCGCCTTTTCACCACAGCAGTGCAGAAAAATACGAACATAAAAACCAAAGTCGATTTTGTTCTTCATTATTCGACTAATAAAACCTTGTAGATCCTAGATCATGAGGTCTGATACCACATGTGAGAATCGTTTATAGCTCTAGATTGGTTAGATCTCATCTAGGAATTAACAATAACAATGATAACAATATGCAGCGAAATTAATCAAAAAATAATTGTTGTTGTAACAAGGTTTTTCATCATTATCTTCTATAATACATGACTATTACAATAAGCCCCAATACTACCTGATCAAGTGTAGTACGGTAACTAATCTAACAGGAATCATAAGATCCTTGAGGCTTAACAAACACAATCCCTAGGCGTCTACATTAGAGAACCCATGCCTAGGATATACACACACGCTTTTTTGGTGTTTACATCTTGACACACACTAAAACTAACGCCTTATATCTCTTTATATAATAGAGACATTAGGGTTACAAAGGACTCATAATATAAAATCTTCTTTGTCTTATAAGTCCTTCATCTTTCATATATTTTGTCTTATCAACTCAAATATAAAACCCAACAATAAACAATTAAACGTGTTTCATTTGGGTTTTCAAACTGATATTGCTTAATACTATAGTTTATTAAAAAAAGGTGATGTATATAAGCAATCATAAATCACATAAAGACACAAATTTGTTCTAGTATATAGTGTTGTATTGTCTGATATAATTCTATATCACAGCAGTGTATTGTTGGCTTGGGATGTGTTTCTTTTATTGATTGGGTTTTTTCTTCTTTAATCAGTTTGTTTGGAGAAGAGGAATGCCATTGTCTGTATTGTTTTTCTTAGAACGATCGGTACGCATGGCTGTTAAGTGGCGCTATGGCCACCAGCCCACCATGACTGACGGCGCACGGTACCGTGGGTGGCGCCATGGCTGCTCGCGCCATGGTGGCCAGCCCACGCCGTGGTTTTTTTTTTTTTTTTTTTTTTTTCCTCTTTTTTGGTGGGTTTTTCTGAGTTTATGTTTGTATGTTGTGTTTGTGTTTGTTTTTGTGTTTGTGTTAAAAGTTTTTTTTTTTTTTTTTTTTTTTTTTTTTTTTTTTTTTTTTTTTTTTTTTTGCAGGTGGGGAGCGAGCGGGGAAGAAGAGCCAAGGAAGAAGATAGGGGATTTTTTTTATTTTTTATTTATTTTTATTTTTTTCACTTTAAACCTTGTTGTTTTATAAATTTACATTATTTGCCCTTTTTAATGTTTTTCTTGCACCGTTAGTCCTTATTTAATTATGTAATGTGTTTTATATTAATGAAATTAAATTTGAGTTAATCTAATGTGTTTTAATTTTAATTTTATATATCTCTAATAAATTATGTAAGTTAAAAAAAAATGGACGACGTCAACACATTTTAGTTAATATTGTGTATGTTTTATTTTATGTATAAAAAAATTAAAAAAAAAAAAAAAAAAAAAAAAAATAGACGACGACACCACATTTTCTGATGCCATGGGTAACGGCCAGAATGTGATGCCATGGGTAACGGCCAGAATATGGTGCCGTGAGATTTTTGGCGCCATAGAGATTTTTGCTGATATGACAGGCATTTTTTTGTCATGACTTATGGGTACCCATGACTCTTATTGTGTTTGAATATATTGTTGACTTTCAAAAAAAACATAAAGGACAGAAATTATTTCCATTCTCTATTAGTATTCTTTCTTTTCAAATTATTTCCATTATACTGTATATAGTACTCTTTCTTTTCAAATTAGAGTAAACTGCAAAATACATCCCTGTGGTTTGCCCAATTTCGCACCATACATCCAAATCTTTTTTTTCTAACTTATACATCCCTCCGTTAGTAAAAGTTAAACACCATACATCCGCGAGGACGAACGGTGCAAAGCGTTTCTCCGTTATCTCCTAACGAGGTAGAAAATGTTTGCACCGTTAGTCCTATGGTTAAGTCTATTTGCACCGTTAGTCATTTGTTACGTTTTCGTCCGATTTTTTTCGTTTTCGTCTGTTTTTTTTACGTTTTCGTCCGATTTTTTACGTTTTCGTCAGATTTTTTAGGTTTTCGTCTGTTTTTTTACGTTTTCGTCCGATTTTTTACGTTTTCATCTGTTTTTTTACGTTTTCGTCCGATTTTTTACGTTTTCGTCTGATTTTTTACGTTTTCGTCTGTTTTTTTACGTTTTCGTCTGTTTTTTTACGTTTTCGTCAGATTTTTTACGTTTTCGTCTGTTTTTTTACGTTTTTGTCCGATTTTTTACGTTTTCGTCTGTTTTTTTTTTTACGTTTTCGTCTTGTTTTTTACGTTTTCGTCCGATTTTTTTTCGTTTTCATCCGATTTTTTTCGTTTTCGTCCATTTTTTTTACGTTTTCGTCTGTTTTTTTACGTTTTCGTTTGATTTTTTACGTTTTCTTCCAATTTTTTACATTTTCGTCTGTTTTTTACGTTTTCATCCATTTTTTTACGTTTTCGTCCGATTTTTTATATTTTCGTCTGCTTTTTTACGTTTTCATCCATTTTTTTACGTTTTCGTCCGCTTTTTTACGTACTTTTATTCCTCCCATCCATTCGATTAACAAACAAATTAAGCACTCATGCAAGCCATTATTTGTCTCTCTAAAATACAAGACACTCACACCTCTCCTTATACGCTTTGAGAAATAAACACACAGCAACCATTTTGTTTCACACTTTATTCGTACCACACTCATAGACGATCGAAGCAAAGAAGGTTTTTGTTGGGAACTATGATTTGATTATTACAAAACAAGAAGGAATGAAGATGACAGATGTTAGGAATCTGGGAAATACTTAGTGTCTCATTGCTGCCGATCTCATTGCTGCCGATAGTGGAGTTGGTTCCTGCTCAAGCTCATTGCTGCCGACAGTTATGACTGTTATGGTTTCTGCTGAAGATCATTACTGTTTCGTATTTTTAGTATGTTTGTTATAGTTTATTTAGGAAGAGATTTGGTTTTATCTCTTTACTCGTTTTCTAGAATGATGTATTAGGGTTCCTTAGCTTATAAAAGGAACATACGACATTAGGGTTAAATATTAGTTTTTCATTATCTCTTTGTAAAAAAAAAAAAAACATTGATAGTGAATAAAGATCCATAGAGGATCATTTGTTATTAGTTCTTCTTCATATACTTGTTGTTTAGGTTCCGCATAAACACTTGTATACCATACAGAGATTCTCAACGTAGTTGGTTTATGTTTACATAAGCTAGCTACACATTAACCAAGCTCAATCAAGCTCGAAGTACTCGATCCTACAAGTGGTATCAGAGCCTGGTGAGGATCTCTGTCGAAGAAGAAAAGCAGATCTGTTGTCGACGTAAGGTATCATATTTGTTTATAGGCTGCTGCTACAATTATTTATTTTGTTTTGGATTTAGCACCGAGCAATATTAATTGCTACATCTACTTCACAACAAAAAGTTACCTCGTAGTGTATTAATTGGTCGAATAATTGGTGTTGACGTCACATACGGTTTGGTGATTGGATTAATTTAATCGTGTGGGGTTAAACGATTGAAACATTGGTTTTTGTCGGATCTGATTGGGAGTGAATTCTATTACCTCGTATTATTATTCTGTTTGTCGCTACATTGTTCGAATTAATTGTGTGTCGGTGGAAAAATAGTGGGGCTGAGGAATTAAATGGTTTGTCGTTTGTGAATGTGTTTGTTGTTTACGATTTATTGTGAAGCAATTATTGAAAGAGCAGTGATTGATTCGATTGATCATTTAATTTTGGTCAACGTTGGATTGCTGCTGCTATTGATTTAATCTTGGGTTTTGTTCGAAGATTATTGGTCATTTGGGTTTCATCAGTGAGTGGTGAAGTATTTTTGATCAGTCAGTGGGCATTAACTCTGGTCTGTGAAGTGGTGGTTTAATATTGGTCAGTGTGGTATTTATTCTTGTCTCTGAGTAGTTTTGCTGTTAGTGTCGAAGAAGCCTTTTTCATACCATTCTCTTAAACCATAATAAAATGACTTCATCCGGAACTGATGAATATGAGAAATGGGCTAAGAAGATGGAACAATGGATCTCCAACAGAGATCATAACCTCTGGAATGTTATTCTTAATGGGAACAGCAAAAAGAGTATTGGGAGAGATCAAGAAGGGAAAATAATCATACTTCCACCTTTATCAGCTGAGGAGCAGGTTGCTGTGCAAAGGGAGACCAAAGCAAGAACTCTTTTGCTTCAGGCTCTCCCAGCAGACCACATGGATGATTTTAAACACCTGGATGATGCAAGGAAGATCTGGCGTGCTATAAAAACCAGATTTTTAGGGAATGATGAGTTCAAGAAGTCCATGCTCAAGCAGGAGGTCCAGGAGTCCAAGATATCAGTGGTTGGAGACTTTGCTTTGATGGGTTTTTCATCTCAGGTACCAAAGTGTCATTTTGGTTGTCATGATTTATATGCTTTGCTTAAGAAAGATTTTGATGAAATGACGCCTAAATATAATGAATTATTTATTGAAGTCAAAGCGTATAAAAATGCTGTTAATACATTAGAAAAACAAAAAATTTGGTACCAAAATAATCAGTTAGCTTATGAGGAAAAAATAAGGATTTTAGAGAGGGACTTGAAAAACACCACTAATGAGCTTAAATATTCTGAGTCTCAAAAAGCTAAGGTGGTGTTAGAAAAACAGGAATTGCAGTCTCAGCTTGACAATACCTTGGCTAGGTTTGATAAATGGAAAGATTCATCTAAAAACCTAAACAAGTTAGTTGATAGCTCTATGTCTACAAAAACTAAAAGAGGTTTAGGGTATGGTAATCTGATAGGGGAAAATCAATTTTATGACCCTAATGAGTATAGTGTTTTTGACCCTGAACCTGTAGACTACCAAAAACCTGTTAAGTATGTGAAAGAAGGTGAATTGCATGTTGTCCCTCCTCCTATAAGAGGAATGTTTAAGCCTGTTCCTATGCACACAGCCCTTGACCTTGACTCAGATGAATCACACATGACCTATGGCAAAAAGTCAAATGACTTGCCTAAACCTGATGACTTTGTCTCTTGTTCTTCTAGTGACAAGTCCTCAGAACCAGAGACCAAAGACTTTGTCTCTTGCTCTTTAAATGACAAGTCTTCTGAGACCAAGACCAATGACTTTGCCTCTTGTGATTCAAAAGACAAGTCAACCACACCCAAGTCTGATGACTTCACAGCAAAAGTAGCTAGTGTGGAATCCAATTTAAAGACAGCTACTTTTAGTCCTATTAGGAACAATTTTGTTTCTGATTCTTTTTGTGAGAAGTCTTTGTGTGATATGCAAGGTCATGATAAGAAAATTCAGGTTAAGAACAAAAAGACTAAAAAGAAATCTTGTTTTGTTTGTAGAAGTTATTCTCACCTCATTAAAGATTGTGATTATTATGAGAGTAAAATGGGTAATTGTGTTCAACAAAAACCTAGGTCAGTATGGAAAAATGTAGAGCATATTCCCCCATTTGTCCCTAGGGCAAATGCATTTCCTTCTGGTCATGCAAAACGACCAGCACCTGTTCCTGCTGGTAGGCCTTTTAGACCCGCACATGTTCCTTCTGGTAAGCCAGTTCCAGCTGGTCAAACCAAGTCTACTGGTTGGAAAAGGAATGTTGCTAGACCATTCTACATACCTATTAGCACTTACTTTCGGAATGGTTTTTGGCCTGGTTATTTTGACCCAAGGTATATGGGGGAAACAAGATGGGATACTGGTGTTAAGCCCTCAACAGGTTGTTCTTGGACAAATAAAAGGACAGATTCATTCTGGGTACCCAAGAACAATAGTCCTTGTCCGGTGCATTGATTGAGGGGAGGCATAAGCCTAAGGGGAGGCTTATTGTTGTATATTTTGTGCTATCTAACAATTGTTTTTAGTTTGTTTTGTGTTCTCTATCTTTAATAATGCAGCTGTTGAATTTGTTGCTTAGAGAGTGGTTGCTGTCATTGCATATTAAATTGGGACATTACTGATCTTTGTGAGCTAATTCAAATATTAAGTGGGGTCAAGGTTTTGTCGCTTGCTGAGTTCGATTAAATAAGTGGATTGATGGCATGAATTGGTCAAACGCTTTATGTATTTGATCAGTAATTTAATTGATTGAAATTTTGAAGTGGTCGGTGGTCAATATGTTGTCAGTGAATTAAATGTTGTGGAATAGGGCCTAGTTCTAACAGAAGACATTAAATGGGATGGTCAATGAATTTAAGGAATTGATGCTATTCATTGTTTCTTGTCGTCTTCTGCACGTGTGGGATGATTTAAAGTGTCGAATGAATAATCGGTTGGGCAATTAGATTTGTTTCTCGATTATTTCTGTGAAACTCGAAGCGAATGGTGTCAGTTTTGTCGCATGTGGATGATTGAATGGATAGCTGCTCATTAATTGGATGTATTCTCGTACTGAATTTTATTGTGATTAGTTGTCTGTTGAGAAAGTGGGTCAGCAGCAATGGTTCCTGCCGACAGTTCTTCATTTCTGCCGACAGTGTACAAGTTTCTGCTGGTAACACCATTTCTGCTGATCGCACCATTCCTGCTGCTCGGTTACTGCTGGTAATTATTCAGATTCTGCTGCTCTTAAAAAAAAAAAAAAAAAATTATTTTGTTTTTCTTACTTTATTTTCTTTCTTTTCTTTTGGTTTGTTTTTGCTTTCTATTCTTAGTTAAAAAAAAAAAAAAAAAAAAAAAAAAAAAAAAAAAAAAAAAAAAAAAAAAAAAAAATCGCACTTGTATACTAACTTTTGTGCAGGTACAGTGTTGGTGTTTACACCTACACAATAAATGGTACTCAACTCACCATGTCTTGCAGACAAGAAAGAGTTGGCTCACCATGAGGGTACGGCTCTGGTGTGATTATCAAATCCGTTGATAGCTGTAATAGCTTGCTCAAAGCTATAGGGTACTTCAACTCACCCATGATTCAGTTCTGAGAGTTGAAAATGGTTCTCAATTCACCATGGATGTAACCCTTATGGGATCCAAAGGATTGGCTAGTCCACAAAAGTATGGTTTGTGGTAAAGACACTTGGTATCCATATTTGGTATTCAATTCACCAAGGTTCAGTTGAAACCAAAGAATTGACTAGTCCTGAGCAAACGGCTACAGGTAAAGACAAGTCAAATCCGTTTATAGTTGCTGATTTGCTACTAAATCAGATGGTTATCAATGTACCATGGTCTAATACACCTAAACATTGGCTACTCCAGTAGTGATGGCTATTGGTAAAGAGACATCAAATCCATTAATTTTCAATGATTCACCTCTCACAGGAGTTAACACACCTGGATGTGATGAGAATAGTATGAAACTTAAAGTGATTTGATGTACATATTGTCATAGTAGCAGCCAAGTTCAAGTGAAAGTAATGGTGACCAGTATACATGTTTTGAAGAAGATTTCTTATTCCTGCTGAACTATTGAAGTTGCTGCTGGATGCTATAGAGGTTGAAATCTTGCAGGTTATGGATGTTGCTGCTGGTTACTAATTATTGCTGCTGCTAAGTCGCAGTCCTCAAGCCTGAGAAGTTAAAGCTATATCATACAGGAAACTTGAGGTTAACCTAGTTTACCGATCCACTAGGTCAACCACAAGTTTAGGGGAGGAATAATGATTCAAGGGGAAGCATTGTTCAAGGGGAAGCATTGAAGACAGTTTTGTAATATCAAATAGGGGAAGATTGTTGGGAACTATGATTTGATTATTACAAAACAAGAAGGACTGAAGATGACAGATGTTAGGAATCTGGGAAATACTTAGTGTCTCATTGCTGCCGATCTCATTGCTGCCGATAGTGGAGTTGGTTCCTGCCGATAGCTTTGGTTCCTGCTCAAGCTCATTGCTGCCGACAGTTATGACAGTTATGGTTTCTGCTGAAGATCATTACTGTTTCGTATTTTTAGTATGTTTGTTATAGTTTATTTAGGAAGAGATTTGGTTTTATCTCTTTACTCGTTTTCTAGAATGATGTATTAGGGTTCCTTAGCTTATAAAAGGAACATACGACATTAGGATTAAATATCAGTTTTTCATTATCTCTTAGTAAAAAAAAAAAAACATTCATAGTGAATAAAGATCCATAGAGGATCATTTGTTATTAGTTCTTCTTCATATACTTGTTGTTTAGGTTCCGCATAAATACTTGTATACCATACAGAGATTCTCAACGTAGTTGGTTTGTGTTTACATAAGCTAGCTACACATTAACCAAGCTCAATCAAGCTCGAAGTACTCGATCCTACAGTTTTCGTTCGTGGCGTACATTGGTTTCGTAGGGCTGTGATAGTTCTGTTCTTGTTTTTGATCTCGTAAACAACATGTATCACCATAATTCTTTTGTTTTCTTTTAAAATCTATTCTACACACGTATGCTAATCTGAATAATATAACCAACACTAAATAGCTATTGTCGTTAATCTGTTATAGCAAGCAGGAATTCACCACATGAAATCATAAGAAAAACTTGGTAACTTGTGTACAACGACCCATGTCTCCTTTGTGTAATTCGACCTAAACATCCAAGTCCTAATGACTGTTATTAAAATATGTAATAAAACGTAACTCATTTTCATTTAAACTTGAAACTTATGATCATCTGAGTTCATAAATGATTTAGAGTAAAAAAAATCGGACGAAAACGTAAAAAAATAGACGAAAACGTAAAAAAAGGGACGAAAATGTAAAAAATCAGACGAAAACGAAAAAAATCAGACGAAAACGTAAATAATCAGACGAAAACGTAAAAAATCAGACGAAAATGTAAAAAAGCGGACGAAAACGTAAAAAAATGGATGAAAACGTAAAAAAGCAGACGAAAATATAAAAAATCGGACGAAAACGTAAAAAAATGGATGAAAACGTAAAAAAACAGACGAAAATGTAAAAAATTGGACGAAAACGTAAAAAATCCAAAGAAAACGTAAAAAAAACAGACGAAAACGTAAAAAAATGGACGAAAACGAAAAAAATCGGACGAAAACGAAAAAAATCGGACGAAAATGTAAAAAACCAGACGAAAACGTAAAAAAACAGACGAAAACGTAAAAAATCGGACGAAAACGTAAAAAATTAGACGAAAACGTAAAAAATAGACAAAAACGTAAAAAAAACCGGACAAAAACGTATAAAAATGGATGAAAACGTAAAAAACAGACGAACACGTAAAAAATCGGACGAAAACGTAAAAAAAACAGACGAAAACGTAAAAAAAAACAAACGAAAACATAAAAAATCGGACGAAAACGTAAAAAAATCAGACGAAAACGTAAAAAAAACAGACGAAAACTTAAAAAATCGGACGAAAACGTAAAAAATCGGACGAAAACGTAAAAAAACAGACGAAAACGTAAAAAATCGGACGAAAACGTAAAAAAAACAGACGAAAACGTAAAAAATCTGACGAAAACGTAAAAAATCGGACGAAAACGTAAAAAAACAGACGAAAACGTAAAAAATCGGACGAAAACGAAAAAAATTGGACGAAAACGTAACAAAGGACTAACGGTGCAAATAGACTTAACCATAGGACTAACGGTGCAAACATTTTCTATCTCGTTAGGAGATAACGGAGAAACGCTTTGCACCGTTCGTCCTCGCGGATGTATGGTGTTTAACTTTTACTAACGGAGGGATGTATAAGTTAGAAAAAAAAGATTTGGATGTATGGTGCGAAATTGGGCAAACCACAGGGATGTATTTTGCAGTTTACTCTTCAAATTATTAATCCATGTTTTTTATGTCTTAATTTAATTGCCTATTAATAAAAATAGATAAAAAAGTTGAATCAAGTGTTGGTCCACGAGAATTGAGTAAACCATGAATCTGATGAACAATTAGAACATGTTTACTCAAGAACCCATTTGACAAACTAATAACACCATTTGTATTTTTCAACATGTATAAATGCCGATCTTTAAAATCTGTATAGTAAGTATTATAATTTTATTTTCAGTAGATCTTTGTACCGTGTATGACTACATCCTTATAAATGGTCAAATGGATCACTTTTTTGAGTAGCAGCAACCAAAATACAATAGAAATCTCTAAAACCAACATCAAGAAATATGAAGCCAAAGAAAACATAAATGGTAACAACCCAATGAGTTATGAGTATATGTGGCCATGTGAGTGGTCCATTTTATTAACAACAATCTTCAATTAAATGAAGGTAAGGAGATGCTCATTTTCTTGATACTGTTCACCAATTCAATTGTGAAGAAACAAAAACTTTTTAAGGAAGAAGAAAACGATTTAACGGGTGAACTTTTATTTTGTTTGATTATGGTGGAAGGGCAAAATGGTAAAATAACTATTTAATTAATATTCATATACTCGTAATAGGTTTAAATATTACAATCATTTACGTAGTAAAGATTAAAATGGTTATTTGGATATTAATGAGTATTTTTAAGTTTTGTAAAGATACTGACGTAATTATAAATGTTACAAGGATATTGACGTAATTTTGAAATTTTAAAGATATAGATGAAATTCTCCATTTCTCTTATATGAGACAACACTATTCATTGTGAACTAAACATTCAAAGTTTTGTATTTTATATGTACTAATGAACGGATGTACAAAATATCCTTTCAGTATAAAAATGTAAAAAAAACATTTATATTTAAGGATAGTTGTATATAAATTTTTCTTTTTGTATTATCTGCTTTTGCGGTTAGATATGTCTAAATCTCTAACTATCTCAATATAAATTTCAACTTAAACGCCTATAGTTCTACGCATAAACTTAAACAAGTAGCAAATAGCTTGCCACTCAAAAGAGTTTACATGACAATGTGAACGACAAGTATAATATGTTTGAAGTCTTTAAAATTAATCAATAAAAGTGAATAAAGATGTCTCGCATTGCACCCACTAACCTGTCACTTAAACATCGATACATCAACATTAGACCGGCCGCAATGGCTCAGTCATGAGTGTCGATCGAGCCAAGCGCGTCCTCCCCACTACACCTCCTTGTTTCGACACGTCTCATAAGGATTTTTTGGGGATGTTGGTCTTATTTAGGACCGAGTCTTGTGGGAAGAAAATCACCCCGAATGGCTACATTTTAGATTGTTAGGTCATTTATTAAAAATAATAATAATAATTAAAAAAAAAAAATAAAAAAATAAAAAAAAAAATCTTTACAAAATTTCATTAAACTTACCTTATAAATACTCAATTACTTTTCCATTTTATAAACAATTTCAAACTCAATCCTTATATACATACTTTAGTCTTCTCAACTCAAACAAATGGATTCCGATTTTTTTTTACATGATCAGATGAGGAAGAGGAAGCCAGCAGTATCCATCTAGAGTTTTTAAAAGATGCTTTTATGCTTATTGAAGCTTCCACTTCTCAAATCTCAAAAATCTCATGAACACGATAAATAGAGATCGTTACGGTGCTCATGATTGTCTAATGGACGCTTACTTCTCTGAAAACTCAATGTATGAAGAAAATTATACCGTAAGCGTTTTCGAATGAGCCGAAGACTATTCACACGCATTGTTCGTGAATTAACTGATAATGTGTCGCATTTTCAACAAAGAAGTGATTGTACGGGAAAAGTTGGCATTTCCCAATTGATGAAGTGTGCCTATGCAATTCGTCAATTGGCATACGACACCGTTCTTGATGCTCTAGACGAATATCTGCAAATGGGTGAGAGAAACTGTCCGTGATTCTCTCCAAGCTCTGTAAGGTTATTATGGACATATATGGAGAAGAGTTTTTTGCGAAGGCCTACTTATATTGATGTCGAAAAGCTCTTTGATTTTCACGAGCAGAACCATGGGTTTCCTGGGATGTTAGGAAATACTGATTGTACGGGTTGGTGGTGGGCTAATTGCCCAAATGCATATTGTGCTCAATATTATAGGAGTGGTCACGAGTCACATCAATTCATTTTATTTGAGGCGGTTGCCTCACAAGACTTGTGGATTTGACATGTGTTTTTTGATGTTTCCGGGGCGAACAACAACGTCAACGTTATACGTCAATCGCCTATTTTCAACGATCTCAAAGACGGGAAAGCACCAGAGGTTCCGTTTGTGGCTAACGACGTGACTTGTAAATGGGGATATTATCTTATTGAAGGGATATATCCGGAATGGTTTGTTATTGTTAAGTATAATATTTCACAGCCAGGCTCGAATGACACAAAGCGAATAAGATATAAGCAAGCGCATAAGCAGCAAGAGAAAGATGTGGAACTCTCGCATAAGCAGCAAAAAAAAAACTTTTTCAACCTTATAAATACCAACCTCAAACACACTTTAAAACACAATTTCAAACACAATTCAAACAACTTCTCATCCATATTCAACTTCTCATCCATAAACAACTTCTCATCATGTCAAAGAAAAACACTCCCACATCAAAAGACCGACGATCCCGACTACCCCAAAATGCCCCGAATTTGAATTTCTCGTCGAAAAACAACTTCGAACTAACCGGCATAACACTACCATAACATCGGGGTATTCGATTTCGTGCACCCTCTTTTGAATATCCATCACGACTACCACAACAGAACCAAAATCAAAACCCATTCGACACAACAATATCCGAGTCAAGATGCGTCGATGGGGGCAAGGTTCGGGTCACGGTTCATACCACGGTTCTTTCCCTATTGAAGACGATGACGATGTCGAAGAGACATCACCCATCAAACCAAGGAAGCCTTCGCGACATGCTAAAAAGGCGAAGGACAAAGGCAAGAAGGCCGAACCGACCAAAAAAAGTGAACCATGGACAAAGGCGGAAGAGATCGCGCTTTGTAGAGCTTGGGTTTATGTGTCGGAAAATTCCAAGCGAGGAAACGCTATTAACAGGCACCGCTTTTGGAAGGACGTGATAGCGTATTTTCAAAATAAAACCGGTTCACAAAGAACCTACGACTCTATCAACAACAAATGGAAGAATAGGATTCGGTGTAGGGTTGGAAATTTTTGTGCTATCATGGATAATATCAAGAATAACCATGGTAGTGGTGAGAATGATGCTGATTGTCACACCCCCAAAATCGGGTCTAGCGGAAGCATACATATCACTGGGGTGCGACTCAATTGGTATCACAACACAAGGCACAAAGAACTGTTTTATCTCAACTGTTTAGAATAAAATTCATTAACAAAAAGTATTAAATTTACATTGTTCAAAAGTAGTGCGGAAATAGGCCCATAAGATAAGTAATGCGGTCCCAACATATAAATTAGCGTTGTCTATGACCATGCCCCTTGCCAAGCGCCTCCAAAAGTAAGCTATCGCCTTAACCTGAAAATACATGCTAAAAGTGTCAACACGAGGTTGGTGAGTTCATAGGTTTTAGTTTAAAACAACATGGTTGAACCAAAAGGTTCTCGAGTTCAAACATCACTCACAACAAGTCAAATTCAACATAGGCTCACACTGCCTAAATCACAGTTCCAAAACCAATCCACAAACAATATCATAATTCAAACATCTCGAACCAAAATCAATCATACAGATACTACACTCATATAGTGACGCGCCAACTGAACCTATGATGCTCATCATACTTATAATCAATATCACGTGGGGAGCTACCCCGATAGATCTATCAACATGTGGACTCTCAAAGAGAGTTAACAGTTACACCAACTGAAACTATCAACTTGTGGGCTCTCAACAGAGAGTTAACAGTTACACTAACTGAACCTATAACTTGTGGGTCCTCTGCAGAGAGTTAACAGTGGTGCCGTCATGTACTCACAAAACAAACATGTCACAGCATATAATCGCATCATCACACGTATATGTCCAAAATCATGTAACACAGTAGTTCACAACATAGAAACATTTGTAAAGCATTGAGTTTAGTTAAAAACAAGCATGTATTCTCCCCCAAAACAGTTATAAAACAAGTAAAAGTAGGGGCCATGAACTCACCTTAGCCACAGCAAAGCAAAGATCACAACTGACACGACTGGCATCAAGAAGCAAGATACAACAGTCTCAAGACATACGGCACGACGGTTCCAAAATATACAGGCACAACAGTTCCAAGATATACAATCACAACGGTACGCAACGGTCTAGGATCGGCACAACCTAATACGTATACAGTTATCTCAAAATACGTCTTGCACAATAATAAAGTCTATAAAAGACAACGTGTCGTAGTTTCGTGGATTACTCAGTTTCAATACTTATCAAAAGCTTAGTATCAACGTTTCGTGTGGTGTGGTAAGAAAACATAGACTCTAAATACAACTCACTCCAAAGTATAATAACTCACGCCAAAGGAGAAAGACATCGACATAGTCGAGAAAACACTGACGAGGACTCGAACTAACAAAGACAATCCCAGAAAATAAAGACAACTAAATATGCCAATACAAATAGGTTGATTGGTAAGTTTCGGTGTTTATCCCAACCCTCAATTAATTTTTATAAAACACAAACGTTTTATAAATAAAAGGTAAGGTTTAACTAATATAAATCAGTTTCCCGAGACTATTTAATAGCAAATTATTAGAAGTATTTGTTGGTTATTAGGCATTATTTCCTTATTGTGTATTTGTCACGAATCAAATATATTAAATTCGTCTTGAGTCTAATATATTGTATTCGCTTCAAGTCCAATAAGTCCATATTGTCCAATATCCAAAGTCAAGTCCATATCCGTAAATCAATGTCTGATAAATATTCATATTGTCCAAATCCAAATGTAACAATCCAAAAGTAACCGAAACGTACCACAGAACATAAGGTCAAGACAATTAAAATACGTTAGCCTGATAATTTAATAATCAAATATGCCTATTACCAACTAATTTCAGTTATGACAACATAAAACTCTTTCACCTTCAACCAATCACATTCTTTTAAATTTTTGTGTGGGCTCAACTCGTTGTTAAACCCAAACACACCCTTAGTTTATACTTGGGCTCGGCCCATTCTTAAACAAACAAAAGCACCCCAACTGTTACCATTTTAGTTAACACAACAACACACATTTGTATAGCTCTACTTTGAGTTATTTCCATTTACTTGATATGAACAACAATAAGCTAAACACCCTTATGTTTTCTTGTTGAACTTTTAACGACACCACCCCCGTGGTGATTTAACATGACTTGTGGCTACAAACTAACAACAAACGGACCCTATGTGGGTACACTCAGCCAAGACCAAATAATCCAAAAGACAATACACTCTTCTACAAATGCTGCACTCACGGCAGGAACAAATCAAACATACCCTCTTGGGTTGATGACCAAATTGATACCAACAAACCAGATCAACACACCTACGTGGTGTTTTCTGTGACTAAGATCGAGACCAATAGATAGGCACTTACGGGTTATAAGTGCCCTTTTATAGTGTAACCCTTAGGGCCTAGGGGCCAAAGTAGTAACCCACAAAGTGCAGGGGTGGTGGGGAAAGTATTACCACAGGGGCCAATATTGTAACTTTTGCAATCTTTCACGAAATCAAGTTCGGGGCTCGTTTAGACTAGTAAACGGTTAATTTAAGGCACGGGAATTACGCCATCGCGCTCAGAATAATATTTTCAGTAAAAATGACTATTCATACGCCTCGTTTCTCACAAATAATAAAATAATCAAATCGAATCGTTGGTTATGCCGGTACACGTTGTGCATGTTTTCCACGTTTCGTGAGATAACTTCACGTTTTTAAACCAATTGAGTTCAAAAAAGTTCGTATATGAAAAACAGGGATAATCTTGTATAAAAATACGTCTGAAAAATTACGGGTTGTCACAATGATGATAGGGAAAAAGCTTTGAGAGAATACCGTGTGATTTACGGTCATGATTTCAACTTGGAGGAATGTTGAAAAATTTTGAGGCATCATGATGTTTGGAAGATGGAGGTGCATGCTTACCAATCGAATAGTCGGAAGAAATCAAAGGGCTCTACAACAACCTCGGGCTCAACAAAAGGTCCCTTGAATTTCCAAGACGTAATGATTCTGAAGACAAAGACGATACTAGAGAATCACGACCAGAAGGTCGTGACGCAGCCAGAAACAAATCATCCTCCTCCTCTCGTGATCCACCATCATCGTGGACAACTTCGCTAGCCAAGACCTTCTTCAAATTGAAGCCGTCAAAAGAGGGGAAAAAAAGGACATTGAAGAGTTGTATCTGAAGATGAAGTAAGAAGAGCTAGCGATAAAAAGGGAGAAAATGGAACTCCAAATAAAACAAGTCGAAATCTTGGACACAACAAAACGTGAGCAAGATTTGATCTTCTACCACTTAAAAATCGACCCAGCTTTGCCCGAACGACACCAAAATTAGCTTTTGCAGCTTAAGGCATCAATCAAAGCTCGCTACAACTTTAAGATAATTAGTTTACGTTTGTAATCGCTATCGCATTTTTAATTTAGTATTGTAATGGTTTTTTTTTTAATGAATTTTAAGGGTTTTTTTTTTTTTTTTTTAATGTTTGATTAAAAAAAAAAGTCGTTCGTCGACTGTGGCACTTTACTCATGTCTGATCGCCGGAGAGAGAAAGCTGACGTGGCACCAGGTGACCCAGGTCACGACTGTGACTAGCCTTATATCCACTCTTCCAGTTTCCAATCCGTCATTCAACATTCTCATGAGTTTATTATTTCAGTAATTGCCAATATAGAAGACTAGAAACAACACATGCTTGAAATTACACAAAACTAACTATTTTCTATGTCGCACACATAATACAATACCAAGGCAGTCTCGTAGTTTTCGATGACCCCTAGACAATAACAAAAAAAAAAGACCTATGACACTTGTAAACTAAGTAGAAATTGCATATAAACTTGAATTATATGACTCGTATATGTCAAATATTATATGTATTTATATGCAAAATTAATAGGAATGTGACCTCTTTCAAGAGGAAGTCTTGTGCAACCAATGGCGGATCTTGAAGTTTTTAATGGAGGGGGCCGGGAATTTTTTTGTCCTATCGTTATATTTCGGTTAGTATATTAGGGTCTTCTAATTCGGGTCAAGTCAAACAAAAATAACACTAAAAATCTAAGTTTTCGTCAATCATTCAAATTATCATTCTTACACATAAAAAGTAAATAGTTTCTAACAAACATAAACTAAAATAGATATGAAAATACTGAGAGAAAATGTGTGTACCGGATAGCAGAGTTACAGATCAGCCTTACGATCTTTAAGATCTTTGAAAGCATCGATTATCGACATGGAATCAATCTTTTCAGCAATTTCTCTTTCTATGTAAATCACCAAGCTATCCGCGAGATACGAATCTGACATCTTATTGCGAAGGCGGGTCTTGAATATTTTCATGGCTGAAAATCCTCTCTCTGTTGTTGCAGTAGAAACGGGAAGTGTCAAGATTAACCTAACCACTCTATCAACCAGATAGTACGTTTCATGTTTTTTAGTTTCCACAAGACATTTGCATAAATCAGCAAGAGTTGAAACACCACTAAGCAAGATATTCTTTGTCAAATTATTATTAAAAGTCTCCAATTGATATCTTAACTTAGTTATCTCATGCTCCGTAAAATCTTCAGGATAATACTTCTCAACAAGAAGACAAATATCATCAATGTTAATCTCTTTTGAAACCAAACTCGAACTAAGAGATAACAACTCCATCGCGTGCTCATTGAATCTACTATTCAACTCATGTATCTGTTTGTCTAATGTGGCTGTAAACAGATCTACTCGGTAGTAATGTTCAAATGTGACATGAAGATCTGTTTTATGAGGCCGATACCGATTAGATGTATATGAAGATCTGTAATCCGTTCCATTCCCTTCTCATGTTGCTAGCACCATCATAACCTTGACCACGGATTTTACTAACATCAAACTGATAGTGTAAAAGTTGTTTCCACATGCTTGTTTTCAGTGTTAATGATAAGGTATCTCTAACATGAACTAAATCCAATAATCTTTCACTTATGATCCCTTCTACACCAAAAAATCTCAAAACTATGGCCATCTGCTCTTTCTTTGACTCATCTCGTGATTCATCAACCATTACACAAAAGTATGAATCCCCCACTTTACTACGAATATGCATTCGAACTTTATTTGCAATAACACTCAAAACTTGTTTTTGAATATCATGTGAAGTATACTTGGAATTATAGGGAGCATTATCTAAAATAACCTTTGCAGCTTCATCATTATAAGAAGCTAGAAGCTCTAGCAGTTCAAGAAAGTTACCTCGATTCTTGGAAGTAGAAGATTCATCATGTCCTCGTAAAGCACAAGCTTGGAATGTCAACCAACGAACTACATCAACAGTAGTTCTCAACCGTAAACGGTTCTTTATTCTTTGCTCTTCATCTTGTCTCAATATGAGATTTTCAATGTGTGCTTCTTGGTTCAACAAGTTTTCACTAAATTGCACAGCATTTCTATGTTGAGAAGTTCGAATGTGTTGCAAAAATATACAACCTTTCCTGTTGATGCAAATAATGTTCTAAAAACGTTATTTCTATTTATCGATAACTTCACGTTTTGAGGATGACAAAATGTGAAATCACGTTACGTTAAAATTAACGTAAACAAGTTTTTAATCGAAAGATCCTGTTTCTACACAAATCACTCTAGAACAAATTTACAACTTCACTAATGATCAAAGAAGTAAATTTGGATTTAAGACTTCACATTTTTATGTGACAAAACATTTTCTTCAAAAATATATTTTACAAATTATTTTTGAATAATTAAGAAATGTTTTAATGGAAAAATAAGTTTAAAATACACAACAGCTATTCCCCCCCCCCCAAAATCAGCTCCAAACTTCCCCAAATAAGTTTTCACCAGAAAAGACAAAAAAATGGAGCGTCTTTGTCTGACACGGCTCCACGGTTCCACTAAATCTAGTGGAGCCGTCGGTGATTTAGTGGAGTCGTCCCTCTGTAACGGCCATATTTTTTCTGCCTATAAATACCAGCCCACTTCACATATTTTCTTCACCCTTTTTTCACACAGAAACTTCTGAGTTTAAATCCCTCACACCATTTTCTTTTCTTGATCATTTAGTTTAGTTTTTCTTTTGTTCAAGAGTGATCCAATCATCCAACTTAGAGATCCTCTTCATTCCTCTTCAATAGCAAGAGAAGAACACAAAGTATCCAAGTTGATACAAGGTGTTGTCATTCCTCTTCAAGTGCAAGAGAAGAACTCAAAGTATTCAAGAAGATACAAGAGTTATAGTTGTTAGGTTTATTGTAACATTTGTTACAACCTTGTTGTATCATAGCATACATCAAGATTATTTTTCTTTTGTGAGAGAGTGAGTCAAGATCATTGTGATCTTATAGAGATAGTGAATATCTCTTGAAGCCATTGGGCTTGTGTGATTGATCAAGAAGATCAAGGGTCAATATGATAGAGTTAGTCAAGTGAGTGTTGATCATTGTGATCGTGTCAAGATCTTGGAGATCTCTTGAAGCCATTGGGCTCGAGTGATTGGTCAAGTGGACCATGGTAGATTGGTGCTAGCTAAGATTAGCACTCGACATCTAGCTTAGTGTCGGAAATAGGATAAGCGACGTGTACGGTTTTCTCCACCTTAAGGGAGGTTGTTGACATAGTGCTTGATACTCTCGAGTGTGGTACTCGGGGAGTGGAGTAGGGCGAAGAAGAGCTTCGTAGCCGAACCACTATAAATCCTTTTGTCCCAGTTTGATCTTTCCATCTCTACTCTTTACTTTCATTACTTATTATTATTTAGTTTAGAGTGTAGTTCATATTGGTGTTGTTTGATTACACATAAGAATCGAATCAAAGGTTTCCAATAGCAAAGTTTTTATGAAGTTTTAAAAGAACTAAAAGAACTTAAAAACCGGGAAAACTATTCAACCCCCCCTTCTAGTTTTCCACAATTGGTATCAGGAGCCACGTCAGTCAAGATTTTAAAGTAGATTGTATTTTAAAACTTGAATCGATCAATGGATTCCGACAAATATCTAGAAGGGCAATCTATGCAAAGACCACCACTTTTTGAAACCGATTGCTTTATCTATTGGAAAACAAGATTCGAAACGTATGTGAAATCAAAAGACATTGATCTTTGGCATGTTATTACCGAGGGTGACTTTCAACCGATTCAAATGAATCCGGTAACTAAAAAGGATGAAATAGTTTCTTATGATAAACAAAGTGATGAACTTAAAAGGAAATTAGCCAAGAATAATGAGGCTAAAATGATGATTTACAATGCTTTTCCCAAAAAGGAATTTGAAAGAATTTTCATGTGTAATACGGCAAAAGATATTTGGAAAACTTTGTTAGTCACTTACCAAGGTAATAACCAAGTCAAAGAGAACAAGATAGATCTTCTTGTTCAACAATATGAACAATTTTCCATTTCGGAAGATGAGTCAATAGATAATGCTTTTGCTAGATTTAATACTATTATCAGTAGTCTTAAAGCTCTTGATGTAGGTTACTCTAGCAAGAATTATGTTAGGAAGTTTCTTAGGGCTCTACATCCTAAGTGGAGAGCAAAGGTCACCGCCATAGAAGAGTCAAAGGACTTGGCGACACTATCACTCGATGAACTAATAGGAAACTTGAAGGTTCATGAGATGATAATCAAGAAAGACTCCGATATAGTTAAAGGCAAAAGCGAGAGAGTTAGATCTCTAGCATTGAAAGCCAAGAAGGAGTCTAGTGATGAGGAATGTTCGAGTTCCGATATTGAAGATGAAGAATATGTGTTAGCGGTTAGGGATTTTAAAAAGTTCTTTAGGAGAAGAGGTAGATTCGTTAGACAACCTCGTGATGAAAAGAAGACATCACAAAAGAACCAAGTTGAAAAGAAAGGGACAAGTGATAGGAAATGCTTTAGATGTGGAGATCTTAATCACTTCATAGGAGAGTGTCCCAAACCACCGAAATCCAACAACCAACGAGCTTTCATAGGAGGCTCGTGGAGTGATAGCGGTGAAGATGAAGAGAAGAAGCCCAAGGACGAAACATGCCTAATGGCTCAAGCTTCTCATGAGGTACGTTATGATTATCCTGATTATAGTAATGATAGTTTTACAATAGATGATAACACACTAAATGATGAATATAATAAACTATGAGAGATTAGTTCAAAAATTTTAGGTAGAAACAAATCACTAAAATTAAAGTTGCATGAACTCGAAATGCAAGTTTTAGAACTAAAGGATCAAGTCAAAAGACTTGAGAAAGATAAAGAAGTAGACGTAGGATGCAAGTCATGCATAATTCTTCGAGTAGAAAACGATAAACTCAAAAAAAATACATTTAGGATCACTAGGTTTGAAAAAGAAACAGATAATGCTTCGACAAGTAAAATAAAGCAAGTAGAATCTGTCAAACCCACAAGTTCTGTCAAAACAACAAACGGCACCACTAAATGTACACACGGCACCATTAAAGTTAATGGTACCGTGGTACCGTGTGTTACTGAAGACAGAACTGAGTCGAATTTGAAAGATAATTCAAGTCCTAAACCAAGACACATAGTTGTAAATGGTACCAAAGTATCTATTGCTAGTATAAAGGAAGCCAAAAGCTTTTACAAACCTGTGTCAAACCCCAAGCATGGCTTTGTAAAACCCGACACTAGGTCTAATACTCCTCCACCTAGAAAAACAAATATTCCCAAACCTCGGTCAAGAACTCCTCTACCGAGACGTAACTCTAGAAGACAAAGCTATCCAAGTGACTATCCCGTAACTTGGAATGACCGTCAACTACAAAGTTACTTACCATGGGAAATTTGTCCTCCGTTCCAACATCCTAACCAAATGCAACTAATGCATAGGATGTTTAATGCTAACAACTTTGGACCCATGAGATATTGGGGACCAAATGTTTGAATGTTTGTCTTATTCAATAGATATGCTTGGGAATCGACTTGGAGCCTGACGAATGGGTCAAGGATAGTGGATGCACTAATCATATGACGGGTAACCGAAGTATTTTCTCATCATACAAAGCATACAACGGAGGTAATGTCACTTTCGGTAGCAAACTTAAGGGCAACATTATAGGCAAAGGTACGATCACTCAAAACTCCCTCACTATTAGAAATGTTGAGCATGTAGATAACTTAGGATTTAACTTGCTTAGCATTAGTCAAATGGTAGATAATAAGTGTAGAGTTATATTCTCTGAATAGGGTAGTGAGATTATTAAGGATGGTAAAACCATAGGCAAAGGAGTTAGGAGAAATGGCCTATTTGTTATGAAAATAGGAAATAAGCCTCAGGATAGGATATGCTTAGCAACCATAGATGACAATTCCACTCTATGGCATAGGAGATTAGGTCACGCCAATATGCGATTAATACAATCATTGGCGTCTAAGGAACTAGTTAGAAACCTACCTAAGATTAAGTTTGATCAACACTTTTGTGACGCTTGTAAAGTTGGAAAACAAGCTCATTCTAGTCACAAAGCTAAGAATATGGTCTCGACCTCTAGATGCCTAGAACTCCTTCATATGGACTTATTTGGTCCATCCGCCGTACGGAGCTACGGAGGAAACTACTACACCTTAGTGATAGTTGATGACTACTCTAGGTATACTTGGACTAGATTTCTTAAGAATAAGACACAAGCTTTTGAGGAATTTGAAATCTTTAGTAAGAAAGTCCAAAATCAACTAGGATGTACAATTGTTTCTATTAGAACGGATCATGGTCGGGAATTTGATAATGAAGTGCAATTTGGAGCATATTGTGATGCTAATGGTATTACACACAATTTCTCGGCTCCACGCACTCCACAATCAAATGGGGTAGTTGAGCGGAAAAATCGTACTCTACAAGAGATGAGTAGAACGATGTTGAATGAACAATCAATTCCGCAAAAGTTTTGGTGTAATGCGGTGGACACCTCAACTTACATACTTAATAGGATTCTAATTAGACCTATGTTAGGAAAAACACCATATGAAATCATGAAAGGTAGAAAACCTTCTCTTGATTACTTTAGAGTGTTTGGAAGTAAGTGCTTCATACTAAACACTAAAGACTACCTCACCAAGTTTGACCCAAAGTCTTACGAAGGTGTTTTCCTAGGATACTCCCAAAGTAGCAAGGCCTATGTAGTCCTAAACAAGGAAACAATGAAAGTCGAAGAGTCACTCAACGTGACATTCGATGAAAGTCCTCCACCAACTAAGAAATCACCCTTGGTGGATGATGACTTAGATGAGGATGAAGCTATTAAGGTTAATGGCAAGAAACCCTTAGAAGATGACATTGAGGATGAAATAGTTGAAGTTGACGAAGTTGTCAATATTAAGGAATCCAAGAACCATCCCATTGAAAATGTCATAGGAAACCTTAACCAAAGAACCCTTAGGTCACAAGCACAAAACAAAAGTAATTTCTTTTGTTTCATATCAACCGTAGAACCTAAGAATGTCGGTGAAGCGATTAAGGATGAAAGTTGGGTAGTCGCCATGCAAGAGGAACTTAATCAATTCACCGCAAACCAAGTTTGGGATTTAGTACCTCCTCCTAAGAATCAAACCATCATAGGAACTAAGTGGGTGTTTAGGAATAAACTCGACGAAAATAGCGTCGTAACTAGGAATAAGGCAAGGTTGGTAGCACAAGGCTATAACCAACAAGAAGGAATAGACTATGATGAAACCTATGCACCCGTAGCTAGATTAGAGTCTATTAGGATACTCTTTGCCTATGCTTGTGCCTTAGACTTTAAGTTATACCAAATGGATGTGAAAAGTGCATTCCTAAACGGTTATATCAACGAGGAGGTATATGTTGCACAACCTCCAGGATTCGTTGATTTCGAGAAATCGAATCATGTTTATAAACTCAAGAAAGCACTCTATGGTCTCAAACAAGCTCCTAAAGCTTGGTACGATAGACTAAAGGCATTCTTGATCGAACATGAATATACCATGGGAGTGGTAGATAACACACTTTTCACAAAGAAACGTAATTCACATCTCATTATTGTTCAAATATATGTCAACGACATCATATTTGGCTCAACTTGTCCAGAACTGTGCGATGATTTCTCTAAGATCATGCGTAACGAGTTTGAGATGAGCATGATGGGCGAATTAAATTTCTTCCTTGGTTTACAAATTAAACAAATGGAATATGGTATCTTCTTTAACCAATCTAAATATAGTAAGGAGATGCTTAAGAAGTTTAGTTTAGAAGAGTCTAAGCCCATGAAAACTCCCATGTCCACAGAAATAAAACTCACGAAAGATGAAGAAGGTAAGTCTGTGGATAGCACTAAGTATAGAGGTATGATAGGAAGTTTGCTATACCTCACGGCAAGTAGGCCCGACATCATGTTTAGTGTCTGCCTTTGTGCTCGCTTCCAGGAGGATCCCAAAACCTCTCACCTTGAAGCGGTTAAGCGTATCTTCCAATACATTAAAGGCACTATACACTTGGGATTATTCTATCCCAAGGGGACCGGTGTAGAAATTGTTGTCTATGCCGACTCTGATCATGCGGGAGATTATGTGGATCGAAAAAGTACGAGCGGCGTTTGTACCTTCATGGGTTGTTGCTTAACTTCTTGGTTCTCCAAGAAACAAACGGCTCTTGCTATCTCCACGACCGAAGCCGAGTATGTAAGCGCCGGAAAGGCATGTCAACAAGCACTATGGATGAAACAAGCCCTTAATGACTATGACATCCATTTAGATGACGTCCCCATTACGTGTGATAATAAAGGTGCTATTGACTTGAGCAAAAATCCCGTTCAACACTCCCGTACTAAACACATTGAAATTCGTCACCACTTCCTTCGCGATAATGTTCAGAAAGGAAATATTTCTATTGAGAAAGTTCCTTCTCAAGACAATATCGCCGACATCCTAACCAAACCTCTCAAACGAGAATCCTTCAATTACCTTCGTCTAGGTCTAGGAATGATGGAGCATATTCCATAAATCTCATGACTCTTTGAAGTCATCTCGTCTAGACTAGGTTCCCCTCGTCAAAAGAATTTATTAGGTATAAATTCTTTCCTCATGTAAAAAAGTCTCACTAAATCAGCGAGACTTATTCGTCAAAAATCAGAATGGGACGAAATTTCATCCCATCAGATCACGGCTCCACTAAAGGTGGCACGACACCGTTAAATTTAACGGTACCGTGGAACCGTGCATCAGATACATCCCGTATTTTAGACTCCTTTTTCCCACATTACCAAATTCAAACCTTCCCAACTTCTGCAACTACTGTCAAAACCAAACCTCACACTCCAAAATTCAATTACACCCCTTCAAGATCATATTCAAGACATTGATTTTCAAAATTATCAATCACTTCCATTCTTTCAACAAGAATTGTAAGTTAACTTACTTTAATTTTCTTCAATTTTGAGTCTAGGGTTTTGGTATGTGCTTATTCACATACCTTTTATTTACCAAATTAAGACCAAAACGACCAAAAACTAACCAAAATGCCAAAGATATTTGTGTTTTTTGTGTTTGTTTATATGCAGGTACGGATATCGAAGAAAAACGACAAAAGACACGGAAAACCCGAGAAAACGAGCACGAGATATGGAAGTGATATTTATGGCCGATGCCGGGAAACAAAAAGTCAAAGTCAACCCTTGAAGAATCATCATTTAACAAGAATGACCCTTGGAACAAATTTGGAAAATTGTCAAAATCAGTCCCTTGAATTTCGAATAATACACGTTTGGTCCTAATCACAAGTCCTAATTATCTTTAAAAACTCTTATCCGGATTTAAAAATCCAAAGCATAAGCCCACGCAACCCAAGCCCATGTCATTACCCGGTCCACACCCAACCCTTAACAAACCCGGGTCAAACAAACCCACCACCCGGTCAATCCTTATTAAATACCGGTCAAACAATATATAAAATAACATTACATTACCCGTCCCCCCTTTTATCAAGTTACCCAGATAATACACTGTAGCAAGAACCCTAGATTAACCGTACTAAGTAATTACCGCAATTAAGGGTATGATTGTCAAATCAAGAGGTGCCAGAGTGTCAGAAAGCATAGAACACGCACGAATGGCTACGTGGCGGCATTTCATTGGACCGAACACCTCATAAGGGTTTGATCAGACGGCTATGATTGATGGGTTGATGACTAGGGATGATCCAAAGGACGAAGATGACTCAAAAGAAACACAAATCCCTCGGATTGCCAGCATGTCAGGAAGGTCTAGAATGCTCCTAGCTCGGCTATAAATAGGGCTTTGATCTTCAGTGTTAGAGTTAGTTTTTAATTGTAATGTTATGCTGCTAAATTAGTTTTTCAATTGTATTTCTTAAATTTCACTTGTAACTTTAAGATTTTATTAATGAAATTTTTATTTTAGTTTTACTTTGATTCTGTTTTAATTAATTTGTTTATCTGAATTTAGCTTATTAAAATTGTTATTAGCTTATTTCAAATCATTTCTAGCTTATGTCTATTTTCCATCTCAACTTTTGTTAAATACCTTTTAAAATCAAAAAAATTAACTCAAAAATATATATATAATAATCCAGCTTATAAATAAGCTGTTTTCTAGTTTTGAGAGCTTATATAAGTTTCATAGCTTACTGTAAGCTCTTGTTGAGTCAAAATCAGTCCTCAATTCTCAAAAGTCAAAAAGTCAACTTAAGTCAACATTTGGTCAACATCAGCAGTTTGAAGGATAAGCTGATTCAGGAAGAGCTTATTGGGTATTTTTGGCTTATTGATAAGCCTGGGTGTTCATTTTTGGTTCAGATCTGTACCACCTTAGTATTCACTTGTAAGTTCCATGTGGTCTCATTAGGAGCTTAACTTTGTTAAACTGCTTATTCAGTGCTTTATATAGGTTTAGAATAGCTTTTTAGTTGATAAGTAGCATTAGTAATCATAGATAAGTTAGTTTTATATCTTATATTTACAGGTTCTAGTTTTAAATTGATGTTTCAGTTTGATAAGGAGTGTTTGGCTATATAACTGTTAAGGTTGAATAAGCTTGTTACTGTTCCTTTGCTTTCACTAAAGTTTTGGTTGAGCTATTCAGAAGATATATAAGCAGTAGTTAGTTGAATTTAAGCAATTTAGATTGATTTGACAAAGTTGAATCTGTGGTGAAAATTTTAGAATATGGTCTGCCTTGACAAGCTTCTAATAAGCTGAGGTGCATTTGAGTTTTCTTATTGGCATTTATAAGGTCAATCTAGTGTACTAAGAGTTAATCCAGAGTTTGGCATTATATTATTGAGAATTGGAATAGTTTAGTGCAAAAATCCCTCTGCTGCTTCAAGCCTTTTGTGCAGACCTGCACATTTCTTGTTGATTCTCTCAGTTTTGAGCTTTATAATAATTGCTTATTCAATTGTTACATGTGTCTGAAATTTTGGTTTTCTTAAAGATAGTAGAGCTAGATTTTAGAATTTGAGCTTAGTTCTCACTTTACAGCTTATTCATAAGCTTATAAGTGGTCTGCAAATTAGCAATATGACTCATCTGCTGGCCTGCTACTTATTTCTGACCAACACCATCTGATCTAAGGGGCAAACAAGCTAGTAAAGAGCTATAACTTTTGGGCATTTTCAGATTTTAAGCAGCTTGATATAGTAGCTTCTAGCCTATGATCTGGGATTCACCAATAGAGCTTATTTTATAGCTTATTTATCATCAGCAAATAGGGTAGAAAGGCTGTTTTGAATCTGATTTGGAAATAAGCTGTTCAGCAGATTTACAGCTTCTTGTATGAGCTTATTTGGATATTCTGTGTTGAATTAAGTTTGAAATAGTCCTTTGCTTGATCTCTAAGCTTCTTGTGATTTTTGGATAGCTATTGCTTATTTTGTGCTTATTTCACAATTGCTTATTGGGCTGTTTTGCTTATTTTAGCTTATTCTGGTTCTGGTTTTATTTTTCCTAGATTACTTCTTTGATTTTAAATTTACTCAAAAATTTTCAGATTTTTCCAACTTGTTTTAATATTTTTAAATCATTTAAATAATTTTAATTAGTTTTTAATTCATAAAAAATTATTAAAAAGTCAAAAAAATATTTTTCTTTTTCCAAAAATTTTCTTTTATCAGTTTTAATATAGGAAAATTATTTTTATATTTTAGGTTTTAAATTTTAGAAAATCACTTTTTATTTACGTTTTATAATTCGTCGCGTAACGTTTTTAATTTCAATTTTCGTTCTTAGGATTTCATGCTTAGCTTAGTTGTTTTCTTAGCATAATTAGTTGTTTTTATTTCATATTTCATTATTCGTAGTATAAAATCACCAATCAATCACTCTTTTTCACACATTCACCACACAATTCGACAACGTTAACGACAACTCGATATTCGACCTTCGTTGGGACACGACCCGGGGAAAACGCATACGTTGCCTTTTCCTTTGGAAAAATATATACTTAAAACGACAAATCAAAAAAATGGCGCCGCTGCCGGGGAAGGTTGAAGTGAATTCGTGATTCTCGTTTATTGATTCGTGTTTTGAAGACCCTTCCTCGTAAAGTTCTCGTTTTTCTTCGTAAGTATTTTCAAAATATAAAAATCCAAAAAGATTTTCTTTTCAAAATTATTTTCCTATTCTTTTGTAATTTGCCATGTTCCTAAAATTAAAAAAAACCAAAAATATTCTTCTTAATCCTCTTATTCGTTTAATTCTTTATTTCTCTCCCTCTATCCGTTTAATTCTATCCTCTTATCCCTCTAAATGTTTAATTCTTATCTTCTTATCCTCTCATCATTTAATTCTCCACAATGATTGATTTTCCACCATCTCATCCCCATGATCCTCGAACCATGGAGGATTTTTATCGTCCGACACTTATCGGTAGAGGAGGACCGATCGTTCCAGGAACCGATTTCAAATTAAAAAATCATATGGTTCGGCTGATCCGGAAAAATTGCCAATTTCACGAATTTCGAGATGAGGATGCTAACGAACATTTAAACAAATACCTATCCATCACTCAATCCATAAAGCAAAATGGAGTTTCTCTTGACAACATCCGTTTAAATCTCTTTCCATTCTCTTTATCCCACAATGCTGAATATTGGTTTTACAATCTTAAAACCCACTCAATTCATTCATGGGAAGAGATGTTCGTCAAGTTTCTCTCAAAATACTTTCCACATTCTAAAATGGTGCAGCTTAGGAAAGACATTCTGAATTTCTGACAATTGCCCATGGAGTCAGTATTCGATGCTTGGGAGAGATTCAAATCGTTGTTAAGGAAATGTCCAGGCCATAAAATTTTGCTTCTTGATCAAATCCTAACTTTTTATCATGGTATAACTCCGACTGATCAAGACAAAATTATGTTGGCAGCCGGTGGGAATCTCATGCGGAAAACCCCTCAAGAAGCATATGATTTGATTGAGAATATGACACATCATCATTATCAGTGGGACGCTGAAATTCAGTATGACTCTATCCCTGTGATGAGTGATCATTATTCCAAGAAAATTTCCGCTATGAGTGCACGAGTTGAGGTCCTTGACAATAACACTATTCCAAATTGTCAATATCAACAAGGACCAGGTCATCCTCACACCTTTTACTATTCAGACTCTGATGAGAGTGATGAGGATGAACCTTCTGAAGTATTAAAAGTTCAAACGTCGATTCCTCCTCCGAGTGGCAATCCCACTCCGTCGTCAGAACTTATCATTTCCGACTCTTCCCCTTCTCTCACACCGGTTGAGGGAAGTGATTCTCTCTTGGAAGAGGTCGATGTTTTTCTTGCCCTTGATGATTCAATTTCGCCGGAAATTGATGATACCTATCTTGATCCGAGGAAAGATGCTCCGTTATCAGAAAAGGAGATATTTGATGAACCTTCATTTTCCTTTCCCCCGGAAGAAGTTAAAGAAGTTATTTTTGAAGAAAAGCCGTTAGAACCTCCAGAGCTCGAGCTCGAGGATGCTTTGCCCGAATATGAGAATTTTTTGTTTGATACGGATGAGGAGAGTAGTGGCAGTCCCACTTCTCATCCCGATTTCTTTCTCCCGGCTTTTGAAGCCTTCTACTTTGATATTGATCATTCGGAGGAGACGAGTAGTGGCAGTACCACTTCTCATGCTTATATCTCTCCTCCCGAATATGATTCATTTCATTTTGATATGAATGATCTTTATCACGAGGAGTTCTCCGATGAACTTTCTCTCTTTATATCTCCTCCGGAATACGATCATTTCTATTTTGATCTTGAGGAAGATATTAGTCTGGGGGGAGGTATACCTTCTCATGAAGTTTTCATCCCAACCCTCCCGCCCAAGACTTATGACAAAACTTCTTTTGATGATGAAGAGCTTTGCATGATAATCATCAAAATCTTTATGCTCTTCATCACCTATGCTGTGACTTCTCCCATCCTTCACTCCGTCGGGAGTGAGGATACCATCTTTGACCCCGGTATCACCATTTCTGGTTATTCTTTCTTTATACCGTGGGTATCTCATCGGAGTGGAACTTTCATGTGTTTCAATGTTTATCCAAACCTCTTGAACTAAAGTCCGATGGAGATTATCTTTTCCACATGCTCCCCCATGGACAATTAAATTCGAGGTCGAGTCAAGCTCATGTGACTCGGTTACCAAAAACAAGCGCTTCGTGGGAGGCACCCCATGCTTATACATCTATCTTCTTATCTATTTTCTAATAAAGTGAGTGAGGAGGGCTCCTCTTCCATATCTTGTGTTTCGTGGTTTTCTGTGATGTGTCCAGGATTGCCCGATGATTGAAGACTCTCGTGTTCGTGGTTTTCTCTCCACTCGAGTTTCATCATTCATTGCTTATCTGATATCCTAAATCTTATCGTTTTACGTTTATCTTTTGGCATAATTAATAAATGGCCTTAGATTTATGTAGGAGAACCCTTACCTTTAAGACATTGAGGACAATGTCTCGCTTTAGTCTGGGGGGGGGGGGTAATCTTTCGATTTGATTTTTGCCTTGCATTCTTTGCCGTTTTCTCATGCAACCCCGTTTTTCCTCCAAAATTGAAAAAATCC
The DNA here is from genome assembly GCA_021014915.2 of Artemisia tridentata subsp. tridentata. NCBI lineage: Eukaryota > Viridiplantae > Streptophyta > Magnoliopsida > Asterales > Asteraceae > Artemisia > Artemisia tridentata. Next base: position 277,790,632 of record CP139501.1, on the reverse strand, counting down.
AAAAAATGAGAAAATTTTAAAAATTTTTGCAAAAATATAATAAGTTTTGACATTTTGTTGACTTTCCGCTGGAGAGAGTAGGAATAAAATTCTGACTTGATCGGGCGTGTTGAGCCCTAGCTTGTCTCCTTAACCTTTATAATCTATAAGCTTTTGCTAGTCTTTTATACAAGGAGCTATAAAACGCGAATTCTTTTTAAGAGTTTGCAAGTTCCCGTATCGACTTTATATATGCATGGCTTGATTATTTGGCTAAGCATTCGCGGATCTTATTATTTAAGATTTTAAATTTGCGAAGAACGAGAAATGATAGAGTTGTTCATAAGTTAGATTGCTAAACGTGGAGTAGTTGGATCTCTTTAAAGCTCATCAAAGTTACTTGTGGCTTTTTGTTCCCATAAGCTTGTTTCACCCAATAATAGTAATCTAGGAATAATTAAAGGTATTTTGGTTTTGGCGATAATTAGTTTTTATTTCTTCCTTAGAGAATCCTTGCTTATGAAAGTTGGGTACACATCAAGGTACTGTCAGTGTTACGGTGTAATAGACTATTCCATCTTGCCGGCTCGCAACCGATGTTGGGATTGTTATAAAAGCCGTAGGACTTGGGGTTTGGCAACACAAATAATTAATGAATATGATAATAATAATCCAAAGCCATAAAAAGTTTTCTACATCTTGCCGGTTCGCAGCCGATGTTGTAGACTTCTAATAAAGGCAGAGGAAAAATATCCAAGGTCAAAATAAGACTCCCGATTCTTGACGGTTTGCTGCCGTTGTCTAGGTTGTTTAAAAGACCGAGGAATAATAAAATGTGCTTAAATAATGTTAATAATGCCAAATTTCGACTCCGGGGGTATCCTAATAAAAGCTTCTGTCTCTGGACTCGTAGATGAGTTGTTTCGGTCGTATATAAAAGGGATATCCTCAAAATCGTGTTAAATCAGAGACCTTGATGTGGACCTCATTTTTGTATGCAACGGTTTTCGAGGGAAGGTTTGGAAACTACTTAGCGTCTAAACTAGGTATCTTTATCGGACTAAAAATTATCGAAACGAGAATTTGAAGAAATTCATTTCTCACCAAAAATAAAATAAATAGAGGAAAATAGGAATTTGGGAACGAGAAGTAAATACACAATTAGCTTTTATGAGTAGTTTCGGCAATCTAACTTGTAAATGACAATGATTTCGTTTTTAAGCTTAGTTTGGGGACTCGTGAAAAATCAGGGACGAAGAATTTTATCCGTATGGTCACTTCTTTATGAGTCGTGTTTCCTACTCGAAGACCCTAAAAATTATCGATAGATAATGATTGTCAACAAAACCGTCACTTGAATAATGAGAAAAATACAAAAATATAATAAAATGAAAAATCGGGGAGTTTTTAGAACTTAAGATTTCTTGATCTCTTTTGAAAATTTTGCTACTTCTCAAAGTTAGTAAAAAGAGATTGGAAATTTTTGGTTTCAAAAACGTGTTTTTATAACATTGCATGAGGACATTGCAATAGCTTAGTCTGGGGGATTTTGGTATGTGCTTATTCACATACCTTTTATTTACCAAATTAAGACCAAAACGACCAAAAACTAACCAAAATGCCAAAGATATTTGTGTTTTTTGTGTTTGTTTATATGCAGGTACGGATATCGAAGAAAAACGACAAAAGACACGGAAAACCCGAGAAAACGAGCACGAGATATGGAAGTGATATTTATGGCCGATGCCGGGAAACAAAAAGTCAAAGTCAACCCTTGAAGAATCATCATTTAACAAGAATGACCCTTGGAACAAATTTGGAAAATTGTCAAAATCAGTCCCTTGAATTTCGAATAATACACGTTTGGTCCTAATCACAAGTCCTAATTATCTTTAAAAACTCTTATCCGGATTTAAAAATCCAAAGCATAAGCCCACGCAACCCAAGCCCATGTCATTACCCGGTCCACACCCAACCCTTAACAAACCCGGGTCAAACAAACCCACCACCCGGTCAATCCTTAATAAATACCGGTCAAACAATATATAAAATAACCTTACATTACCCGTCCCCCCTTTTATCAAGTTACCCAGATAATACACTATAGCAAGAACCCTAGATTAACCGTACTAAGTAATTACCGCAATTAAGGGTATGATTGTCAAATCAAGAGGTGCCAGAGTGTCAGAAAGCACATAACACGCACGAATGGCTACGTGGCGGCATTTCATTGGACCGAACACCTCATAAGGGTTTGATCAGACGGCTATGATTGATGGGTTGATGACTAGGGATGATCCAAAGGACGAAGATGACTCAAAAGAAACACAAATCCCTCGGATTGCCAGCATGTTAGGAAGGTCTAGAATGCTCCTAGCTCGGCTATAAATAGGGCTTTGATCTTCAGTGTTAGAGTTAGTTTTTAATTGTAATGTTATGCTGCTAAATTAGTTTTTCAATTGTATTTCTTAAATTTCTCTTGTAACTTTAAGATTTTATTAATGAAAATTTTATTTTAGTTTTACTTTGATTCTGTTTTAGTTAATTTGTTTATCTGAATTTAGCTTATTAAAATTGTTATTAGCTTATTTCAAATCATTTCTAGCTTATGTCTATTTTCCATCTCAACTTTTGTTAAATACCTTTTAAAATCAAAAAAATTAACTCAAAAATATATATATAATAATCCAGCTTATAAATAAGTTGTTTTCTAGTTTTGAGAGCTTATATAAGTTTCATAGCTTACTGTAAGCTCTTGTTGAGTCAAAATCAGTCCTTAATTCTCAAAAGTCAAAAAGTCAACTTAAGTCAACATTTGGTCAACATCAGCAGTTTGAAGGATAAGCTGATTCAGGAAGAGCTTATTTGGTGTTTTTGGCTTATTGATAAGCTTGGGTGTTCATTTTTGGCTCAGATCTGTACCACCTTAGTATTCACTTGTAAGTGCCATGTGGTCTCATTAGGAGCTTAACTTTGTTAAACTGCTTATTCAGTGCTTTATATAGGTTTAGAATAGCTTTTTAGTTGATAAGTAGCATTAGTAATCATAGATAAGTTAGTTTTATATCTTATATTTACAGGTTCTAGTTTTAAATTGATGTTTCAGTTTGATAAGGAGTGTTTGGCTATATAACTGTTAAGGTTGAATAAGCTTGTTACTGTTCCTTTGCTTTCACTAAAGTTTTGGTTGAGCTATTCAGAAGATATATAAGCTGTAGTTAGTTGAATTTAAGCAGTTTAGATTGATTTGAGAAAGTTGAATCTGTGGTGAAAATTTTAGAATATGGTCTGCCTTGACAAGCTTCTAATAAGCTGAGGTGCATTTGAGTTTTCTTATTGGCATTTATAAGGTCAATCTAGTGTATTAAGAGTTAATCCAGAGTTTGGCATTATATTATTGAGAATTGGAATAGTTTAGTGCAAAAATCCCTCTGCTGCTTCAAGCCTTTTGTGCAGACCTGCACATTTCTTGTTGATTCTCTCAGTTTTGAGCTTTATAATAATTGCTTATTCAATTGTTACATGTGTCTGAAATTTTGGTTTTCTTAAAGATAGTAGAGCTAGATTTTAGAATTTGAGCTTAGTTCTCACTTTACAGCTTATTCATAAGCTTATAAGTGGTCTGCAAATTAGCAATCTGACTCATCTGCTGGCCTGCTACTTATTTCTGACCAACACCATCTGATCTAAGGGGCAAACAAGCTAGTAAAGAGCTATAACTTTTGGGCATTTTCAGATTTTAAGCAGCTTGATATAGTAGCTTCTAGCCTATGATCTGGGATTCACCAATAGAGCTTATTTTATAGCTTATTTATCATCAGCAAATAGGGTAGAAAGGCTGTTTTGAATCTGATTTGGAAATAAGCTGTTCAGCAGATTTATAGCTTCTTGTATGAGCTTATTTGGTTATTCTGTGTTGAATTAAGTTTGAAATAGTCCTTTGCTTGATCTCTGAGCTTCTTGTGATTTTTGGATAGCTATTGCTTATTTTGTGCTTATTTCACAATTGCTTATTGGGCTGTTTTGCTTATTTTAGCTTATTCTGGTTCTGGTTTTATTTTTCCTAGATTACTTCTTTGATTTTAAATTTACTCAAAAATTTTCAGATTTTTCCAAGTTGTTTTAATATTTTTAAATCATTTAAATAGTTTTAATTAGTTTTTAATTCATAAAAAATTATTAAAAAGTCAAAAAAATATTTTTCTTTTTCCAAAAATTTTCTTTTATCAGTTTTAATATAGGAAAATTATTTTTATATTTTAGGTTTTAAATTTTAGAAAATCACTTTTTATTTACGTTTTATAATTCGTCGCGTAACGTTTTTAATTTCAATTTTCGTTCTTAGGATTTCATGCTTAGCTTAGTTGTTTTCTTAGCATAATTAGTTGTTTTTATTTCATATTTCATTATTCGTAGTATAAAATCACCAATCAATCACTCTTTTTCACACATTCACCACACAATTCGACAACGTTAACGACAACTCGATATTCGACCTTCGTTGGGACACGACCCGGGGAAAACGCATACGTTGCCTTTTCCTTTGGAAAAATATATACTTAAAACGACAAATCAGGTTTGTTCATACATGAAAATTGAATTGGGGCTTTTCAATTTTTAAGTCTTTATACTAAGATTAGACAACATGTGATTCCCTTTACATAGGATTTTCATAAACAAAATTGAATCACATATTCATGTCTAGGAAACTTGCAATTAGAAGTCATCAACACTCAAATTTTTCAAAACCCTTAGCACTAAAACATTGAAGTTGCCAAACACCCCAATTCCATTGTTTTTGAAAATTTTCACGAAATTAGGTTCATGAAAAACTTTTCGTGCATTGTTGATACAAACTAAAAACGTTTTTCTCATGCATACATGATCTCGCGAATATTGATCGAATTACATAATCAATATGTACTTTTCGACATATTTGCTTGAACAAAAGTAAATTAGGAGTGTTTGGGTAATATTCAAAATAACAAGATTAACCCATATATATTTTTTTCACAGTTCGAACCTCTATATAGCCAACTTAAATCTTTATATTTAGAACACTCCATGAAAAGCCCTCAAAAGCTTCTAAAAACACTCAATCTATAAGCTACTCGACCAGACTTGACAACTTAGTTAAGTCTGGTGAGTTTTCAAAATATAAAACGGGCGACCAGGCCACAAAACCACGCCATAACTTCGAATATGTAAACAGGACCACCCATTAATTTTGCATCACCTCATTAACAACCTGGAACACTACGCTTTTCGTGTTTTGAACTTCTTGAAATAAGGTCAACCCGTTACTCAAATTTACCCATTTTGAACTGCCCTCGCCAGGTTTCTAACCAGAATTAATTTGCAAAGTTTATTATTTTCGGTAACGGGCTAACTCAAAGCCCAATAAGAACTGGCGTGTTATCAGCCCACTGGACCTATATGAAATATTTTTAGAATCACAAAAATAGCCCAAGTCCAGGCCCAAAAGTGTTTTCATGCCCTCGCCTCCAAATTTCTTAACGGGCCTTGTTTTATTTCGTTTTAAGGCCCATTATATCAAAAATAGACATTCTGGTCAAACTAGCTGTTGACTTAAGCTTGAATAAGCTAAAATAAGCTTCTGAAATTTTTGTAGAATTTTTCCACAAGTTTTTATGCAAAAAGGACTAACTTTGCAAACTAGTTTCACTTTGAGGGGCCAAAACTGCCAACTTTGTAAAAACAGGTTCTGAAACAGTAAAAACAGTATCTTTGGGATAGAAAATGACTTTATAATAAAGTATAAACTCAGATTGTCAATTGGGTTAATTTTGGGTTGAAAATGTAACTTTTATAAACCAAGGACTAACGGTGCAACGCAAACACCGTTAGGGTGTAAAATGTAAAAACAATGAAAGTTTAAGGGGTATACAGAAACCTTAACACAACTCATTTTCAATTCATATTTTACACAACCCACCCTCACATCATGTATTTTTCCACTTCGAACACAAATATTTAACGATACGTTATATTTATATATAACGACTTTTAAACGATTCCTAACGATTCGTTTCAACCACTTCAAGTAAACGACTATTATGATTTCTGAATCATAACCAGAAAATGATATTATTGATAATATTATTTTTGAACTTTAAACATTTTAAGCATATCACACTCACATCACCGATCAAATCGTCATACGATTCCTCATATCACATTCGTTATTCATGCTAAGTCGAATACTCAAACGTTATTATTATCCAGGTTGCGTGTGAAACCATTCTGAATTCTCTATCCAACCAACAACTCAACTCAATCGTTGACAACTCAAGGTGAGTTTCATAGCCCCTATTTTTATACGTTTTGAACTACTTTTGGGGGAGATACATGCTTAAACTACTTGCTTTTACTTTAACAAGCACTTTTACATACTACTGTGAGTTATCGCCCCACTTTTACTCGTTATAATTGTTTTATAAATGCTTTGGGGGTGATACATGCTTTATACTTTTACAAGTACTCTTATCTATATACATGATACTGTGAGTTCCATAGACCACTCTCTTGCCTATTTTGAATTACTTTTGGTAAAAATACATGCTTTTATTTCATATAAACTTTACTAGTTTACCTTAAACATTATACTCAGTTGATAAACCACTCTACTGTTATTGAAACGTAATAATTGCTTTTACTTACAAGGGCACTATAAACTTTTGCGGATTACTATGAACTTATGAATCCACTTTTATACGCTTTTATATCTCATGGAGAGGTACCTACTATAAACCTGTTCACAAGTGATTTTCAACTGTATGCTATACCTGATTCACTATTGCCTAAGTTTACCTTTATTGCCATGTTCGAAGTCCCTCATATCATGAACCTTAATCACTTGCGAGTGAACGTAAATAATTGTGAATAGATCTATTTGGGACTGACAATCCCCCGTTTGGTCTTGCCAGGATGGGCCACCAAACGCACTTTATTTAAACCCACATATAGGTTATTGGCAAATACCTATCCCGAGGGCCACTAGTATTTTACATCATTCTTGATGCCAGTTAAACGTTGAGTGTCATGAGGCTTAGAGCAATAGAACGATACTGTAGTCATGATACAGTATTGCCATTATTTTACTAATGTTTGTAGTCATTGCAAATATTACCTAAACTTAAAACTTGTGTTCACTACATAGCAGGAAATCACTACTTGGCAACGAACTATTTTGTGTTGACCCGGTTAGGGCTAGCAAACGAACTATGGGTATATAACAACGTAATCTACTACTTATTTTATCACTAATTGTATGTAATACAATTATTATCTAAACTTGGAATTATTGAAGACCAACTGATTTTATGCAAACTCTATGGATTCACTCACACTTTGATTTTTGACAAATCAACTGGTTTAACTATAAGTACTATGGTATTACTCACTCTTTGACTTCTATAATCAACTATTTATTTACAACTGCTATGAACTCACAAACTCTTTGATTTTGGAAATCATCCATTCTACTTATAAACTCTATGAACTCACCAACCTTTGTGTTGACGCTTTTAGCATGTATTTATCTCAGGTCCATAATGAGCATTGATGGCACGGAGGAGCACGGATACTTATGAAGGCTATAAATTTTACTATCATTCGAAAACCTATTTAATAAACTTTGAAACCACTGGGACCTTATTTTGTAAACTCTGATATTCGAATGAAAAATCTTTTAAAACGACTAAATTGGTGATCGTTTTCTACTATTCAACTGTTGTGCCATGAAGTAACACCCAATTTGAATTCCGCTGCGTATCACGAAATTGGGGGTGTTACAATCAAAGAAGTAAATTTGGATTTAAGACTTCACATTTTTATGTGACAAAACATTTTCTTCAAAAATATACTTTACAAATTATTTTTGAATAATTAAGAAATGTTTTAATAGAAAAATAAGTTTAAAATACACAACAGCTATTTTCCCCCCCAAAATCAGCTCCAAACTTCCCCAAATAAGTTTTCACCAGAAAAGAAAAAAAAATTGAGCGTCTTTGTCTGACACGGTTCCACTAAATTATTGGAGCCGTCGGTGATTTAGTGGAGCCGTCCCTCTGTAACGGCCATATTTTTTCTGCCTATAAATACCAACCCACTTCACAGATTTTCTTCACCCTTTTTTCACACAGAAACTTCTGAGTTTAAATCCCTCACACCATTTTCTTTTCTTGATCATTTAGTTTAGTTTTTCTTTTGTTCAAGAGTGATCCAATCATCCAACTTAGAGATCCTCTTCAATAGCAAGAGAAGAACACAAAGTATCCAAGTTGATACAAGGTGTTGTCATTCCTCTTCAAGTGCAAGAGAAGAACTCAAAGTATTCAAGAAGATACAAGAGTTATAGTTGTTAGGTTTATTATAACATTTGTTACAACCTTGTTGTATCATAGCATACATCATGATTATTTTTCTTTTGTGAGAGAGTGAGTCAAGATCATTGTGATCTTATAGAGATAATGAATATCTCTTGAAGCCATTGGGCTTGTGTGATTGATCAAGAAGATCAAGGGTCAATAGGATAGAGTTAGTCAAGTGAGTGTTGATCATTGTGATCGTGTCGAGATCTTGGAGATCTTTTGAAGCCATTGGGCTTGAGTGATTGGTCAAGTGGACCGTTGTAGATTGGTGCTAGCTAAGATTAGCACTCGACATCTAGCTTAGTGTCGGAAATAAGATAAGCGACGTGTACGGTTTTCTCCGCCTTAAGGGAGGTTGTTGACATAGTGCTTGAAACTCTAGAGTGTGGTACTCGGTGTAACACCCTCATTTTCAGGATACGCAGCGGAATTCAAGCTGGGTGTTACTCGACAGTACAACAGTTATAGTAATAGAAAATGATCTCTATTTGAGTAGTTTTAAAAGATTTATCATTCGAACTTTTATAAATATCAGAGTTTACAAATTGAGGTCCGAGTAGGTTTACATTTTATTAAATAAGTTTCGAATGATAATTAGCCTTCTATCAGTATCCGTGCCTTTTCATGCCATCCTCGCTCATTATAGACCTGAGATAAACATGCTAAAAAGTCAACACAAAGGTTGAGTGAATCCATAGCGTTTAAAGTTATAATCAGTTTGAACACAAGCTAAGTAAGAAGAAATCAGTTATACACAGTTCGGTTTATTGCACTAAGCCTCATGACACGCAATGCGTTAACAGGTTTCCGTTTTTACTCACATAATTAAATGGAAGTAATAATGCCCCCGAGTAGGAGTCTGCCAAAAACTCTTTATTAAACGTTCTTAAATAAAGTACATTTGGTTACTTATCCAGCAACACAAATGGGTCATTAACTGCCAATTGATCTATTCACTATATTCGCGCTCACCCGCAGATGATTAATGGTTCATGATAGAGGGTCTTTTAAAATAGGCAACAGTTAAACTTAGGCAATAACAATCAAGAAAGCATACTGAAAAGTACTTGTGTTTAGTTTAGTAGCATGTATCTCCCCACAAATTTGGAAAACGTATAAAGAAAAGTGGGACTATGAACTCACCTTGAGCAGTCTGGATGGAAAACAAATCAAATATAGCGAATAAGATGCTCCGGCACGTAACCTAGGTGAATATGAATAAGGAAGTCTGATAATTTGACGATTTTGGCCTAATATGCATAATGGATGAAATGGTATCAGATGACGAAGTGGTTCGTGATAAGAATGAATGATATGCTTAAAATGCTTGAAGTTCCAAAAAAAAAAAAAAAATTATATATATATATATATATATATATATATATATATATATATATATATATATATATATATATATATATATATATATAATATAATATTATCTTGTTTTTATATGTTTCAAATTCTCAATATCGTTCTTCAAAAGTGGTTTGAAAAAATAGTTAAGTTATTAATAAAAACATGTTTTGTATAAATATAACGTCAAAGTCAAACTCGTTAAATTCATTATATAAAAATATATATGTTATTAGTGTGATATTGAATACATCGTAAAAATATGCACGTGAATGAGATAAAAATATGAATATGCATGAGTTTATTTTATAGTTTGGTTCTTGTACTAATCCTTCTTTTACAATTTATACCCTAGCGAGGTTTAGTTTGCAAAAATAGTCCTTAATAAAATATATATTTCATTTAGTTCAAAAGCTTTAAATAATAATATTCTAAGGCCTTGTAGTTAATGATTGACTAATTTATACCCTCAAGTTATAAAAATAATAGTTTGGGATTTTAAATAGTTGAAAGTTACGTTTTTAATCCTAGCCGAATGTGATTTGCAAAATTAGTCCTTGGCTTATAAAATATTTACACATTCAGTCCAACTAATTTAAAAATGACTTTTTATGACTTAGAGTTACTATTTATTCCATTTCTACCCTCAGCTTACTGTTTTAACAGTTTCAACCCTATCTTTCAAAATGACAGTTTTAGTCCTTTAACGTGCAACCGCGTTGCAAGTTTAGTCCCTTTTTCACAAAAATGATTGGAAAAATATTCTAAAAATTTCTATAACTTTATTAAGCTTATTACAACTTATTTAAACTGCTTATTTCAGAAAATGGCTTATTTTTAAGTTAATGGGCCAATTAACGAGTTACAAATAATCCCAATAAGAAATCTAGAGGCGAGGGCATGAAAATAGTTTTGGGCCTGGACTTGGGCTATTTTTATGATTCTAAAAATATATTTCATGGGCCTATTGGGCTGTCCAATCGCAAAAGCTTAATGGGCCAGCTTATTTGTTTAAAGTCCAAACCGGATTTTCTGAAAATATAGAACTAGCGACTGTGTTTAGGATTTGATTAATTCAAAGGTTGATTCGAGCTCATGAGGAAAAGTTTAAAATACGAAACTTATAGTTTGCTATGTGAACAATTGAGTTGTGCAAAAATATTAGTTGATTATATTTACGAATTCAAAAATAGCGAGGGGTTTATAGAGCTGATCGGACAAATTTTATATAACTAAAACACTTAGAATAATTTAACCCGGTTTGACTAATACTTAGCTTTTGGTCTCGTTTTGACTCTAATCGATTATGGAATGTAAGTATAATGATATGAACATGATCCTAAGCCTATCATGAAGGAGACATGCTATCGAAATATAACAAATGTTCATACGCGTATAAAAACTAAAATGAAGTACGATCGAGCCAAAGAAAAATATTATGCATGCGTGATTTTTAAACGTTAGAATAGATTGTAAATGGTTTTAAGATACTTACAAAGAGTGGAAGAAAGATTGTAGACGATGGGAACGAGCAGAAACAATGAATTTGCTCACAAAACTCAAACCGTATTTATGAAAATATATCCTTCGACTTGAGCAAGAGGATTATTTAAGGAACACAATTGGAGATTAGAGTTTTATGTGTGAGAGGAACGAAGGAAAAGAGAAGGCACGTTCTTATATAAAATTTGTTATAGCGTGTATTGGCAATAAAATGGGACACGTACATAAGTGGTTTGTTATAGCATGTATTGGAAATAAAATGGGACACGTATGGCAAATTTGAAATGGAACACGTATGGCAATTTGAAATAGAATACGTATGGCAAATTTGGAATGAACTAGTTGTATGTTTATAGGACATATAGGGAATAGTTGATCCTGGTAATTACTAACGTTAAGTCCTTAAGTCACAAAACTTAAAAGAAGGTAACGTAAAAATACAAATTTTATAAAAATGTCAAAGTTTACTAATATACTCCAACTAATTATATTAGATGTGGGATAAATTTAACGGAGAGCGTATACGTTAATAAAATCTAATAGGTTTGAGTATTCGTATTACGTAAAGAGTATAATGTAAAATAGTAAAATTATAAAAATGACAAAGTGGCAATAGTTCATATAAAATATATAGACTTATCCTAATCTTGTGCTGGTCGTGAGTAAAAGTCATACGATTAAACTTTTGTGATCATTACTAAAAGTAATATTATTTAATAAAAACGTAATATTAATTGGCATTTACAAATAGACCTGAAATATACAAGGTGCACTCCTTGTTGGGTTACTTGGTAGCGAGATGAAATAAATATATTTTTTAAAAATCAATGCATTAAAGACTTGTAAAATAAGCTTTAATTATTGTACTTTAGAGTTGTAAAATTAAATAAAACAAAGTTAAGGTTTTGTGCTTTAAAGATTTGTATTCTAAGTATAAAATGTTGTACTTTAGTATTTATAAGTTAGTCGTGTAAAATCATGGTTATAATAAATTAAGGTTTCATGAAAACTCTAATAAATAGCAAACGTTTAGTTAAAAAAAAAATATTTTTTGACGTGGGAAATGGATAAGTTATAGTTTAATATAAGTGGAAATTTACGGGTGGTTACACTCGGGGAGTGGAGTAGGGCGAAGAAGAGCTTCGTAGCCGAACCACTATAAATCCTTTTGTCCCGGTTTGATCTTTCCATCTCTACTCTTTACTTTCATTACTTATTATTATTTAGTTTAGAGTGTAGTTCATATTGGTGTTGTTTGATTGCACATAAGAATCGAATCAAAGGTTTCCAATAGCAAAGTTTTTAAGAAGTTTTAAAAGAACTAAAAGAACTTAAAAACCGGGAAAACTATTGAACCCCTCATTCTAGTTTTCCACATTTCCCATTGACTTTTTTCCACCTTTTAAATCCTTTAACAGTTAATGCATCATAACCATGACTCACACTTGGTTTATCACTAAATAGATAACACATAAAACAATAAGAAGCATGCGTGGTTGGAGAATACTCTAACCAATTTGGGAACATACTAAAATACGAATATTGGAACCTACGAGTATGATTATTTGAACCTTTATTTTCATACTCCGTAAGACGTATTTGGTAAGGACCTAAATAAAGATAAGCTCGTCTTACTTGTTCCCTTGAATTAACCGGATACTCCCATATTTGTTTTCGGTTTGCCGGATCTCTTTCTAGATTATTAAGATCTGCTTCATTGGTAATTGGTTGTGGCGCTTCATTAGTAACTGGTTGTGGCGCTTCATTAGTAACTGGTTGTGGCTCACTTGGTGAAGCTTTGTGACGTTTATACTCTTGTTCATCATCTTTTTTTTTGAAAAAAGAATCAATAGTTTCCGGCTTTCCCATGATATCCTTAAAAAACATAATCGATATAGCAATTAGGAGTTTACACTTGTAATTTGTAAAAAAAAAAAAAAAAAAAAAAAAAAAAAAAAAAAAAAAAAAAAAAAAAGGAATAAACTAAATTAGAGCAAAAACAAATTAGAGCAAAAACAATTAACTTAGCAATAAACTAAATTAGGGCAAAAATAATTAACTTAGCAATAATTTAAATTAGGGCAAAATACAATTAACTTAGCAATTTGCAACTTGAAACCAATGAAAAGGGAATAACAAATTACTTACATAGCAATAAATTAAATTAGGGCAAAAACAAAATTAATTGCAAAAACAAAATTAAACAAACCTGGTGGATAGTGGTAGTGGAAGTCGGTCGGCGGTCGTGACTGGTGGTGGAAGTCGGTCGGCGGTCGTGACTGGTCTTGGTGGAGTGGTATTGTAGATCGTGGTGGACTGGTGGTGGTGGTATGGAGCAGGGGCTGTCTTCTTTTCTTTCTTTCTTTCTGTTCTTTTTTTCTCGCTGGAACGTGGAAACAAAAGGAAAAGGGCCAAGGGGGAGTAAATGGGATAAATAAATTAAGTGGGCTAAGTGGATTATGGGCTATAAAAATTAAAAAAGTAAATTTTATTAGACTCTTAAACTTATTAAAATATAAAAAGTTTTTAAGAAAAATAATCGAGGGGCCGACTTAATAAATATAAAATTTTTCGGACGAAATACGGATAATCTAACACTACTGAGAAAAAAAACAGGGGTGGCCTGGGCCCCTGGCCCCTACTAAGAACCCTCTGTGTGCAACAACATTTATTGCATACCCCTCCGATACCCTTTGTACAATACCCTAATATAATGTAAAATAAACATGAAATTACGCAAAATTTCTGGAAAAAAAAAAAATAGAGTATATATATAGCTACACCATTCGTCCTTATGGTATGCGTTGACCGACACATTTCGTCCTTTGACCAAAAAAATTGCACCGTTCGTCCTTAATTGCGAAACGTTATGTATCGTTAGTCCCTCACTCTAACTGACATCACTAACGGTCGTTATACCTCATCCACTCGAGGGTATTTCAGTCTTTTCCCAACCATAAGGACCAATGGTGCAATTTACTCTTTTTATTATTTATTTAACCATAAGGACCAATGGTGCAATTTATTCTTTTTATACGTTTTCGTCCATTTTTCACGTTTTCATCCGTATTTTCACTTTTTTCGTGCGTACTTTCACGTTTTTCGTCCGTATTTACATGTTTTCGTCCGTATGTACACGTTTTCATCCGTATTTACACGTTTTCGTCCGTATGTACACGTTTTCATCCATTTTTACACGTTTTCATCCGTATTTACACTTTTTAGTTCGTTTTTACACGTTTTCATCCGTATTTACACGTTTTCTTCCGTTTTTACATGTTTACATTCATAATTACACGTTTTCATCCGTTTTTACACGTTTTCATCCGTACTTACACGTTTTCGTCCTTTTTTTCACGTTTTCGTCTGTATTTTCACGTTTTCATCTGTACTTACACGTTTTCGTCCGTTTTTTCACGTTTTCATCTGTATTTACACGTTTTCGTCCGTATGTACACGTTTTCATCCATTTTTACACGTTTTCATCCGTATTTACACCTTTTAGTTCGTTTTTACACGTTTTCATCCGTACTTACACGTTTTCGTCCGTTTTTTCACGTTTTCGTCCGTTTTTTCACGTTTTCGTCCATATTTTCACGTTTTCGTCTGTATTTACACGTTTTTGTCCGTTTTTACACGTTTTCATCCGTATTTACATGTTTTCGTCCGTATTTACACGTTTTCGTCATTTTTTACACATTTTCATTCGTATCTACACGTTTTTGTCCGTGTTTACACGTTTTTGTCCGTTTTTACACGTTTTCATCCGTATTTACATGTTTTCGTCCGTATTTACACGTTTTCGTCATTTTTTACACATTTTCATTCGTATCTACACGTTTTTGTCCGTGTTTACACGTTTTTGTCCGTTTTTACACGTTTTCATCCGTATTTACATGTTTTCGTCCGTATTTACACGTTTTCATCATTTTTTACACATTTTCATCCGTATCTACACGTTTTCGTCCGTATTTACACGTTTTCGTCCGTTTTTACACGTTTTCATCCGTATTTACACGTTTTCTTCCGTTTTTACACGTTTACATTCATATTTACACGTTTTCATCCGTTTTTTACACGTTTTCATCCGTACTTACACGTTTTCGTCCGTTTTAACACGTTTTCGTCCGCATTTACACGTTTTTGTCCGTTTTTACACGTTTTCATCCGTATTTACACGTTTTCATCTGTTTTTACACGTTTTCGTCCGTATTTACACATTTTCATCCGTATTTAAATGTTTTCGTCCGTATTTACACGTTTTCATCTGTTTTTACACGTTTTCGTTCGTATTTACACATTTTCGTCCGTATTTACACGTTTTCGTCCGTTTTTACATATTTTTGTCTGTTTTTACACGTTTTCGTTCGTATTTATCCATTTTTACACATTTTTGTCCATTTTTACACGCTATCTTTTGGACGAAAACGTGTAAAAATGGATGAAAACGTGTAAAAACAGACGAAAACATGTAAATACGGACGAAAACATGTAAAAACAGATGAAAACGTGTCAATACGGACGAAAACGTGTAAATACGGATGAAAACGTGAAAAATGGACGAAAACGTGAAAATATGGACGAAAATGTGTAAAAACGGACGAAAACATGTAATTACTGATGAAAACGTGTAAAAACGGACAAAAAGTGTAAATACGGACGAAAACATGTAAATACGGACGAAAACGTGTAAAAACGGACGAAAACGTGTAAGTACGGATGAAAACGTGTAAAAACGGATGAAAACATGTAAATACGGACGAAAACGTGAAAAAACAGACGAAAACGTGTAAGTACAGATGAAAACGTGTAAAAACGGACGAAAACGTATAAAACGGACGAAAATGTGTAAATACGGACGAAAACGTGTAAAAACAGATGTAAACGTGTAAATACGGATGAAAACGTGTAAAAACAGACGAAAACGTGTAAAAACGGACGAAAACGTGAAAATACGGACAAAACGTGTAGATACAGATGAAAATGTGTAAAAAATGACGAAAACGTGTAAATACGGACGAAAACGTGTAATTACGGATGAAAACGTGTAAAAACAGATGAAAACGTGTAAATACGGACGAAAATGTGAAAATACGGACGAAAACGTGAAAATACAGACGAAAACGTGAAAAAACGGACGAAAACGTGTAAGTACGGATGAAAACGTGTAAAAACGGATGAAAACGTGTAAATATGAATGTAAACGTGTAAAAACGGAAGAAAACGTGTAAATACGGATGAAAACGTGTAAAAACGAACTAAAAAGTGTAAATACGGATGAAAACGTGTAAAAATGGATGAAAACGTGTACATACGGACGAAAACGTGTAAATACGGATGAAAACGTGTACATACGGACGAAAACATGTAAATACGGACGAAAACGTGAAAATACGCACGAAAAAGTGAAAATACGGATCAAAACGTGAAAAATAGACGAAAACGTATAAAAAGAGTAAATTGCACCATTGGTCCTTATGGTTAAATAAATAATAAAAAGAGTAAATTGCACCATTGGTCCTTATGGTTGGGAAAAGACTGAAATACCCTCGAGTGGATGAGGTATAACGACCGTTAGTGATGCCAGTTAGAGTGAGGGACTAACGATACATAACGTTTCGCAATTAAGGACGAACGGTACAATTTTTTTGGTCAAAGGACGAAATGTGTCGGTCAACGCATACCACAAGGACGAATGGTGTAGTTTACTCTAATATATATATATATATAAAAATAAATAAATATATATATATATATATCAAAAACTTTTTATAACCTCAGATCTGGAATCTTACTTACCCACTATGACACAATTGAACCATGGTTAAAAAAAGTAAAAAGGTACTTGCAAACATAGTGAGAACACACAACACACACAAGGTGTGAAACCAAACCACACATATCTATCTTGAAAGTAGACCCCACCACTCAACCCAACCCAACCCAACCCAAACCCGAAATTAACTCTTATTCCAACACACATAAAACCCATCCAAAAAACACAACAACAACAAGATTACTGTATTACTTTATTACAAAAATCTAACTTCACCTAATTATCTCATACAGTACTAATATTAACCATAATAAAAAAAAACTTTCACTACACAGTATATTACTATTTTTTTATAAAAATAAAAAACACACATTTTTTTCTTTAATTTATTTCTTTTTGGGTTCTTTTTTCCCCTCTTCAGCCATCAATTTTCTTGAATTTGTTGATCTGCTTTTATCTTTTTCTATGTTACTCACTCATGAGTTAGCTCATACCCTTAAATTTTGGGTGTTTTAAGGCTAAAAAATTAATATTATTATTATTATTTTTTGTAAAAATTTTGTATGTATAGACAAATATAAGAATACCCATTTGATTAAAATTTGTGGGCTTATTTTGATTTTCGGCATGGGTGGGTGTTTTCCATGCTTTGGTTCATCAAATACCAATAATGAAGGAAATAGTAATAATAATGGTGTTAAAGAAGTGGTAAAAAAAGATGTTGTTATTGGGAAAGAAGGTTCAGTTGGACATCAATCTCATCATGTTAGTAGGGTTAGTTCAGGTAAAGTTTTGATTTTTATGTGTTTTTGTTTCAGTCTGATCTGTTGAGCATATTAGTTTCTTGATTTGGTGAAATGGGTCATTTCAAGATTTTGATATAATGTGTTTTTAAGATCTGGGTCGATGACATTTTGTTGTATTTGTGTGGATTGGATGTTTTGTGTGTGAAAATTTGGAATTTTGTATAGGGAAATCGAAATCACGGGTTAGTTTGGATCCTAAGAAGGAGCAAATGGTTACAAAAGATGGACAGACGGCGAATATTGCAGCACAGACGTTTACTTTTCATGAGCTTGCTGCAGCAACTAAGAATTTTTGCCCTGAGAGTTTGTTAGGAGAAGGTGGTTTTGGGCGTGTTTATAAAGATCGTTTGGAAAGCACAGGACAGGTGCTTATGTTATAAAATTTGTATCTGGATGTGCATTTTGGAGTGATACTTTTTACAACTGATAATGCTATAGTAGTATAGTGAATTTGATGATAACAGTCTTGTTATAATTTCACTTGTAGAGGGTGTCTGGATGTGCATTTTGATTTGATAGCGAAGATCATATTTTCATTTGTGTTTGGATGTGTTTCAGTTGTTTGAAGCTGCAATAGATATATATCTTGAATATTTGACAATGTAAATGAGCAGAATTTGCAATTTTTGTGATAAGATTAGAGACATTTAGTGAAACGGAAAACAAAATTGATTACTTGGCAAAAGTTACATTTAGTTTACCCTAAGTAAACCAGTTTTTTCTGCAGTATTATATAAACAAAACTGATTTCTTGGCCCCCAAATAATTAGAAGCAGTTTTATTTTTTTTATTTATTTTTTTATTTTTTAATCAATTATGAAAGTGAATGTTGTAAAAATCAAGCAATAAGTTCCAAAACACAACTCCAAACACCCCTCTAGTCAGTTATTTTCAAGGTCTTCCATTTTGAATGTTTTCTGTAAGCATTATGAAATGAAGTTGTTTGTAGGTAGTTGCTGTAAAGCAGCTTGATAGAAATGGTCTTCAAGGGAATAGAGAGTTTTTGGGGGAGGTTTTCATGCTTAGCCTTTTACATCATCCAAATCTTGTCAATTTGATAGGTTATTGTGCAGACGGAGACCAACGCCTTCTTGTTTATGAGTTTATGCCTTTGGGGTCACTCGAGGATCATTTACACGGTCAGATTTATATCTTCATATATTTCTTGCTGTCTAAACTTCAATATTTGCTTGCACAATATATCAATGGCGTTAATCTTATTACTGAATGTTATAGAAATGACATCCTAAGTAGATGAAATGACACTGTTACTTGACCTATTAAGTATACCAATATGCCCTAAAATCACCACATCCTTTTTATCTCACGAGAATCTTTGCTTCTTCACCCAAACTCCAAATCTCTTACATAACTTCAGGCCTAACTTATATCTTGAATTAATGAACTGATAACAATGTGTAGCCGTGTAGGTCTATTGAAGTAGAATTGGTGTCTAATGGAGCTCATTTGGAGATATGAGCCTTTTAAATCATTTTATAAAAATGCAGAAAGGAAACACGCCCAATTGCAATAGTTCTAGAATGCTAGGATCTTCAATGTTGGTAGTTTCATTAGCAAGTTTTGCAGGCATGACATGTAAAATGGATGGAAGTGTCCAAACTTGATTGCAAATGTACTAGAATGCCAAATAAATTGTCCAATCACCATCATATTATTACTCACTAATTGAACCTTATCTAATAGTTTCTTCTATCTACTGAATTAAAAGACCGCCGCACCGGGCTATAGCCCATTATCCTGCAATATGGTGAGCATAGCCATGTCTGATGAAAGAGCCACCTGCTGACCTGGTGTTGACGAACAAGTTCCGGAAGCATGCGAACAATATGAGTTTTTTATTTATTTTTTTTATTTTTAATTTTATTTATTTATTAATTTTTTTTCTCTTGCGCTTTCGCGTTTCACATCACCATCATTGACTGTGAAAAGATGCTCTTCAACCATCTCTCAAAGCGTCATGAAAGTCAATGATTTGATGGCACATAAGGAAGAAAGAAAGCATGAAAGTAGATAATTTGATGATATGACAACTATAGAGCTTTGTCTGTATGCATTTTCATTTTTTTGTATCATCCATATTCCATAGTGTTGCACTGTTGCTTTTTTGTTAGTTTGCAATAAATGTTAGGGTCAATTCATGTTTCCCCAATTTAAACTTTTAAATGCCATATTTTACCAAGCACGCTATATAATTATTGCACAGTATGCATCATATATGATAATTAACGAAGTTAGCACCATCAGGAATTATTTAGTATTAACTCTCTTTGCACTTTCACAAGTATGTTGACCGTTCAAAAAGTGATACGGTTCCAAAATTTATTGTTAATGGTGGGGTTATGGCGTGACTAGGATTTTCCTTTATTTATTTTATTTTTTTTAATCAAAGCTTTAGGCTCTAACACAACATTAGAATTGGTTATATCATAGAGTAAAGTGAAAATATTGGACTAAATGCCTTGAGAGATCCAATATATAAAAGAACAGAAGACTATATGTATATTATCGTAAATCATCTAATCCGCTATGTAAGGTTGGGTTTTTGTAATTTCTGTTTCGTTTCATACTATGTATGACAATATAAGCTCAAGCATAAGGCCTTATGCATCTCCAAAAAGCTCCAATTTTGGAGCTCGTGATTATTAGTTCCCCCCCCCCCCCCCGTAAATAAGCTTCTAAGATAAGCTTTTTCTAAACACTTATTTGGAGTTTGTTGTGTTTTGATAGCACAATAAGGCAATAAGTTATAAAGGACTACAATTAAGCTACCCAAACACCTCCTTAGTGGTTTTCTTTAAGTCTGTTGTGTGTTTGACTATTGAATTATCATTTTTAATTTGTACTTGGATATCAAAGATGACAAAGAAATTAGGTTTTGGGAAAAAGTAATTTTGTCATCATGTTTCGTAAAGATATACTTCTACTGAAACACTGAATCCTGTTTGGCGTTTCCTTGGTTTATGGTCAGTTTAGTGTGGTACTAGTCGTTACTATTTTATAGCTGACTAGACTGCCTGCATTACTATTGGAATTTGTTCTAGCAAGAAGAACTGAAGTTGCACAATTTCCATTCCACTCGGGAAAAATCTGCTTCATATAGTACTACTGCACATTCATGTGTTTTCTTTATTTGTTAATCCGTCTATGCTACATTTTGCATCATTAACATATGAGATTTTTTCCCCCTAAAATAAAGAGCTATACTCATGGTATCCCCTTTATGCACCCTCTAGTTGAAATAGCCTAGAATTGCATGAAATAGGTGAAAGTTAGCTCAACCATTAAGTTATGTATTGATTATCTTTTGCCTGTTGGTAAAAGTCTATATTATAAAGTTTGACTTTCTAGTGGTATGCACAGGCAAAAGATAAAGTTTGACTTTCTAGTGGTAAAAGTCTATATTATAAAGTCTATATTATAAAGTTTGACTTTCTAGTGGCAATCATTTTCCTTTATAATATTGGTGGCCTAACTCGTTTGATTCTATTGGTGACTTATGTTCGTATGTTGGTACTTTCCAATTTTTTAATGGTACATGGAATTATATGTGCTTTTGTAAAAAAACTCAGGTTGATAGTTTAACCACTGCTCCTAATTGTATGTTTTTGTGAAACACCAATTTGGTGCCTTTGTCAGTTGTCACAAGTCTTTTGAATTATAACGAATTCTAATGTCACATGAATCATTATGTGATATACGCTCAAGGCCTCAATTAATTTGACATAAGGAAACACTTGTTTCTTATGTTAGCATATTTGTGAATGTTTCTATAGTCTATGCGGCTTTTAATGGTATGAGACCATGTTTCAGATTGGATGCAAAAAGGCCACAAAGACTTGATATATGCATTCCTCTTAATCTACTTTCTTGAATGATTTTGATAGGAATACCTGTAAATGCATGTATGCCATGAAGCTAAAAACTTTCGCTCTGCGACACTTTAGAAATAATTAGGTAATTTTACATTTGTTAAACATATAAAGTTTTCTTGATGCAAATCCTTATCTTTGGCCCTAATATCAGACAATTGGAAATAGAATCAATCTATCAATTATCCTGACACTGCAACAATGATTGTTTTCTTAATTTCTTTGCATATGCACTTATACAGACTTGCATAGAACTTAATATCATGGTGTTTTTTTTTCCAGATCTTGCACCGGATAAAGAACCTTTGGACTGGAACACTAGGATGAAGATTGCAGCTGGTGCAGCCAAAGGTTTGGAATATTTGCACGACAAAGCAAACCCTCCGGTCATTTACCGAGACTTAAAATCATCCAACATTCTTCTTGATGAGGGATTCCACCCTAAACTCTCCGATTTTGGGCTTGCGAAACTTGGTCCTGTTGGTGATAAAACACACGTCTCCACAAGGGTGATGGGCACATATGGTTACTGTGCTCCTGAATACGCCATGACAGGTCAACTCACTTTAAAGTCTGATGTCTACAGTTTTGGTGTCGTTTTTCTTGAACTTATTACTGGACGAAAAGCCATTGATAATACCCGTGCTCCTGGTGAACATAATCTTGTTGCTTGGGTAAGTGATGATGCTCCCTCTGTCTGTTCCTTTTGATGCAGTTAACTTTCATCTATCAATGGTTTTAGTTCCTTTATGTAAGTTACAAAAACGTTCCTGTGGTTGTCTCAAAAGTTCGTAACTGATCCATCACAGATATAATTACAAATATGGTTCCTAGACACATTGTTTGCTTTCATATTTGATCCGTTTACCTTTTATCATTTAGGGACTGATCAAAAGCAAAATTAGTTACATACATGAGGGACCAACCATAAAAGCAAACAATGTTTCTACTTTCTAGGGACCATATTTGTAATTAGTTTCAGCAAAAGACCAATTCTGTAATTTTGAGCAAACCACAAGGACCATTTATGTAACTTGCTCATTATTTTCTTTTGTGATTGCTTATGTTTTCTGCTTATCCTTGTTCTTACAACTAAGTAATTAGTATTAGCAAAAGGCCAATTCCGTATTTTGAGCAAACCACAAGGACCATTTATGTAACTTGCTCATTGTTTTATTTTTTTGCGATTGCTTATGTTTTTTGCTTTGTGCTTATAAATAAGTGCATATGCTTTGAAAAAGGACTTCAGGAAATACAGTTTGGATTTGCTTACTCTGTTGTAAAAATGCAACAGTACTCGAAAAAATTATTGTAACAACTTTGTTTTATTTACCTTCAAATAACCATATTAGCAGAGGTAGTTTGAATGACAGAAAACTCGTTATGTTAAAAGATAAGCAGGAAAATTAACCATTCCCAAACACCCTCTTAATGGTTTTAAAGGATAATAACGATTCTACCATAATTGGTGTTTGGTATTTAGTATCTGTTAAGCTCTTTGTGTTTCACCTTATTTTGTGCAATTTGTAGGCACGGCCACTTTTCAAGGATAGGAGAAAGTTCCCGAAAATGGCTGATCCATTATTGCAAGGGCGTTATCCCGTGAGAGGGCTATACCAAGCACTTGCTGTTGCAGCAATGTGTTTACAAGAACAGGCTGCCACGAGACCTCTAATTGGTGACGTTGTAACCGCGTTAACATACTTAGCCTCTCAAACATACGATCCTGAAGCAGCCAGGGCCGAGAGAGCTGCTAGAGGCAGTGGTTCTGGTACTCCCAGGAGCCGAACTGATCGTAGGAACCCTAGTGATGGTGGTCTTGACGGTCTTGATGATCCCACACGGGCCCTAGGGTCCCCTTCTACTTACAAAAACTCTCCCGATTACAGGAAAAGAGAGTCTTTGAGAGAAATTAATACCCGTTCTGATATCGGGGATGGTGAAAGTAGTAATGGAGGTAACGGGTCGGGTCGGAAATGGGGTGTGGTTGATGATCCAGATTCTCAAAGGAACAGTCCTGCAAATACGAGTAGGGCTCGAGAGACTGCTAGGAACCGGGATCTTGATCGAGAACGGGCGGTGGCAGAAGCTAAAGTTTGGGGAGAGAATTGGAGAGACAGAAAGAGAACAAACACGATGGGTGGTAGTTTCGATGCTACAAATGAGTGACGGAAATTAAGGTTGGTTACATGTGTTTGTGTTTTTTCTTATTAGCAAATAAGAGTGTTAGCTCTACTTTGCTGATTGTTGTAGTATGTTGTTGGTTTAACAATATTGTCGCAGATAAAAGAGAGGAAGTGCAGTTAAGAGGGTGTTGACTTCTGTAAAAAAAATGAGATTTGCTTCAACTGTTTATGCAAACTTTCGTAATTATATCATGGATTTGAGTTAACTATTTTCATATCTGTTGCAGGCATTCTAATCAAATCTATATATTTATCATGTTTCGATGTCTGCATCAGTTGTAGGTATTTGAATCAAATCTAACATCCGTTTGTACGTTTCAGGTGTTCTATAACTGTAGTGGTATCTTCATCCATCTTTTTTCTTTTATATATATCTGGATATGGTGGTGAATGTTTGTTTTGTATAATCGGTGAAAAAAAAAACCCCCAAACTTATTGGGTACTGAACGAAGTATCTGAAATACGTGAAAGAAATATATTTCCAAAGGAGTTGTAAAAAAATTTGCCGGTTCATCAATCATTGATTGTTCTTGAACTGCTGAGTCTACGCGAATAGAGAACATTGTTTCGGCTCAGTTTGAAATAAGTATACCACATGGGTGTTTACCTGTTTGGAATTCTTATTTAATTGCTTATCTGTCTTTGAGCGAATAAGCAAATTTACGCATTTGTGTAAAACCGCTTATTTGTTTACCTTACTCTAAGCACATAGAAAAGTAATATAAATTAGCGATCTCAAACACGCCCATATTCATATGTGATCAGCAATGTTAACCAAAGACTATTGTCTTTGAAAGACCAGTTCAATATGGTTTGGTTTTGGTGAGAAACCTTGGACAAAAAAATACTTGGTATCTAGCTTTGCCACTTGAAAACCATTTTGAACAAAACCACCACAAATATCAACCAATAAACAAACCCAAAGATAGCAAAATCACATTTTAAATAATTCTCAGAGGTCCTGACCAATGGTTCAAACAGGTATGGGCATGGGAATAGGTTCATCAGCAAGCACAAGTGTCGGTCTATATTCCTCGACCTCTTTAGGGGGGTATATAACAATAACGTGTTCCTTGGGCATATGGATAACCACATTATCGGGCAGAGGTGTCTTTGGGCCAAGCTTTCCAGTTGGATACCAGTCGAGCATGATTTTCACTTTGATACCAAGAACACCCCGAATATAATGGTAAACTAGATATTATAAGACAGTACTATAATTTCATTTTGAGGAATCATAAACTGAGTTAAACTTATCTTACCTGTCTTACAGCTGCGTCAATGTATTCCTCTACGGGTTGACCAGGTGAGACCATGTACCCATCTTTGAACTTCATTGATTTGGCACGCTGAGCCCTAAGCTTTCCGCTCACAATCACCTGAAAGAGGTTAATGGTGTTACTAAACAAAAACATGTCATATAACAGACAGAAGAAAAACAACCATATATTTACATACCTCACACCCTTTAGCTCCATTCTCCATGACAAATCTAAGAACAGCATAGCATGCCCTACAAACAATCAACTAATATATCAATTCATAAAATTATGTCAAACTGAACTAGTCTACGAAGGTATGCTCAAATACTCTTTCACAGTATATTGGTTGTAGATCACACATACGGAGATTTAGTTAAAAGAATTAGTTATTTCTTCCTGGAAGATCTAAGCAAAAATCTCTGTAATGTGTACAAACCTGCGAACAGCAAGCCCTCCAAGAAGCTTGTATCGCAAAGACTCAGCCTGAGCAATAGCACAGAGCCCTCTGTTGTTAACTCGTTCAGCGTAAAGCTCCACACTGTTTTAAGGGAACTTGAAATGCTTCTGAACAAGAGTTGTCAGCTCCCTTATTCTCCTTCTTCCCTTCTCACCTGAAATATCAAGTTCGATAACAAACATCATTAGGATATCTATTGACAAATTTGTCCAACTTTGCAATCAACCGAAAACACATTAAACAAATGTTAAAGTTCAAAAATAAACATGAAGGTGGCATTCAGTATCATTCTATCATAGAACTTGTAAAACTTCAGTAAGCCAAACATGATTATAAATTTTACCAAGAACGTTTTGGGTATGGGTGGCCCTGACGATGATCTCAGTAAGCATAGGTGTAACCCTGACTTCAACGCCGGAGTAACCATCTTCCGCAAGCTCCCTAGTAAGGACTTCATTCAACTCAGCGAAAAACACTCCATCAGCGACAAACTGATCCACAAAAACAAATTACACAAACAGAACAAAAAAACATTTACTGACAAAACTGAAGACGACGCTAACCTTTCTCTTTTGCTCAAGTTAGTCGCCATGATTGCTGTTAATTTATATAGGATGAGATACACTCACTCAAAATGCTTTGTATCTTATCCTTTTCTATATCAAAATACAATGTACAATCTTTAAATTAGCATTGCATTCATCAAGTCAAGCTTCAATATAATAGTGATCGATAAATTACAGATAAGCATGAACCATCTGCTAGTTTTTTTAACCAAGAGTGTGTTTGGCGTGAAGCACTTTGGAGAAGTTTGCATTTAGGAAAAAAAGCTTGTTTGGCAACAAGCGGTGAAAACAAGCACTAAAATTCTACGCTAGTAAAACAAATATTAAAGCTCTAACGTACGATACTTACAGTAAGACAAAAAAAAATTCTACTTAGTTCTTCTAAAGGAGTGTTTTGACTTGCTTGTTTTTGCAGCTTATTTAACGTTTTTGAGACTGTTTGAAACTGCATAAGCACTTCTAACTATATAAGCTAATTAGAGTATGTTTAGAATTTGGCTTATTTTCTGGGCTTTACCCTTTTCGCAATACTTCCAAATTATAATGTCAAAACCCTAACATCGATACACAAATATTTACTTATAAATAATGAATAAAAAACATTAGTAAAACTTTAACACTTCTGAAACAGTTGGTGTACATCAAAAAACAAACTTTTATCAACATAACTCAATTTTGACTAAGAACAACAATCGAAAAGGTGCTTACCACAACCTGCTGCTAGTCGTGAAATGGTGAAGACGATGGTTATATAAATTATTATTAGTAGGGTTTTTTAGTTTGCATGGGCTTCATGGTTGAATTGGCAGGGTATGACTGGCCCAGGATTTGGTGAAAGATGCTGATATTTCTCATCACATAATAATGTCATCTTTTATATAATAAAATAAAACTGTGTTAGTTTAAAAGTTTTAGTGGATGGACTTGCTTTAGTTTAAAAGTTTTAGTGGATGGAAGTCTTTGGTTCCATATATAAAAATATCAAACGAATACTATGAAAAAATAAATGTTTATTATTAATGTGCGTCAGTCAAGCACGTCAAGATAGAAAGATTATATCTTCAGTATCCGGCTGACGTGAGATGTTCCATGTGAAAGACTACTTATTATAATATTAAATGTTATATACAATTTTGTCGGATTATATATAATTAAAACTCCCAAATTATGATACTTCGGTTCTAAATTATTATTCTCGGATCACTAAATGAATGATTTCTGTTGAGCTTATTTTTCGTTCTTAAATGTAATTATGTATGTATCATTGTTGTTGGTAATTAGGTGTCATACCTTATTAGGATTAGATTTTACTTTTATTTTGATCGGTTGTTTGTGAGGCTTTATTATAATGGATACTTTCCCACAAGACGGTCATGATCTCGTTTCACCATCTCCATTCAAAGATCGTTTGAATTGTTCATGGTCTTGATTGGGTAGTTTTCAATGGTAGCGTTTCAAATTTTTTTTCAGATCTTGATTAGGTAGTTTTTAAATTTTTTTTCTTTGTTTCAATGGGTATCGCGGATGAGTGGCATGATGTTAATTATAAGAAGAACCGTTCGACGAGAACTCGATTTGATCTCCCTTCAATCCAAAAGACGTCATACACCGGAAGATTTAGATCCAAAGAAGACGATGTTACAAAGATCTCAGTGTCGGTTTATATCACAAATTTCCCAGAAAACTGTTCCGCTAAAGATTTATGGAACGCGTGTAAACAATATGGATTTGTGGTGGATGCCTTCATTCCTGATAGAAGATCCAAAGTTGGTAAGAGGTACGGTTTTGTTCGATTCATAAAGGTGTATGATGTCGATCGTTTGGTTAATAATTATGCACTGTGTGGATTTGGGAGTCATCATCTACATGCCAATGTCGCTAAATTTAATAGACCTTCTGCAACACCTAATGAGAAAATTAATGGGGAGTCATGCCCTAAACCTAAAGAGGGTCACAACAGCAATGATCAACGAGTGAACAACAACTCTTATGCACATGCTATTAAAGGGGAGTCTACGGTGAAAGAGTATACTGAAAGTAAACCAGTACTAATGTTGGATGACTCGTGCGTCAATCAGCATGGGTATCATCTTGGTCTCATGGGAAAAGTGAAGGAATTTACCTCGTTAACTAATTTGAAAGTAGTTCTGGGGAACGAAGGTTTCCAAGATATAGAGTTGTGTTACTTGGGCGGGTTATGGGTCCTGATTAGCTTTATCACAGAAGAGTCTAAAGTGAAATTTATGGCTTGTGTGGGAGCTGTTTCTTGGTTCTCCCAGATAAATCATGTGGTGAAGGATTTTGTGCTAGATGAAAGAATCACTTGGGTTGATGTTGAAGGAGTTCCGTTAAAGATGTGGTCGGATAACACTTTCAAAAGGATAGCGGCAAAATGGGGTAAAATTCTTTGCATGGAGAACACAGATGGGGGATTTCTTCATTGTAAGCGAATGTGTATCCTCACTTCTGAGAGGTCTAATATTCTTGAGTCTTTCAAAATTATGCATAGAGGTAAGAGTTATTGGGTGAGAGCTAAAGAAACTAAGGGATGGGTTCCGGATTTTGAAGATCAAAGCGAGGAGGATAGTGACTCGGAGGATGAACAATACGAAGGTTTTGTCAATGATGATCTTGGTGGTAGTGACGTGGAGATGCAAGGGGATAATTTTGTAAATGTGGTTCCGGATACGAGGATGGAGGAGGAGAATAATAAAATAAAGGAAGGTGAAGGAGATTGTGCGACTAATGATAAAATATCGGAGGATCCGTTTAACTTATATTCTTTGCTCAATAAGAAGAAGGAGGACCAGCAGTTTAATGTTTCAGATAGCATACCTTTCCCTCCAGGTTTTACACCTGTTATGGAATCTGTTTGTGAGCATGAAAAAAAAAAAAATGGAGATACACGAATGTAATGTAAGTGAAGGAGAAAAGAATACGCCTGAGGTTGTTAAGTCGAATCCCAGGGAGGACATCACAAAGAAGTGCCATTCGGACACAATAGGATCAGACCATTTGAAGAAGGTAGAAATTCCGCAGACCGGGGGATCTTTATTAACGATTATGGAGGAATTGATAAAGGTGGGTCGGACTATGGGTTATAATATGGAGGGATGTATGAAAAATATTGAAGAAATTATTGAATTACAAGGAGTGAAAGACGTTTTCCGATGAATATGATGTCTCTTAATATTCAAGGCTTAAACCCTAAGGCCAAAAAAGATTGGGTTAAGGAGATTTGTGTTTCTAATAAGGTAAATTTTCTTACTTTACAAGAAACTAAAATGGAAGATATTAATGCGTTCGATGTGAAGAGATGTTGGGGAAACTTCACTTTTGAATATGTTTTTAGTCCAGCGGTTGGTAATTCGGGAGGGATTTTATGTGTGTGGGAAAAGTCTTCGTTTAAGAAAAGCAATACGACGGTTTCTGATTACTTTGTTATGATTAGAGGGACTTGGGTCGCTAGTGGTAAGAACATTTTGATTATTTCGGTGTATGCTCCTCAAGAGTTTTCTGAAAAGAAAATGCTTTGGGACTACTTGGGTCAGGTGATTGTAAATTGGAATGGTGAGACGATTGTTATGGGAGATTTTAATGAGGTTAGGAATAAGAATGAAAGGTTTGGGTCGGTTTTTCACGTTCAAGGTGCAGATGTGTTCAATAAATTCATTTCGAAAGCTAATTTGGAAGAGGTTCCTCTTGGCGGGTGTGCTTTTACTTGGTGTCATAGATCCGCTTCTAAGATGAGTAAGCTCGATCGATTCCTTTTGTCGGGAAGGCTTGTTGAGTGAGAATCCTAATTTTTCAGCCATTACCTTGGATAGATTTTTATCGGATCATAGACCCATTTTGCTTCGGGAATTTTCTCATGATTATGGGCCTACTCCTTTTAGATTATTTCATTATTGGTTTGAGATTGATGGTTTTGATGATATTGTTAAGAAAAGTTGGTGTGATACTCTGGTAGAGGAAGATAATCCTATGTTGAAGATGATGTATAAGTTAAAGATCCTTAAAAAGAATATTAGGGAGTGGAATGGCACGAGACGAAGTAATAAGAATAGTAGAAATACTTTCAAAAAAGAGCTGCACGATTTGGATTTATTAATAGATAAAGGTATTGTCACGGATGATATTTTGTTCAAAAGAATGGAGGTATGTAAAGCTTTACAAGAGTTAGATAAATTGGATTTATGGAGGTGGCTTAAAAAGTTAAGATTCAATGGGCAATTGAAGGAGACGAAAACACGAAATATTTTCATGGGATTCTTAATAAGAAAAGAAGTCAACTTGCTATTCGAGGTGTTTTGAAGGATGGGTCTTGGGTTGATGAACCGAAATTGGTTAAACATGAATTTGTTACACACTTTAATAAACGTTTTGAAAGACCTTCAAATGTTCGTCCGGTTATTGATATGGAGTTTCCTCGTCATCTAACTTCGGATCAGCAACTCGATTTGGAAATGGAAGTTTCGTATGATGAGATTAAAAAGGCGATTTGGGATTGTGGGATTGATAAATCCCCGGGGCCGGATGGTTTTACGTTTGGTTTCTTTAGACGATATTGGCTTATAGTCGAAAAAGAGGTAGTGGAGGCAGTTAAGTACTTCTTTATATCCGGGATTTTTCCTAAAGGTTGTAACGCTTCTTTTATTGCCTTAATTCCAAAAGTTCCAGACGCTAAAATGGTAAAGGATTTTTGTAAAACCCAAAAATCTGAAACATGTAAAATGACTAAAATGCCCCTACAAGTTTAAAAACTGATTAAAGGGTATTCAAAGTGTCAAAATGATTCCAAAATTCAAGTAACAAGTTACACATGAAATGAAATAATTTTTACATGCTCAAAAATTATTGTCTCACCTAATTATATGTACAAAATACCCTCATGAAATTTTATTTACATTTATTACATTTAAATTACAATTAACCTAATTAAATTACAAGTTAATTAAGGAAAATTAAATCAAAAATTATACCAATTAATTTGGTCAATGATGGACCGAAATTATGGCCCTCTTCCCCCTCCTTGTTCGGCCCTATCTCTATTATTTAGTTACCCATTTATTTGTTTCCCTAAAACCTAAAACCGAATAACATAAAACACACACAAAAATTCTCCCACGGCTCATACGAATTTCTGGAAGGGATCTAGCATTTTTCTGGGGTTCTTCATCATCAAAAGTAGCTGGGAAAAATAGGGTTTGGTTTGTTGGAGGCTTGGTTCGATCGGGGTGATTTTTCTTTGGTCGATACTACACCCGATGGGTACAAAATTGTTGCGCTTGATCCACACGTCCTAAAATCAGTTTGGTATTTTTCTCACACTCTTTATATCATATATGATCTAAATAAAATGATAAACAAGAATCATGCACGTTAAAATAGTTGAATGGAAATTTCATGCTTAAAACGTATGTAAAATTATAGATCGAGCTATATGAATTTTCTGGGTCTCTTTCATAATTTTTATGGGTTCTATGATCATCACATAAGCCTGGAAAAATGTTTGTTTGATTTGTTATAGCTTGGTTTGATCGTTTGAATTATTGATGATAAAAACGGATATAGAATATAAAACACTATATACGATTTTTCTGGATGTGCAAGTTATTTTATTTGAGCTCTATATGATCCATAGGAATCTGAAAAAATGTTATTTCGAATTGTTACAACCTAAAATGGCCTTGACGAATTTTTGTTTCAAATTGGGTTTTAATGTAAAAGCGTATAATTGGATAAAAATATAGACGAGCAAATTTGGGTTTTGTTTTTGGGATAGATCTGGTCTAATAAATGATATAATGATGGAAAAATGATTGGATGATGATTTGGGGAAATTAGGGTTAGGGTTTGGTAATTTAATTGTGTTAACGATTTGATTTTAAAATATAAGGGGGTGTTTTGTAATTAATGAAACTTGTGGGCTATTTTTACAATGTTCGTTAAGTTAGTAGCAAAGGGTAAAAAAAATATAACATGAGGTCCTTATGTGTAAAATTTGCAAGATTTGGAATTATGTGTAATTTAGGGTTTAATTTGTAATTTAATTAACTAAAGGGGTATAAATTGTAAATTGTTAAACCTAAAGGGTTAAAAGTCTAATTTTGGATTAATCATGATTTAAAATGAGTAACTTGTCATATTTTCAGTTTAAACCTTTAGCTTTGGTATATTTATATTTAAAACCCTAATTATGGAAATCTGCAAATTATGGAAATTTACTAATTATGGAAATCTGCTAATTATGGAAATTTACTAATTATGGAAACCTACTAATTAAGGAAACCTGCTAAAAATAGAAAGTTACTAAATATGGAAAGTTGCTATTTTTGGAAAGTTACCTGAAAAGGAAAGTTACTAAAAATGGAAAGCCGACTAAAATAAGTAATCTGAATTAAATAAGCTTTTAATAAGACAGTCGTGAATTCGTGTAGATTCGCCGAAGATGGAGTTGCTTCCGACCTTTGTATTTTCTGTTATGTGTTCACTTGCGGTATAAGGTACAGATATTCTGCCCTTTTTAGTAAGGGTGTTTCCTTCTCTTAACTCTGATTTGATCTTGTTTCGTATTAGGATTCCCTAAGCCATTGCTATGCTTCCTCTGTTTTATGATCCCTTTGTTTTGTGAACCTTCTATGATCTCTTCATGCTCTGATCTGTTTAACTTCTGAGTTGATGCCCTTATTATAAATCTCTTGCTTTAAACCTTTTTCTATGAGTTCCCTCTGTTATGACCTCTGATATAAATCCATGCTATGAAAACCTTTTAATTAAGAACTGGAAATGTTTTGAGAAAAATCATTTGTTTTAAAAAGGATGTTTATGAGTATGATACAATACGATTTCTATATGAAATTCCAGTAACATTTATGAAAACTATCTTAAAAGACTGCCTTTATAAAACTACTTTAAAAGATCATTTTATTGAAAATCCGTTATTAAAGGAATGCTTTAAATGAACTTTTGACAAGAATCTCTAAAATGAACTTTTGCTACGAACTTTTAATTCTGAACCATTTGATATAGTCCTTTTGACCTGAACTTAAACTTTGTTATAAAACTTAATCGGATAAACTTTGATTTGAACCTTTGACATTTATTTCTGAACTGTTTGACATGAACCTTTTTCCATGTACCCTTAAGATATGACTTTTTGATTATTTTGATAGTACATCTGACCTTTGACCTACAGTCTGATATCCGAGCCAATCACTAGGCATGAGGGTTTCATGTCCATGTCATTGATGCACCTTTGACATGACTCTAGGGCAGGAGAGTGATGACCTGTTCCATCCCTTATTTGTTATCTGCTATGGCCATTATGATTATGATTTGTCTGCAGGGGCGTATGGATGCATTCTAGATTTGATCTGTTTCTGTTATTGATTATTGTATATCTGGTGACTGATGGTGTGTGCAATACACGTCTTTCACATATCTGGGAGCTAGCTACTCCATTTGGTTACATTTGAGAAGATATGATTTGTTTTGTTTCTGGGCTCGTGGTGGATTACTGTCCCGTTATCCTTACCTTATAACCTTTTTCTTTTCTCTTATTCTTATTCATTTATCATCCCTCGACTCTTATTATATCTGCATGACTTTTATATCTTTTACTTTGCACTTTCTCTATTACTGCTTTGTTATTGTTATATCTGTTCACTGAGCTCTCGTAGCTCAGCCGCATTTCTTTTCCTGCGGCAGGTTTTAGTAGGAAGCTGGGAATGAGTAGAGAGTACCTTGGACTTAGAAGATTGATAGCTATTCGGGATTAGAAATGATTAAAGTTATTATATCTTAGAATTTGTACTTATCGGAAGTTTCATTTGTAACCTTGTAGTTTTCAGTATTTCATTTGTAACCTTTGAATTCTTGTATTACTTTAAAATGTATGCTTTTTTTGATCTGATATGAAACCATTATTGTGACATCTTTACCCTTGTCGGGTTGGGGTGTTACAATTTTAGACCTATAAGTCTTATTGGGTGTTTATATAAAATCATTGCAAAAATATTGGTTAATCGTATTGTGTTGGTGTTAAGCGATATTGTTAGTGAGGTTCAAACGGCTTTTGTGGCGGATAGACAAATTCTTGATGGTCCTTTTATTCTCAATGAGGTCTTACAATAGTGTAAAGTGAAGAAAAAGCAATCGTTTATTTTCAAGATAGATTTTGAGAAAGCTTATGACTCCGTTCGTTGGGATTTTTTAGATGATGTGTTGAGGAGATTCGGTTTTGGAGCAAGATGGTGTGGTTGGATTCAAGAATGTCTTCGATCATCTCGGGGTTCGGTGTTAGTTAATGGTAGTCCTACGGAGGAATTTCAATTTTACAAGGGTTTGAAACAAGGTGATCCGCTCTCTCCTTTTCTATTCATCCTTGTTATGGAAAGTCTTCACTTGTCTTTCCAAAGAGTGCTGGACGCGAATATGTTTCATGGTATTGTGTTAAATGGTTCTATGCAATTATCTCATATGTTTTATGCGGATGATGCGATTTTCATGGGTCAATGGAGTAATAAGAACATTGACACTTTAATGTATATCTTGAAGTGCTTTCATCGTGCTTCGGGTCTTGGCATAAATCTAAGTAAAAGTAATCTAATGGGTATTGGGGTTTCGAATAATAAGGTGGAGGAGGTCGTTAATAGGATTGGTTGTGGTGTGCTCAAAACTCCTTTTTCTTATTTAGGCTCGAAAGTAGGTGGCAATATGTCTAGGATTCAACCTTGGAATGAGGTTGTGGATAAAATGGTGAATCGTCTTTCGAAATGGAAGATGAAAACTTTATCGATTGGAGGTCGTTTAACGCTTCTTAAGGCGGTGTTAGGGTCGATGCCGATTTATAATATGTCTATATTCAAGGTTCCTATAGCTATTCTAAAACGTATGGAATCTATTCGTTGCCATTTCTTTAATGGGATTGATATCAATAGTAAGAAGTCGATATGGGTTAGATGGAACAATGTTTTGACGTCTAAAGATAAAGGGGGCCTTGGAGTTTCTAGTTTGTTCGCGCTTAATAGAGCTTTGTTATTCAAATGGGTATGGCGGTTTTTTACGCAAAAGGAATCGCTATGGGTCAGAGTTATTAGTGCGATCCATGGGAGAAGTGGTAGAATCGGTAGCGGGAAAACTTCTGGTCACGGTTCTATTTGGTGTAACATTATCAAGGAAATGGAAAACTTATCGACTCAAGGTATAGATTTATTCGGATTTCTGAAAAAAAAGATTGGCAATGGGGAGCAGACTCTTTTTTGGCAGGACCGTTGGAGGGGGGACTTGAAGCTGATGGAAACTTATCCTCGCATGTATGCATTGGAGTTGGATAAATCTATTTCTGTTGCGTCAAAATTTAGGCAGGTCGAATTTCATTCTTCTTTTCGGCGTCTCCCTCGCGATGGTGTAGAGAAAGAGCAATGGCAGGAGTTGTTAAAAAGCTTGGAGGGAATCTTACTTAACTCAGCTGAAGATAGATGGTCTTGGAATTTAACGGGTTCGGGGGATTTCTCCGTTGCTTCGGTTCGCAATTTTATCGATAATAATACTTTACCGGTGGTTTCTTCTAAAACTAAATGGATTAAGGAGGTGCCCATTAAAGTTAATATTCTAGCTTGGAAGGTGAGATTGGATTATCTTCCAACTCGTTGGAGATTATCTAATAGAGGTATGGATATTCCCTCTTTGTCTTGTCCTCTATGTGAAGGGGCGGTGGAAACATCGGCTCATTTGTTTTTTGAGTGTTCTGTCATGAAAGATTTTATTCGGAAGATTTGTATCTGGTGGAACGTAAATGTCATGGAGTTTTCTTATTTTGTTGGTTGGGCGTCTTGGATTCTAAATTTAAGGATTTCTTCTAAACATAAAAACATTTTGGAAGGAGTGTGTTATGCTTTGTGGTGGTTCATTTGGACGTTTCGGAACAAGAAAATCTTCGGCGTGATGTCTCCTTCTAAGGCGAACATTTATGATGATGTTGCGTTGTATTCCTTTTATTGGTGTTGGTATAGAAGTAAAGTGTCTTTTAGTTGGGTGGATTGGTTAAAAAATCCTTACCTAGTGTCGTTGTAATTTCTAGCTTCTTGCTAGCTTCCTTTATAAAATCGCCATTCAAAAAAAGATTTACAAAATGATATTATGTTGATATGCGTAAGGTGTTTAAAAATATTGTTATCTTTATCATGAGCTCTACTACCCTTTCTTGGGTACAGGTGCGTTGAAACTAATCAAAATATTGTATTTTGATGATCCCCAATACTCACATTAATCTGTTTACATATTGATATAAGTCTGTATAGATCATATATATTTTTTATAAAAGATGTCACATGAATTAACTAAGTTGGATATGCATATGGAAATGGGAATGCACCGGGAGAAAATGACGAGGGAACGTGCATAAATTTATAGCGACATCTGACTTAAATATATAAGGAGACTGATTTTATGGAAAGTGGAAGTGTACCGGTTCACGAACACTCAATGCATTGAAGATAGTGCGTATCTTGGTGTCGATGAGTATGCCTTTCAACTTGTGGGTGATTTACACATGACGATTTAATGAGAAAATAAAGTTCATCAATCAAACTATATACCAAAATAGTATAATGTTAACTCTGTTCGAAATTTTAAGAGGTTATGTACCTATTTAGTACAATATGTGTAATGTGTATAGCTTGGTAATTAGATTTATATCAATTTATAGTTTTCTAATTAAATATTTATTTTGCGTTTTCTTATTTTATTATGACGTTGGTAGCCTTTTAATCACGTGAAGTATGTTATGTTGTCCATTATGTATAACATTTTCTTTATATCGTGTTTATTTAATAAAAGAGCTGCATCTGATGTTGTTGCAGATGAGTAGATTGTGGTGTAATTGAAGGTGCGAAAATGATGTAACTCGAAGTTATTTAATAGTGAAAGGTGTTGTTTAAGTTGACGCAATAGAAGAAGCTGCAAGCGACGAAACAAACGATAGTTTAACAAAGGTAACATACTCCCTTGAATTCTTGAAACCTATATTTCTGTATATAAGAACTTATCAAAAATTTATTATATTATATCGTAAAACTATATTGAGGAAATGGTGTGCTTGATTTTTGGTTAACTGCAATGAAGACCAATAGAAAATTGGCATAGAATGCTTGATCTGTTAATAACATCTGCTTTAGTTTATACAATGTATCCTATTTTTTTGTTGACTATTGGTTAATCACACACATTTAAGTGAAATTTTGTATCTTCAAAGTAATGTGGAGGAGTTCCGCACGTCTGCTGCAGAAATGTGTCGTTAAGGTCAAGGACCTAATCTTTATGTATGCAACTATATGAGTTCAAATCTGCATGAACCTAGGATAGAAGATAGTCGTAAGATTTTTAGTGTAGAACTAGAGCATTCGCAAATGCAATATGCATGTAATCTGAATCACTGTATGTGTATGGGTCTCTTCTTTTTCTGAAATTGCTACACGTATGTATGCAAGCTGTTCAAGTACGTGTATGTCGCCCTTCTTTCTATCAGTATGCAAAATGTGTATGGCTCCATATTAAGGGGTGTATGCGGTATGTGTATGTAGCTACTTATGCATGGAATCCAATCAAGATTGGTAATTTAAGTGCTATATAATGTTATTTGGGTTCTAAGTTTATGCACTTTTACATTTTGACAATCTATTTGCCTTACGTTCACAAGGTTTCGGATCCTTTTTGTGGCTTCATGCGCCATGAATCTTTAACAAGGTTTCTCTAACTGAAGTACCTGCATTTATTTACAAATCTTTCTGTTGTTAGTGGTTGTTCTTCATTTCATGTTAAATTTGTTCACTCTTGGCCTAATATGAGTATGGTTCTTATTTTTTGTTTATACACCCTTGCAATGCAAAGAGAATTTGGAATTTAAGCTTATTTATAATAGTTGAAGTGTTTTTGTTATAATGATCATATAAACCATATATCATCATGACATATATTACGTGCAAAGTTGCTGGGATGATGTGAAGGTTTATAAATACCGAGAAAACTATTTTGGTCACATACTCAAGGCTCCTGTAGGAAGATGTCAAAAAGGTTAGTCTCCTTATTTACCAAACAAATATCAATTGTTTTGTTATAGAAATTCGTACGTAATATCTGATTGGGCATATGGTTTTAAAAACATAAAGTATTTTTACATAGTGACAAATTTACAAAACAAGAGAATTTAGATGATTAAGATCTGTCCTTTCAGCTTGTGTAAGATGAAAAAGGAACAGATAGACAAGCTTAGCTTTGAAAACAAAAAAGAAAATGATTGCACTTAATACACAACAAATTGTTGTTTTTTGGCCATCTTATGTCAACTAAATCGATATTTCATAGATTCTTCTCTGGTGTTTTCTCTTTTTTGATTCTCTTTCTATCTTTGCAGGGTTTTAATGAATATAGTATGAAATTGAACAGGGAAGGGAAGGTCTGCAATGGTATGCTAAAGATAAACAATCAAAGGATGCGCATATGGAGGCTTCTAAAGAAGAGATGCAGAGGATCAAGGAAGAAGAGGGCAGGCTATGAGGGAGACACTCGGTTTAGCTCCTTAGTGTGCTGCAAAATATGAAGGTAGTAACATTGATAAACATGAGTTCTCTGAACTTATCAAACGAGGTTCGACTGCGTAAGACTTAGGAGCAGGACATGCTGAGGTGGCTCATAGGGTCTCGGTTTTGCCAAGTTAGAATCTCGACTAAACTTAATTTTTCTTAGGTATATAAACTTGGGACATGATAATTTTTTTCTAGAGGTGGTAAAATGGGTAGGTTTGGGTTTACCCACACTCTTTGAGGAATTGTTTTTACGTGTAACAAATAATTGGCATGCAAAATATGATTACATTCACCCACTAAGTATTTTGATCTTATTTGATAGATTAATCATTCACCCACTGTTAGTACAAATCTTGGGAGTGCCTCCAGACCTAGGTTAGACTAGCTCTTGGCGGGTACAGATCTTGCATTAAGTACTTCGTTGCCTGCTAAGAAAAGCAACACCGTTAGTCTTACCGCGGAAGGGGGTTCTCGCGTTGGCCTCCGGTGTGAGAGTAAGTATATTATTTAGGCGATAAGGAGTAAGTGCGGACTAGGTGAAAGTAGTTGTAGTTAGTTGGAGTAATAAATGAGATGGGGGTATTTATACTACCCATATACTTACTGTAGCCGCCTTGGGAATGAGCGGGCTGACACATACCTTACCGAGTAGGTAGATGTCAGAGCGGAAGTCAACTTACGCCTTACCTTAGTTGGTAAATGTCAGATCAAGTGGGAGACACAATCCCACAAGATCTGGCTTTCGGTGGAACGGCCGCGGCTGAGTATGTGATCTGTCCCGGTCTGGAGAGACCGGGGTATGTCCTCGTCTTGGCTTGGCAAGACTGGAACCTATTAATGTATATTGACTCTGCCGCGGTACGAGTTATGAGCATGCCCGGCCCAGTATGCTGGGTCCGGGGATACTATACACGATCAAGTCCCCCCAGTCTAGTATACTTGTTTTGTTGAAGAATAAGTGTTTTAGACTTATTTAGGCATTACGCGGCTTTAAGAGGCCGCGCCTTGTTGGAGAATTTTGTAGCCTCCGCGGTTGATATTGCTACGTGTCCTATGTTGCTGACTAGACATTTCACTTTCCACGTGGTTGGTGATGACAGCCTGTCTTGGGTAATCGTGCAACGTTTTTCACCCACGCATTTACTGACTGATGTGACGTCTTTGGCGGCCCAACCATGCGTTTTCTGTGACAATCGTGACGGTCCATCTGGGTAGATCTTTAACCGTTCAATAAGTATCGGGGATGTGGCCATTTTGTGGCCGTCCGATAGAAGCGATAGCACGGCGTGTGTGATTATAAATACCAAGATTTACACCACTGTTAATCTTTTTTCACACACAGTAATAAATTTTCCTTCTCTCTAAAAAAAACAAGAACATCTTCCGCCTTCGTTCCCCTTGCTTCTTTCATTCCCGGACCTAGGGTCTCAGGTTAGGTTTCTTTCCAATTCGTCATTTGATTATTTAGAATGGCACCTGATCATATAAGTACTGTGACCTCTACATTATCTCAGGCGGATGTAGATAGTTTTTGTGAGAAATATAAAATTCCTGGCCATCTTCAGCCTCAAGCACCCGGACCCCTAGATACTATTAGGGATGCCCCGGAAGGGAAGATAGGTGTATATACTAGGTTTTTTTGAGTTAGGTAACTTTAGGATTCCCCTCTTATTGTTCTTGCTTCGTGTTTTGGAGTATCCAGATTCACCTATCACAGTTGTTGGTTTTAGCGGCATGTAGGATTAGTCATTTTGAAATTCTTTGCCGCGTCCACGGTGGTGTCCCTACCATCAATTTATTTAGGAAGTTCTATTATGCCGGCGTTAACCATGGTTGGATGACACTAGAGAAGAGAAAAGGTCCTAAATCTTTAGTTGTCCCCGTCTGTTACACTGCCGCACTTGATTCGATAAAAAACTGGAAGGACCGTTTCTTTTTTGTGAAGAAGACCATTTTTCCCCTCTCTATTCCGTGGTATGAGAGGGTATCAATAGACCGCGACCCTCCCCTTTCTGACGATGGTTTGGATCTAGAGCTGTTGCGGCTCCTTGACACCAATAGGGCCCCTTTCAAAAAATATTCGGAGGTTTTTCTGAATGTCATAGGTTTAAGCCAAACCTGGGATGACGATAGTTGCCGTCCGACCTTTTTACGGCCGGATGATTCGTGTGGGTATTATACTTGTTTTATCCCTTCTTTCTATTTGTTTACTTCCGCGTCTAAATTTATTTTCTTGTTTTTTGTAGAGATGGATTTGTTTTCTTTCATCAATCAGCCAGATGTGTTCAAGGTGACGACTGGGGAGCGCAACTTGAACAAGGATGAGCCAACATTGAGGGCGGAGACTGTAGGACGTGTTGTTGAACCGTCCGAGGGTATTTTGAAGGTTGTGGAGCACACTGTTGCGGATGAAATAGAAGCGGCTAAGGCTGGGAAAAAGGCTGGAAAGGAGAGAGTTGTAATTAGTGAGCCGGAGAAGACTGAGAAGGAGCCGGAGAAGGATAAGAAGAAGAAGAAGCTAACTCGCAAAGAGACTGAGGTTGGGTCAGGTATGATTTGCTTACTTCCTCCCTTGTTTTTTTTTTTTTTTTTTTTTTTTTTTTTTTTGCGTATGTTTTTTGTTCCTAACATGCGTTTTGTTATTTTTTAGGTGAGATTCCCAAGGAAGACCCTCCCATATTTGAACTTCATGATGAGTCGGGATCTGACTTGGTGCGTTCCGGGCCTCATACGGACGCTGGTATTATGAGGAATACAACCGTCCTTACTTCGTCTTCTACAACCCCTGTTGCTCATGAACATTCTGGGGTTAAGGGTTTTGAGGGACTGGACACGGACCAGACTGAGTCCGTACACTTAGGATCTTTTGTTCCGGAGGTTGAGATGCCGGAGTCAGGTCATCAGGAGGGTACATCCGGGCATTCTGAGGCCGGGGAAGAGCAGTTGAGTGACTCCGAGGATTTCTATCGATCTGTCTCGGTCGACACAGTTGAGACTTCTTCCACCTACGTCCCGAAATGGTTACCCACTAATGGGTTTAAGATGGACGACCCTTGGGTCTGCTGCAGCATTGTTGACAATGTGGCCACCCCGGGGTATGCATCTGTGGTGAGGGGAATGCCTGATGAAGACCTAATGAATGAACACAATCTGCTTACCGCCCGTCAAGTATGTGTGAATTCGGAGGTCCGCTTACGGTTGGAGAACGAGTTGTACCAGAATTCTAAGCTGGTTAAGCGGTTGAAGAGGAAGGGGAAGCTGATTGTTGATCTGAGAGCTAAGCTGGCTAAGTTGGAAAGTGAGTATGCTGGGACTTCTAAGATCCGCGGCCAAGTATCTAATCTGCAATTGGCCGTGGAAGCTAAGGATGAGGAGCTGGGTAAGCTCCGGGATGAAGTTAAGAAATTGTCTCCGGCGGTGACCATGGTTGGGTCACTGGGTTAGAAGAATGCGGAGCTGGCTTCTGAAATTCTAGAGCTCCGCGGAAAAAATGAGGCGCTGGGTCAAAAGGTGGCTGGTTTGGAGATTATCTGCGGTACCCAGGAGAAGCAGATTCAAGAGCAGATGGATAAAATGTTTGATGAGTGCCGGACCTTCTATGGGGAGCGGTTGTCTGAGCTGGAGAAGAGGTTGATTGAGATCAATGAAGAATTTGATACAGAGCTCTTCCCTCAAGTATTGAAAGCTGTTGAAGGGCGTCGTTGGGTTATTGGTCACGGATTCAGGTATGCTTTTCTTAAATTTAAAGAATCCGAGGAACTGAAAATCAAGTTGGGGGGGGTGCATTTCCGCAGCAATAGCGGAGGGGATCCGTAAAGGGTTGGAGGCCGGGATCGTTCATGGGGCCAAGGGTGTTAAACTCGAACAAGTAGAAGCTTACGACCCTTTGGCCAAAAAACGCTTTGATGAGTCAGTGGAGAGGTTAGCGAATGTGTCATTTCCCCTGCTGAACTCTCTTGAGGCGTGTAAGGACGCCCCCTTGAATATCTAATGGCGCAGCTGGTTTTAGAGGAGGATCGCCGACCCGGGACTACGGAGTTCACTTTTAAACCCCCGGTTGCGGAAGATCGTATTCTTCCGGAGGCCATAGTCAGGCTGGTCACCTGCCGTCCTAGGGCCTTTCAAGCTTATAAGGAGTATAAGAACAGTAGGTATGGGAAGGAGTTTAATTATAGCAACAAGGGTCTTGCCGCTGTTCTTCCTGTTTCTACTAGGTCTGGGCCTACTTCCATTGTTGAACCTGCTTCCGCTGAGCCTCTAAACATTGTTGCTTCTTCTGGGCTGGAGACCACCTTATCCGGAGATGGCGGTGTTAAACATGATGACATGTTTGATCCTTCCGTTCTCCAATCCCAAAATCTTGAGGATTAGTTTTCTGCGGCTGTTGCATGGGGGATATTTTGACTATATCTGCCCTGCCGCGACTTTGTGAAGCTTTTTAATCTTGAAACTCTTTTGGTGTAATCCGGATGAATGAACCCGTGTATTTTGTAATCTTTGGAAGTGTACTCCGGATGAATGCGTCCGTGTATTTTGTAATCTCCAGTGAATATAACTCAACCTTTTTGATGTGTATTAACACTTGGTTTTTTACGTTATATATTTATTTTTCCAGGGCTTATGTTGCCGGACTTAATATACTATCTCTGTGTGTCCGTACTTAGGATTTTCGGGGATAGCTTGGTAGGTCAATGGGTTTGCAATACCACTTATATGCCTTAGATAATTGGAGGTGCAATGTCCTCATGCCGGGCTTGCAATGCCTCTTACGCATTTTTAGAACTGCGGAGTTGTTTTCCGGCTTACGTATGTTTATGACATAAGTAATAATAAAACATGAAAAGTAAATTTTTAGAAAATTTGTGGAGTTGATCGGACTCCACATATCATTAAATAGGAAATTATATAAATACAAGATGACTAGTGGTAAAATGAATTCCCGCTGCCGGATTGAACCGCGGTCAGCCACAAGAGGTGGGAATACTTACATTAAATCACAAGTAACATTTTTTGAGATTCCGGATATTCCATGTCCGGGGTAGATCTTGTCCATCTTGGTTCCGGAGTTTGTATGCTCCTTTTCCCAATGCTTCCACAACTTCGTATGGACCCTCCCACTTGGGGCCTAGCTTTCCGGTGCTCTCAACCAGGCTAGCATCGTTGTTGCGGTAAACAAAGTCTCCCGGCTTAAAGGTTTTGCCGCAGACCTTGGCGTTGTAATATTTTTCCATTCTGGACTTGCTTCTTGCTTCTTCAATAGCCGCGACTTCTCGCCTTTCTTCCAGGAGGTCTAGGTTCATCTGCAAGGCTTCGTCGTTCGCTATTGGGTCAAATAGAGCACATCTGAGAGATGGCATTCCAATTTCCATAGGAATCACGGCCTCCGTCCCATAGGTTAGTGAGAATGGCGTGTCCCCGTTGCTAGATTTGATCATTGTTCTATGCGCCCAGAGCACATGTGGCAGCTCTTCTAACCAATCCCGGCTTCCTTGGTCAATTCTTGCTTTGATTCCTTCTCCCAAGCTTCTGTTAGCTCTTTCAACTAACCCGTTCGCCTGCGGATGTCTTACTGAAGCGAACCGCTGCCTGATGTTAAGCTTTTCACACCAGTCTTTGAAGGGGTTATCCCTGAACTGTTTGGCGTTGTCAGCCACTATTTCCCTCGGCAAACCGAATCTGCACACAATATTATCCCATACGAACTTCTTGACCTGATTATCGGTGATGGTTGTGAGAGCTTTGGCTTCTATCCATTTTGTGAAGTAGTCTATTGCTACTATTAAATATTTGATTCTTCCTGGAGCTTCTGGGAATGGGCCGCAGATGTCTATGCCCCATTTGTAAAACGGCCAAGGAGAGGTGATAGGAGTCAGGTTATGCTGGGGGTTCTTGGGAACCGGCCGGTGCACTTGACAGTCTTGGCACTTGTTTATTACCTCTCTTGCGTCCCTGTGCATTTGGGCCAATAATATCCGGACCTTAACGCCTTTCCACGATAGCCCGTGGTCCGGAGTGCATGCTGCATGAACCCTCATGAATTTCTCTGATTACGTAGTTTGCCTATGTCGGACCCACACATCGTAACCACGGATCCAGAA
This sequence comes from Artemisia tridentata subsp. tridentata, assembly GCA_021014915.2. NCBI lineage: Eukaryota > Viridiplantae > Streptophyta > Magnoliopsida > Asterales > Asteraceae > Artemisia > Artemisia tridentata. Next base: position 277,745,773 of record CP139501.1, on the reverse strand, counting down.
ATGATTTGCGGAACAGGACTCCGCTGATGATGGAGTATTGTCTTGCTTTGATCTTTAGCTTTCTTGCTTGTTTCTGATCCGCGGGAAGTACTCCATCTTTCAAATATTCGAGGAGCGGGGTCATCCAAGTGTCCCCTTCTTCTTCTACTACGGCCATCACTTCTCTTTCCTCTATTGATTTGTCTTTTAAGACTTCAACCAGAACTTGCTTTGTTAGGTGGGCGAAGCTGGTGGAGGCTATTTTGCTTAGTGCGTCCGCCTGCTTATTCTGACTCGCGGAATTTGTTTTATGGAGAATGTGCGGAAGTTTTCAATCAAGGCTTTGGCTTTTGCAAGGTATCGCGCCATGCTTTCTTTTTAGCCTCGTATGCACCGTTTATCTGATTCTCGACCAACCTTGAATCCACATTTGCAGATAGGTCCTTCACTCCCATCTGTTCTGCTATCCTTAAGCCCGCCAACAATGCTTCGTACTCTGCTTCATTATTGGATGCATTAAATTCAAATCTTAAAGCATAAGTGAATTCTGTACCTTCAGGGTTTGTAAGGATTAGGCCTGCCCCGGATCCTTCTTGACAAGATGACCCATCGGTGTATAAGTTCCATGGCTCAACATACGGCAAATCTTCCGCGGTTGCTTCCGTTATCGGGGTTTCTTCTTCCGGAACTTCCGCGATGAAATCAGCTAACACTTGTCCCCTTATGGCTGTCCGGGGTCTAAAACTGATGTCATGTCCGTTTAGTTCTATAGCCCACTTAGCCATTCGGCCAGTATTTTCTGTCTTCGCCAGCATCTGTTTGATTGGTTGGTCCGTGATGACCACTATTGGGTGTGCTTGGAAGTATCTCTTGAGTCTTCTGGCCGCGTGAACCAGCGATAGAACCAATTTCTCCATTGGGCTGTAGTTTATTTCCGGACTTTGCAATGTGCGGTTGATGAAGTAAATGGGCTCCTGGCGCGGTCCTCTTTCTGCCAAAAGGACTGCGCTGATGGCTTCTTTAGCCGCGGACAAGTACATGATCAATTCTTCTCTTGGTTGGGGGGCCGTGAGGGTGGGAAGATTAGCGATGTATTGCTTCATCTCTTTGAATACTTGTTCCGCTTTCGGTACCCAGTGAAAGTTACTTTTTTTGATGCACTTCTTCAGTGTTTTGAAGAATGGTAAGGACTTTTCTGCGGACTTTGATAGAAAATGGTTTAGACTTGCCAATTTTTCGTTTAAGCTTTGCGCTTCTTTAAGAGTCCGCGGTGAGGGTAGCCGGGCAACGACATCGAATTTCTCCGGGCAAGCCCTGATTCCCTTCTTGCTGATTACGTGCCCCAAGAATACTCCTTCTTCCGCTCCGAAAGTACACTTTTTTGGGTTTAACTTCATATTTATCCTTCAGAGTGTCACGAAGGTTTCTTCCACATCCCTTAGCATTTCTGCCTCCGAATGGCTCTTGATTACCAGATCATCAACATATACTTCAAGGTTTCTTCCGATCTGTCTTTCGAACGCCTTGTCCACTAGACGCTGGTATGTGGCCCCTGCATTTTTCAATCCAAAGGGCATTTTCTTATAGCAAAAAATACCTTGGCTTGTGTGGAAGGTGGTTTTTTCCTCATCTTCCGGGGCCATCTGGATCTGGTGGTATCCTTTGTATGCGTCCAAGAAGCACTTGAAGGTGTATCCGCAGAGTGATTCGACTTTCCAGTCGATCTCCGGAAGAGGGTAACAATCTTTCGGACATGCTTTGTTTAGATCTTTGAAATCTACACACATTCTCCAGCTTCCGTCACTCTTCTTAACCATGACCGGGTTTGACAGCCAGTCATGGTAGTGGACTTCTTTCATTATATCGGCTTCGACCAATTTTGCAACATCCTCGTTAAATTCTTTGTTCCGTTCCGGAGCCTGGCCACGCTTCTTTTGCCTTACCGGGGTATACCCTTCCCGGATGTTAAGTTTGTGTTCTGCCACACTCCGCGGTACTCCGGTCATGTCGGATGGTTGCCAGGAAAAAATATCCAGATTGCTCTTTAATAATTCGCACAGATCCTTCTTCCCCGGATCTGTCAAGCTTCCTCCGATGGTGACTGTCTGGTCAGGAAATTTTGGGTGTATCGCTACTTGAATCCCATCTTTTGTCGGGGTCTCTTCAGATCTTGCTGCGGTTGAGGTTCCGCGACTGTTTGGCACTCTACCGGAATGATTTTGTCACTATATAACGTGACTACTCCCCCTTGAGTGGGGAATTTAACCATTCTGTGGGCCGTGGAAGGGATCATTTTAAGTTATCTTATCCCTGGCCGGCCGATTATACCATTGTGTTGAGAGGGTGACCGAACCACCATGAAATTCATCCAAGCAGTAGCTGAGTTATCTTCGTCACTTAAGGTAACTTCTAACAGAATTTGCCCCAAGGGCCATGATAGTTCGCCACTGAAACCGAGGAGAGGGGCAGTAGCGGGGATCATTTTTTTCTTGATTTTCGAACTTATTCGGTTGAAGCAATGTTCGTAAAGGACTTCGGAAGCGCTTCCGTTGTCCACCGTACATCCGGTGTACGTGGTGTCCGCCCACTCCGGCCTTTATCACCAACGGATGGTCTTCCCAGTCGTCCTCCTTTATTGGAGGGAAGGATATTTCCAAATTAGGCTCAGTACTAGAGGATACCTTCTGTTTCACGGTTCGTTTCTAGGTTCGTATCATGAATATGGCTGGGGCTTTATCCTTAGCTGTGGCTTCCTTCTTGCCGCCTTTAGCGGGCCCCGCCCTTCTGGCTTCCGTTCTTGATTTGTTTTACCAAGTGTGCCAACTGGCCAGATCTGACCGCGTCCTCAATCTGCCTTTTCAATTGGAAACATTCGTCCGTATGATGTCCTTTTTCTCTGTGGAATTCACAATATTTGTCTTTGTTTCTTGATTCAACCGGGCTTGCCATAGGTGGTGGAGCTGTGAATTTTACCGCGTCCATTGCTAGAATCTCCTTTGGTGTTTTTGTTAGGGGTGTGAAGCGGTCATTCTTTCACCGGTCCGCCCTTGAATGCCCTTTGAATTCTGTTTTTCTTTCAAAATTCTGGTTGTTGGATGCCCGGGATCCCCCTTCGTGAGATTTCCATGAAGTGCGGTCTTGTTTTTTTCCTTGACACATTTGCTGCGGCCGTTTCTCCACGGATGAAGGCCACAGTAACCTTCCACATTTCGTCGACCGTCTTGGGGATTTTATCATTGAGCCTCCTGATTAGCTCTGGATTGTTAATCCCGTGTATGAATCCCGAAACCTTCATGCATTCAGGGGCGCCCTTCACGTGCATACTTTCCGCTTTGAAGCGGTCGACAAATGTTGCCGTGGATTCTCCTTCTTTTTGCTTAATGAGTGGAGTTCCACCGGATCTTTGGTGTATTTCTTCTGCTGGAGGAAGTAGGATAAGAAACTTCTGCGGAGGTCTTCAAAGCTGTCTATGCTCTCAGCCGGTAATTCATCGAACCACATTCGAGCATGGCCCATCAGGGTGGAGTTAAACATGTGGCACTAAGTGGGCATGGCCCATCGTTCGACTTTGGCCGCGGTACAAAAATTTTTCAGGTGGTCTTCCGGATCTCCTGTTCCGTCATAAGTTTTTACATTGGAGGGCATTCGGGTCCTTTTTGGGAATTCGAAGTTTCTGACCCTTTGTATAAAAGGATCCTTGTCATCGATGTCGTACGGGCGATAAAGATTGTCCGCGTTCCCTTTGTTCTTCTCTGACCCGGCTTCCCAATATCCTCCATCATAGTCTCCGTTTCCCTCCGGTTTCCGGTCCCTTCGATTCCTGGAACCAGAGTTAGCAGATCCAGACCCGCCGCCTTTCTCCCTTGAACGGGGGGCGTAGCTATAGGTCAGACTTGCGCTTCTTCTTGGGCCATCCGGACTTCCTTCCACGAAAGGTCGTCCATCTCGTCTGTAACGTCTAGTTTCATCTCTACGCTCCCTTCGAGCGCGGCTCTTAGACTTCAGACGAGAAAATACGTCCGATTTTCTTTCCCCTAGACGTGACTTAACACCTTCTCTTCGTTCCCCTAAACGAGTGAATACGGCCGACCGGGGGTGCTTGGCCCTTTCCTCGTTATTTTCGGGTTCTTTACTAAGTCTGGAGAAAACACTCCGGGAGTAGGAACTTTCAGAAGGTTCAGGCCTCGCACCGGGGCTTGTCTTCCGCTTTCTTCTACCTCTTGATTCAACATATCGGGATGGCTCCCGGGAGTATGAATCCTCCTGTGACTCGTCCTCGAAGTCGAGACGGGTTTTTAATTGTCCCATTTTCTCCACATGGACCTTTTCAGCCATTAAGGGCAATAGTTGGTGGTAATGCTTGTCGCAGAACGCCCTTATTGCCTCATTTGGAAGAGTGTCTGCATGTTGCTCTCCTTCTTTCCCCTTCCCCTTCTCATGGGTGTTCCGTACTGTGGAAGGTTCTTGGGATGGGGAGGGGTTTTTTGTTTGATTGCTCATGGTAAAGTTTTTTGTTTTTTAGAAACGCAGTTGTGTAACTGGTCCCACGGATGGCGCCAACTTGTTAGTACAAATCTTGGGCATGCCTCCAGACCTATGTTAGACTAGCTCTTGTCGGGTACAGATCTTGCACTAAGTACTTCATTGCCTGCTAAGAAAAGCAACACCGTTAGTCTTACCGCGGAAGGGGGGTTCCGCGGTTGGCCTCCGGTGTGAGAGTAAGTATATTATTTAGGAGATAAGGAGTAAGTGCGGACTAGGTGAAAGTAGTTATAGTTAGTTGGAGTAATAAATGAGATGGGGGTATTTATACTACCCATATACTTACTGTAGCCGCCTCGGGAATGAGCAAGCTGACATATACCTTACCGAGTAGGTAGATGTCAGAGCGGAAGTCAACTTACGCCTTACCTTAGTTGGTAAATGTCAGATCAAGTGGGAGACACAATCCCACAAGATCTGGCTTTCGGTGGAACGGCCGCGGCTGAGTATGTGATCTGTCCCGGTCTGGAGAGACCGGGGTATGTCCTCGTCTTGGCTTGGCAAGACTGTAACATATAATGTATATTAACTCTGCCGTGGTACGAGTTATGAGCACGCCCGGCCCAGTATGCTGGGTCCGGGGATACTATACACGATCACCCACTTTAAAGAAATGAGCCAGAAAATGTTTCAATACTGTTTTAACCCGACTTAGAACAGTTTTGATGACCATCTAAAATCTACCATTTTGACCCGTTAACAAAGTTTTACTTCCACTTCCAACAATTTAAAAGAAAATCCATCCATGACTTGTCGGAACCAAAATATAATCGATATTGCTATCCCATGGATAATGTTAATGATGAAACGTGTAGCAAATTCTTCTTTAGTGCAAGAGTATACATTAACTGCTTGATACTGTTTGTTTATGTTTTGTAAGATTCTTTATTTTTTTATTTTTTGAATTAGTTACATATTGTGTCGTATGTGTTCCACCCTGAGTAAAGGTTCTTTCAGGAGAAACTGGAAAAGATCATTTGCTTCACTCACTGGAACAAAAAAATAAGTCATAAAGAATTCAAGAAGATTTTGGTTTCACAGCTTCTATAGTTAATGTTATTGAATTTTTTTATAGCTAATCAGAGTGAACTTCAAAGAAGAAATGAAGTTGAAAGGTTTGGAGTTGATAGTCGTACTCAAAAGAGTGGTAAGTACCCTTCATCTCTTCACTGATACTCCCTTCAACTGCTTTTGCTTCTAAACGTGAGTCAGTTAGCCTATAATAAAAGACTTATGTTTGTCTTATTGAATTCGTCTAATGTATTACGCCATGTATAAAGTAATGTAATCATGATTGATATTGGTTACTGTGGAAAACTAGAAGGGGGGGGGGGGGTTGAATAGTTTTAACCGGTTTTTAAGTTGTCTAAAAAACTTTTACTATTGAAAAAATTTGATTCGAGTCTTATGTGCAATCAATCAACACCAATATGAACAACACACTAAACTAACTAATTATAAGTAATGAAAGTAAAGAGAAGAGATGGAAAGATCAAACCAGGACAAAAGGATTTATAGTGGTTCGGCTACGAAGCTCTTCTTCGCCCTACTCCACTCCCCGAGTACCACACTCGAGAGTTTCAAGCACTATGTCAACAACCTCACTTTAGGCGGAGAAAACCGTACACGTCGCTTATCCTATTTCCGACACTAAGCTAGATGTCGAGTGCTAATCTTAGCTAGCACCAATCTACCACGATCTACCCGATCCTTTCTACTTCACACACTTAACACACAAGACTCAAGAGATCCCCAAGATCTCACAAGATCACAATGATCACCTCTCACTTGACTCAACCTATTCTATCAACTCTTGATCAACACACTAGCTCAAAAGCTACAAGAGATATTCACTATCTCTATAAGATCACAATGATCTTTCCTCACACACTCTCAAAAGAAAAATGATCTTGATGTATACTATGATACAATCAAGTGTGTAACAAATGTTACAAGTGCTTCTACCTACAACTATAACACTTTGTATCTACTTGGATACCTTGTGTTCTTCTCTTGCACTTGAAGAGGAATGAAGAGGATCACTTGAATGGATGATTGGATCACTCTTAAACAAAAAAAAACTAAACTAAATGATCAAGAAGAGAAAATGTGATAAGGGTATTGAACTCATAAAGTTTTGTGTGAAAAAGGATGCCTAAAATCTGTGAAGTGGGCTGGTATTCATAGGCAGAAAAAATCTGGCCGTTATAGGGACACGACACCACTAAACCACACACGGTACCACTAAATTTAGTGGTACCGTGCCAGACAAAAACGCTCATCTTTTTGTCTTTTCTGGTGAAAACTTATTTGGGGAAGTTTGAAGCTGATTTTGGGGGGAAAAATAGTTTATGTATTTTGAACTTATTTTTCCATTAAAACATTTCTTAATTATTCAAAAATAATTTGTAAAGTATATTTTTGAAAGAAATGTTTTGTCACATTAAAATGTGAAGTCTTAAGCACAAATTCACTTCTATGATCATTTGTCAAGTTGTAAATTTGTTCTAGAGTGATTTGTGTAGAAATGCGATCTTTCGACTAAAAACTTGTTTACGTTAATTTTAACGTAACGTGTTTTCACATTTTGTCATCCTCAAAACGTGAAGTTATCGAAAGATATAAATAACGTCTTTAGAACATTATTTGCATCAACAATCTCCCCATTTTTGATGATGACAAAACATAAACTCATTTTAAGTTAAAATTAGTTTTAACAAGTTTTTAATGAGTTTACTCCCATTTCTCCCCCTTTTTGTCGAAGCAAAAAGGTTGCTAAGGCTCCCCCTTGATGTATACTCCCCCTCGATTGGAGGACACCAAGGAATCGAGCAATGATTCGTGCTATAAAACAAGGTTAGATAACAAATATACAAGATTTAACATGTAGTACTTATGACAAATATCCAACAAAAAAAAATGACTAAGTAGCCAAGCATAAAAATGAAACAACCACATGAAAGCCCATTCATTCATAAAGATAAAATAAATGTCATACATAGGTATGACTACATCATAGAAGCAAAACAAACTACAAGAAAGCACATAAACATCATTAGTGATATGAGACTTCAAGATTTGCTTCAAATGTCAAAAGGGTCCTAAGCTTTTATTTGAAAAACTAAACATAAACATGTTTAGTTTGGGCTATTGGTTGGTGGAGGAGGAGGGATGATGGGTCCTTGTGGTGGTGTGAGGAGGTGCTCAAGGTAGGAGAACCTAGAACTCAACTCATCGCTAAGGCACATGATGAGGTGTTTGTTATGATGACAACAAGGACAACTAAGGGTATGTGGTTGTAGGGGATAAAGAATGAGATGACCCATTAATGGTTGTGGTGGTGGTGAAGGCCGAGGATGATGAGGTGTTGGACCCAAACTCAAATGGAGTTGTAGGTGAAAGGGTAAAGGTTAAGGCTAGTGAGAGATGGTTGAGGTAAAGGTGTGGTGATTCTTATGGTGGAGGTGGATGATGATGTTGGCCTTGTTGAGTTGGCCTTTGATGGAGCTAGGGGTGTAGAGATTGAAGAGGTGGATTTTGTTGAGGTAAGTGGAGTGTGGACATCTTCATCGTCATCCAAAGTGAGATCAATGAGAATGATCTCATTGGTTGGTTTGAAGTTTAACCTTGGTTTCTTGGCTTGGTGTGAAGTAGTAGCCATGGTGGAAGACATGATAAGTGTATAGTGTGTGTGGAATGGTGGTGGAAGAGCAATGCATGATATGAGCTTATATAGCCAAATCAAAGCATGAAAGGATGGATAGGATGGTGGATTTAGGGATTTGTGTGTGTTGGAATCAGCATGTTTTTGCAGATTCTCAGAAAAAGAAGGTCAAAAAGTGAAAGAGAACAGTTAAAATCGTCTTCCTAGGGTACGGTACCACTAAATGACCCACGGTACCACTAAATTTAGTGGTGCCGTGCCCTATTTAGTGGAGCCGTGGCCTGCAGTTGACCCTTTTTCCAGTTCTGCAGGTTCTAGGTTGCCTAAATGGGTAATTCTGAGTGAACTATTTGCAGCAAATCTCAAGGCCTTAATTTACTAAAAAATAATCACATAGTTTTCCTAACACTAGTCTCAACTAGCAACTAATAACATCATGTGGTCATCTATGTTTAGGCAACTATTAAGCATGCATCATACCAAGCAATTTTATCATCTAGTGCATGCATGAGAAATATAAAACAAAGAATATGAACTAGATAAAGTTCATGAAAATAATAAAACATTAAGATTGATTAACTAGTCAAAGTTACCAATGTCAAGTAAAAATTGTTAAGACAATTTAAACTTGTTAATGTTAGATGGACATTGCCATGACCCCATTAATAATAGTGTTGGGAATTAAACCAACAGTTAGTACTGCCAGGTATAACTTAGTACTGCTGAAGATTCGTTCATGATTACACTAACCGTACTAAGTCAGTTAGTACTGCTAGTATAAGAAGTTAGTACTGGTTATAAGATAAAGACAGAAGGTGAAAGACGCGTAATGATATTTATAGAATAGATTGCATGTATATCTTATTAAGTTAGATTGATACGTATAATAGTTTTACTTGTATAGGACTCCTTGTTCTATAAAAGGAGATCCTAATTAGGGTTTCATATATCTCTCTAATATCCCTAAGTACGAATTATTATTAGAGCTTCAAGGTTTTTGTAACCCTGGTGATATTGTAGATCATCCGTATTAATATATTGAAGCTAATCGTTGTGTTAAACATTGTGTTCTTGTCTTCCATTGTTACATTCATACAATCACATACACACCAATATATACAATTCTTCTAAGTGCTTTGTAGTAAATTCCGCGTGCTACACAGCATAAACTCAAAGTATCTATCTAACACAAGGCATGTGTTTAGATCCGGTCAAGTGGTATCAGAGACAAGTGGTATCAGAGACAGGTTTCTGATACTTTGAATTAGAAGATCCAAAAGTATTTACTCACTTGCTACCAAGAAGATGGACATGGAGACACCACAAACCTCAATCCTTGCTAAACCTCCCCATGCTAAAATAGAACGAATATGATCTATGGCGGCTCAGAATTGAGCAATATTTCATGGTGCAAGACTATGCACTATGGGATATCATTATAATGGTGATTCCTTCAAACCAACTACTTCTGAGGAAACTCGTGCTGACGGTTCCAAGAACACAAAGTTGAACACAGAACCAGTCACAAATGATGAGAGAATCAAAAAGAAGAATGATCAGAAGGCTAGGAATTTGTTACTCATGGCAATTCCTAATGATCAAGTGTTAAACTTTAGCCAGTATGAGACTGCTAAGACCCTTTTTGAAGCAGTTATGGAGAGATTTGGTGGTAATGAAGCCACCAAGAAGGCGTAAAGAACCTTGCTTAAGCAGAGTTATGAGAACTTTAGTGCCTCAAGTTCTGAAACACTTGATCATATCTTCAATAGACTTCAAAGGATTGTCAGCCAGCTTACTGTTCTGAAAATTGTGATTCCACAAGAAGATCTCAATATGAAGTTTCTCAATAGTCTACCTGCTGAGTGGAACACCTATGTAGTGGTCTGGAGCAACAAGCCTGAGTTGGAAAAGATGACTCTCAATGAATTGTACAACAATCTCAAGATTGTTGAACAAAAAGTGAAGAAAGGAGGAAGCACTAGTTCTAGTTCTGGAAACACAGCATTTTTATCATCTTCCAACAATAACAGTCCTGAAGATGTTGAAGCAGTTGGTACTGCTAGCCCTAAAGTTAGCACTGCTAGTGTAAAAACTAGTACTGCTGGCTTAACTGATGAGACCATATATGCATTTGTGTCAGAACAATTTGGTGGGTCTCAAATCTTCAATGAAGACCTTCTTCAGATTGCTGAAGATGATTTGGAAGCTATGGATTTAAAGTGGCAGTTGGCATTGATAAGTATCAGGGCTAAGAAGTATTATCAAAGGACTGGGAACAAATTACCTTCAATGGAAGAGATGTTGCTGGGTATGACAAGTCCAAGGTGGAGTGCTATAATTGTCACAAGATGGGGCACTTTGCCAAGGAATATAGGAGCCCAAGACAACAAAATAACAAGGGTCAAGGGTTCAAGTGTCAGCAAGGAACAAGGAGAACAGTGAATGTGGAAGATACTTCTTCCAAAGCAATGGTAGCTGTGGATGGAGCAGGTTTTGATTGGAGCTTTATGGAAGAGGAGGAGGAACCAGCCAACTTGGGATTAATGGCTTTCTCAGACTCAGAGGAACATCCTACAAATGATGGAGAAGATAGAGGATACTCAGACAGTGGATGTTCTAGGCACATGACTGGTAACATGTCATACCTTTCAAACTTTGTGGCTTTGGATGGTGGACCTATTATCTTTGGAGGTGGAGTTGGTGGCAAGATTACTGGTAAAGGTGTAATTAAAACTAGTAATCTAGACTTTGAGAATGTGTATTTTGTACCAGAGCTAAAGTACAACCTTTTTAGTGTATCACAAATTTGTGATAAACAGAACAAGGTATTATTCACTGATACTGATTGTCTTATTCTTTCTCCTGATTTCAAGCTACCTGATGAAAGTCAAGTATTGTAGTATATTCACGATCAAAGAAACACACGTTTGGTGATATACTTATGGATCGAATATGAAAGAATAGAAGTTAGAGAGAGAAAGTGGAACCTTTGAGAGAGAAACTTTGTAAGATTAGATTGAAATGATAGAAAGGTCCAACCCTCTCCTTTGGTGGAGAGGGATATTTATACTACTACATAGGTGCCCCTAGTGGGCTGTGGAGCAAGCTGACAGTGGGTAAAGACCCGACCCACTCCACAATATTAATAATAACTAAACTACTACTAATATTACTAATAAACCTATGAGCTATTAAGTGCTAATAAGTACTCGGGGTGACCGAGTCTTCAACTGAATATTTATATTCCTAACAATCTCCCCCTAAGGGAGGTCACCCCGGAAGTAATGTTCTGCATTCTAGCACTCTATCCTTGAATCTTGACTTCATAGCTCGTAGACCTTGATTCTTCAGCGTAAAAAATCTTTGTGCCTTCAGCAGTGAACTTGCGATGACTGTTCTTTGTTTTGGATGATCTTTGAGTATTCTTTGAAGATATCATCCAACATATGTCTTCAAGTCATCTTGTGGCTTCGTTATCATGAGAAGTTTTGATCTTGGAACCTTCTTTGAGATCATCAGCCACCGTAAATCTCTGAGCTCATCCATTGTAGTAATGCCTCCATGTGATATGTTGTGACCGTTGAACTCGCATGCTCACACTTTTTTGGATCATGATATTTATCATCAGAGTTGCGGAAGCTGTGTCATAGGTCTTTTTGCTATCATGATGTTTTGATAATCAATTGGAAGTGTGAGCATGGAGTGTGGATTGACACGTCTCTGCTGGAATCAGGAACCACCATCGCCATCTTTATATGAATCTGAAATAAAACAGTTAGCAATAAAGTTGGAGAACGAATATGGCTTTGTCATTCGTTCGATGTGGTGGTTGGATTTAACTTTCGGTTCTGTGAAGACCGACCTGTGATCAGGTAGAATCCCCTTTAAAGAAGATTCTCCTTGACAGGAATTTCCAGCTTGTAGTAATGAGTCTTCCAACAAGTTAATGTCAGAATCATCATACTAAGCATGTTCTCATACCGGAACGTCTCAAAGCAGACAACACGATAGAGTTAATTAGTGAATTACATACCCACTGATTGATGAGAAATTGATTAGAAAAATCACTTGCGAGTTACTGGATAAACATTTTGTGCAACACGACAAGGGTTTTATAAATTGAATCACATTTCTGTCAAAAATACTTTTGTTTGAAAATTTTCACAATCAATGTGCTCGAAACTTTGTTGGTGAGCACATTGAAAGGTTTTCAAAAAGTATCCGTCAATCCGTTTCCTGGAACAAGTTTGATTCAAATTTGAATCGCCCCATCTTTTCTTTCCAGTTGTCACAAGCTTGATCCATGAAGGATCTCACATGTCACCCACCAAGAGCTTGTTTGATGTTGGCTCTAGAAGGATTTCCATCTTCATTGTGAATACTTTACGCATCACTCGGATGTTCTGGCAATACCACAAGGATAATGCGTAGGACTCTTCATATATATTTTCTTGCTTTTCACGGTGTATGAAACAGCAAGCATATTGGAAATGTGTCCTAGTGAGATTAATGGATGATCTCTGGGCTCTAGACTCAATAGTGCGTTTTGATTTAGTGATCGGAGGCTGGAGAGGACTACCACCTTTTCAATATCATCTAACTCGGAGTGAGAAAGATGATATCAATGTATTGATCTCCGTGACAAGTGAAACAAGAGTCCTTTGAGGGACCTTGAGTGGCTAGGAGGGTTGTGCAGCATATCACTGGGTCCATGATACTTTGTCTTCAATGTCAGTAATCAACTACGTGATTCTGACAGCATATGTATTGACCCGGTTTCTGCCTAAGATGTAAGGAGGGCTTCTTTCTTTTGACCCTTTATCTTTACATTTCTTTTTCATTCTTCAACCCCTTCAGCGCTTACCGAGACTTCATTACTAGCACCTTGTTGGGTTTGTTCCAGCACTAGCTCCATCTCAGTCGGCACTCTTCCCTTATTCACTTTTTCTCCTTTTTTGTAATCATACCGAAGGACTTCTACACTAACTAGTGGATTGTCCCTGGGTAGATCCCTCCTGCTCTGGCGGGATCGTGGGAACTTATACCTAACCTTACCATCCTTATAACACCAGTACGTTAAATAAAATGGTCGGTCTTTGGTGTTCTTCCACAATTGCCATCATAAATCATCCGTTCCCCCTCAATATGTGCATCGATATACGAAAAGGTTTGGCACATATGGGAGAGCCTACACTTGAGTTACAAAAGATCACATTTTTTTTTATCAGAATTCCATATTTAAATCACATCTCTCCCCCGATCAAAAATTTCAAACCACTTGAGATTTGTGATCCCAATTGATTTAAACGAGCATGGCTGCGAACCGCCGCGTTGCGGCGGGGCAGCGATTTCTTCTTCGTATTCACAGCCGATAGAAGTTTTCAAGTCCAGATGCATTCATTCCTGAACGCGTCAATTGCTTGGGTGGAATACTTCATTATAACGACAGCTGATTTCTTAATATCTAATACAGTAAACACGCTTACTACTTAATTTGTGCAGCATAAAAAACATCGTCAATGGGAATTAAGTCCCTGAGTAACTAAGTATCAGTATCCTAAGGTTTACACTTAACAGCAACAACAAACGTTTACCAGCCCTAAAACTCAAAAAAACTGTTACAAATTTACTGTTTTCCGTACATGTACCTTCTTGCAGCACCTTCATAGTTTAAAGGGAATGAACCTTTGAATTCCAGGCATGATATCTCTTAGCAACAGCTGATATTCCATATACTGATTAGGAAGATCTATACAGGGAATCCGTTGTTTGGGATACTTCCGACTGGTTTCACCATTCAACCTGATATGTAGATATACCTAACAGACTGCATATGTTGTCTTTCTGATCCAAACGCACATTGTTTCTGCATAAGTATTATCGCAACACACGTTATTCTTAACTTTATAGTTGCCTGATCCTAAGACCTATTTATTCTAGACCAACTTGATATACATATCAAGTGCATTCATATTTAACACACGGTTGCATGAGATAGTTCAATGTAAAGTCATTGTCGCTCAGAATAATTTCCGCTTACTTTAAGTGCTTATGTTAGAGTGACTAAGGAAAAGCAGTTTTATCCAGGTAGGTAAGTAAGCCTGCAAAAAATTATGGAGTATTAAATCTGTTTTGTCACATTACGAAAAATTCCCCATTTTGTATGTAACCCATTCTGACCCGTAACACAGCCCACCGACCCATCAATTTTGACGCATCTACTGAATTTGATAACACAACATTATTGAAAGAAAGAATGAACTTACGCCAAAACCCGAGCTCCCTGAAAGCCACAACAGCTTTTGCAAGAGGCATTGTCTCCACAACAGTGTATGGTACCTTTCCTAAACCCGCTTAACAACAGACAAACTCGGGCCTGCTTAGTTAAAAAAAGGAAGAAAAAGGGAAATGATGAGCACTGATCTTTTCAGGTACATATATTAAGAAAGGGATGGGAGTTGTTAACGAACCTAGTGGCGGCGGAAACCAACATCTTTGAGGTACTGTAGAGCTCCTTGGTCAGATTCATAAATCTATAGAGCAGAAAGGCAGTAATTACTAAATATATGTGAGACTTGAATACATAAGTATGGAAAACAAAAGTTTGTCTGAGATGTATACTGTATAGAGGCAGGCGAAAAATGCAGAAACATTGTTGCTAATGCCAATGATCGAGACCGGTTTGATATTGCATGGTCCATGCTATGTTATATCTTGAGACTAACCCGTGATTTATACACATAATAATAGTTGAATAGGTTTATTTGATAAGTGATATACGATGATATTGTTCATAGCAATATCATAAAATAAATTTCCAGCATATGTAAAAATAAATCGGTAATCAAACCTTGTCTTATGAAACCTGATGAAACCTGATGGCTGGCAGTTGACCAATTATAATGCCCTTTGACATGCACCCTGTCGCTCTTTGGAATCTGTATCCACATAAATACAAATGGAATAAGAACAAATGAACAATACACGGTAGTTCCAGATTAGTTTGTGAAGCATACCTTTATACGGTGAAAATTGGCTGCTATTGGGCAACTGTGTCGCAGTAACATATATCTCTGAGGGTGGGCATTTGGTATAGTCGTAGGTGATAGAAAGAAAATAGAGAAATGCATCCTGAACCGAAAGATTGTTCAAAAAAAAAATAAAAATCAGAGCATTGATCACTTTGGAGAATGAACTGATATAAAGATCAACCGAATAATTATTGATTAATTAATTATGAAAAATTAGAAGAGCAAATGTAAATAAAAGAAAGCTTGCCTGTCCACTAATAATTTTTCCGTAAGTATCCTGAACCGTCCTTTTAAACTTCTCAATTCCTACAAAAAAAAAAAAAAAAAAAAAAAAAAAAGAAAAAAAAAAAAAAAAAAAAAAAAAAAAAAAAATAAGCACTTTAGCATTCATCCTTCGCATAAATCTCTCATTAACTTCTTTTAACTCTTTGTTGAACCAAGAGATATATTTTTAGGAAGAATTGGTTCAAATTAGGATAGATTCATGGCAAAGGTTACACAGATTAAGCCAAAAGAATTCAGAACCTATATCATATTTTCTCATTTCTACGCTATGAATATCAAGATAAGTCAGCATGAATAAAGGTGTTGCTTTAGCTCAGGAAAGACATGGCTCATAATATCCACCACAACTTTTACCAATCTGATTCCATCATAACAAAAAGTTATCAAATAAGTACAAACCCTGGCTGCAATATTTATTACAAAAAGTGAGTGTGGGAAATCCCCTTGTAAACTATAATCTGATTAAGGAGAAAATATATATATTACAATGTACAGTGTATTATTTAATTGAAGCGATAATCGGATAATTGCATACATACGTGTTGAAAAATCCTTGCTCTGCTTTGAAAACTTGTCTCCCATAACGTACTGCACGGCAAAGAATGCGTCGTAAAACATATTCACGCCCTTCATTGCCTGTAAAACAAAATATTATGATACATGTCACGAATAATCATGCTAGTTGATAACACAAATATATGTTGTAGAAACTGTCACATAGTTAGATGGAGCAGACCAGGTTTTCATATCAATCTGGACATTTTGGATGTGGTCAGCAACAACTCTGTACGCCATGCCAATGCCATCCTTGTCATCTGGGCCCACTTTGCCTGTATAAGCTCTGCACCAGTTGCCTTCCAAAAATGAAGTTGAAGAAATTCATATTGAATCGGAGACATGTAAAAGACTGTAGGAGAGTGAACATATGTGTTTTTCTAGTACCTTTTGAATAGCTTCAAAAATAGGTAGAAAGACATCAATACAAATTGATGCCAATCTTTCGAAAGCCATTCCGGTATCCACATGTTTGGCAGATAGAGCTTTGAAAGAGCCATCGGCTTCCCTGATAAACTGCGGAATAGAAACAAATAAATGCACAATCACCTGAGGTTCGTTTTTAATGAAGCTCACCATAACCTTTTCATATGAAAGCGCACGACATATCTGATGGCCCTATAAAAGACGCAATAACAACAGTCAACGGTAACAGAAACCAAGAACCAACTACAACATGAAAAAAAATGTAATCTTTACAGAAAGTATGAACGAAAACGTGAAGATCCAGCAAGTTTCAAGGGGATATTGAAAAAAATGTAATCTTTACAAAGTTTTAGATCCTCTAACAACCGAATGACAAACAACAACAACAACAACAACAACAAACCCAATCCCGCCGGGGCAGGGTCTAACAACCGAATGAAGAAGTATTTAAAGTTTTAAAGGTAAAATGCAACTGACCCTCAGGTCGCTTCAACGCATTCTCCGGTTTCGCAAAAGTCGCCATCGTCAATCGCAATCATAGGGGTTTCTTCAATCGACTACAAACCAAACAATTATTTAATAATCAATCAAAAATATAACAATTTTTTTAATAATTAATTGTAACAGTTATCCTAAAACAAAGATCTAAAATAAATTAGTGGTTTATTAAGCAAAATTAAAACATGAACTGTGAAGGAGATTATTATTATTACCTTATTAGTGGATGAAAAAGAAGCGAAGATGGATGTAGATTGTTCTGGAGCTTGTGTGTGTTGCTTTGTGCTAATCAATAGCTACAAAAGAAGGAAGAGTGGACCGAGGTTGAATAATGGAGAGGAAAAAGCGGGAGCCCAAAGCGCAACAGTAGGCCCGGGACTGTAGAGAGCACTGTAGTTTGCTACAGGGAAATTTAGGCTGAAAAATTGACGCTCCATTATATATTATATAATAAGTAAGAAATTTTGGGAGAAATGTGGTCAGGTTATACTGTGTTCTGATTATGGAGCATACTATGCTCCCCCTTAAACCACGAGAGAGTGTCACTGCTGATGTTGCACAAATTTGGCAAGGTGTCAGAAATTTGAACAAATATTCTCCCGCTCAATTAATGACCCGTTTTCTATTTAAAGAGCTGTAGTCATTGATGCGTGGTTTTGTAACCTTACAACAGGTTTTACCTCTCGAGGGATCTCAAGAGGCTTACAACCCCACCAGGCAGTGTACCTGACCGATGTAGTATAGTGGTAGTGGTAAGTACGGGGATTGATCGTTCTCCACAGGGAATAGTGTTCGTTAGGTATGAAAGACTACTCTAATAGGTCTAAGGGTTGAGGAAGATTCTTTTTATGTTTTTATATTTTTTTATGAAAGCAAGTAAAATCTCGGTTTTGAAAGAGTGGGCGGAATTAGTTGCTAGTCAACTAACCCAAATAACTACAAATGCAAATAAAATAAATAACTGAAAATAAAATGTTGTGAGAAACTTATGTGTAGAGAAATGTGTTTACTTAGATTTCCTTACTCCCTAACTATCTTTTACCGGTTAATTAGTGTGTATTAGTCGCGTGGATGACGGGTGTATTCCTTAATACCATTCGTGGGGTGGCGTACGTACTTCCCCAACTCTACAAGCTCCTACTTCACTCCTATGTCGAGCCGGCTAGGAAGCTCCTAACATGGGATCACTAGAATTCGCTTGTGCATTAAATACAACCATAAAAACCTTTAGTACGCATTTGGTTCATGTTTCTTAAGACGTTCAAGCAAGTTACCGAATAGGAAGTTAGCCAGTTTTCTTAAGCCTAACATAGATAAACAATCATCCAATACAACTAATAACACACTAATAACCAATAATCAATAGCTAGGTTTCATTAGATCTAAGCAAACACAAGATAAATTTAGCCTAACATGTTAATCAAAAGACAAGAATAAGATAAAATCAAACAACACATAGACATATTGAATGATTAATTGATAACTTATCTTCAATGTAACATGGAAGATCTCAAGGCAAAAAGCCTTGAAAAAGAAGCTAAAATCGTCTTAGGGTTTTCTCCCAAAATTCCACACACTAAGCTCTCTCTTATGACAAAAAATTAGAAAACTATATATAGATTTTTGGATCTGACGGCGTCACGTTATGGAGTGTGACGCCGTCACCTCGCCGCTTCTAGGGTTCCCGGATGACCTTCTTGACGCCGTCCCTCTTTAGCTCTTCAAAAATCCATTCTGGCTTATCAAGGCTTGACGCCGTCGAACCTTGAACGTGACGCCGTCCCCTTTTGATTTAAGCCGTGACGCCCTTGATCAAGTTAAAGCGTGACGCCGTCAGAATTCACATGCTATTTTCACTGGCTTATCATGAGTAAATTTCACGTCCAACTTTTCTTGCCAAGGCATGACGCCGTCTGGGGTAAATTGTGACGCCGTCAAAGGTAACTTTTAGCCGATTTTTGAGACTTTGCCGTTTTCTTCACTTTTATGCTCCAAAAACGTCCAAAATGCCTCCTTTTCCAGATTTCTCCTCAAAAGTACCTAAAATGACAAAAGAAACGATTTAGGGCGATATTTGATCAAATAAATACGATTTAGGGCTTAAATGACCCCTTAAAAGCGGTACACTTTTCGCTTCATCAGTCATTCAATTGAGCGACGAGTATTTGTGAAAATTTAATTCAATTTACCACCTTGTGTAACATCAAGACTCTCTTGAAGAATCAAAGAAGATAAAGAGTCTGATGTAAAGAAGACTTCTCTTCTTATACACAAAATGACGCACTGAAACGTACATCAGATCGGAAGAAAAACATGGATATAAAGTAATCCATGCCCAGGTGAACATCACCCGGTTGAGGGAACAGCCGTCTTTTTGGCGAGATGCTTTCCCCAGTGTATAGCGCGGGTTGCAGTATGAAGTAACTGTAACACCCCCATTTTTCGATATACGCAACGAAATATAAATTGGGGTATTACTTCATGGTTCACAGTCATGATAATAGAAAACGACTCGAAAAGAGACGTTTTAAATAAAATTGTTATCATTCATTTATTTATATCAGAGTACATAATATAGGTCCCAACAGGAAGTTTTGAAATACGTAAACAAAATACATTATACTTTGAATGATAACAAAGTGGACACTTTTGTTATAAGAAGAAAGTCCACAGCCACTCCGTGCCAAGTCATGCCTTTTAGTCACCTGAGATAAACATGCTTAAAAAGTCAACACAAAGGTTGAGTGAATCCATAGTGTTTTCAGTTGTAATAGGTTTGAACACAAGCTAGATAAAAAGTAATCAGTAATACTGCAGTGTAAAATATATATATTGCATTAAGTCTCATGGCACGCAAAACGTTAACAGGTTATCTTCATAGTTATAAGCTATGAGATATAAATTACCCCATAATTAAATGTAGGTAACCTTGCCCCCGAGTAGGAGATTGCCAGTCTCTTTATTTAACTCAAATAAAATGCATTTGGTTACGTTACGGTAACACAAAGGGTCGTCACACCCAATAGATCTATCCATTATATTCGCGCTCACCCGCAGGTGATTAGAGGTCCATGATTAGGGGTCTTTTTGGCAAAAGTAAACTTAGGCAATATAAATCAGATAAGCATACAGAAAATACTTGTGTTCGGTTTGTAGCATGTATCTCCCCACAAGTTTAGAAAAACGTAGTAAAAAGTGGGACTATGAACTCACCTGAGTAACTTGTATGAATTACAAGGTTAAGTGAAGTTGATAAACGTCTCCGGCTCGCAACCTGGGTTGGTTTGTCAAGTTCTCAGTAATCGTTTCTGATTATAAGTTTTATTTTCCGTTTACGTTTTCAGTTCCGGTATTAGGTTTTTAATTCCTAATAATAATAATAATAATAATAAGAATAATAATTATTAATATTTAGTTTTTATAGAAAATTTCACTTTAAACCTTCTAATTTCATAGTTTAACAACTTTCACCCTCTAACTATTTGAAAATGATAATTTTTACCCTTGGACTTTTAGAAATATACAATTTTTACCCTTAGGTTTCAAAATTGACATTTTTACCCCTAGGGTTTCACTCAGCTGCAAAACTAGTCCAAAATACAAAGTTTATTAGAGCTTTGGCAAAAACAGCCCTTGAGACTCCTAAACATTTCCATTCGACATCCTTACCTCACAAAAACAATTTATTACATACGATTTAAGACGAGACCATTTACGACTCCTTAGCCAAAACATGTATAAGTGTTTTAAGAGTATTCTTGCAAAAGATTTCACCATGATTCGATCACTAGACCATTGAAATAATTTTTAAAAGCTGCGACTTAGGGTTTCTTCGACACAGTTTTTACCCGATCAAAAACTGCTTCGTTCTTACTCGATACTAAACGAATTTTGATGATTCTTTTTCCTAAACGTAGCTCTTTGAAAGACCTTTATATGTGCTGAAATCTAGATTTTTAGAGATTCGTTTGCTATTCGAATTTAAGGATGCAAACAGCATGTTTGCTGTTCGAACGGCAGGAAGAAATAGAAGAAAAATTTTAGTTTTCTTGTTATTCGATTATTGTAACTAATATTTTTAGGTTATACTTAGTATTTTTAACATGTTGAGAGTATTCCTAATCCATTTTAGAGATCCTAGGGTTGCTAGAACATAATATATGTATATATGTTTTAAAAATTCAATCGGTTTAAAAATAAAAGAACAAAAATTTGATTTTTAGATTTCTGAGCTATGACATATTTTAAGACATGTTCTATTATGTTATTAGACACAAAATAAGTATAAAAGAGTGAATGAAAAGGGCCATAGACATACCTTGTTATAAAAGTCGACTAGGGTATGATTTTGTGAAATATGGTTCGAACTAACACTCTCTTGGTCCTGGCTTCTTCCTACTGCTCTCTTAGGTTTATATGGACGTAGTTTAGACTTGTGGAATCAAGGTTAGGGCTGTGGATGGCTGTGGGTATTGATTTGAGTAGTGGTGTGAGTGAATTAGGGTTTTTAGGGCTTGTTCTATTTATAGAGGAATACTTAGGGTTTTCTAAAAGATTCTAGGGCTGTTATGGGAAGGTGTGAGTTGAGGTGTATGGTCATTAGGGTTCCACAAGGGTATGAGGGGGTTTGAGGTGATGTGGAAGTTTATGTGACACACACATGTGCCATTTCTAGAAGAGGGGGGTTGTGGCATGTTAGGGTTCACACAAGTGTATACTTAGGGCTTAAGAATTGCTAGGGTTTAGTTGGTTTAGGTTGTAGTCGAACTAGATTGGAAGAACTAGGTTAGTTTAGGTTCGAATGGTGCATTAGGGTGTAGTACTTAGGCTTAGTTTGTTTGTACTCTAGGGTTTTAGGCATAGTTAGGGTTTCTAGGTTTAGGGTTTAGCTAGAAATGAATTTTAGATTTATATGACATGATTTTATATGTATCGATTTATAGTTAAAATAGGAAAAATGATTTTTGTGCTTTAGGTGGTTGTACTCTAGGCTTAAGAGACTTGTACTAATGATAAGAAAATAAGAAAAATATATTTTTAATTATTTCTTAATTTTACATAATTTTTATGTAATTTTATTAGGCTTTAAATGCATATAAATGAGTTTTTATGATCTTGTGCATTAGAGGGTTGTACATTGAGTTAAAGGAGTTGTACATAAATTAACAAATTATTTTTAGAATTTATTGTGTGAAAATATTACAAAATATGGTATTTAAATAACTATTTTTAAAGTTTTTAGTTTCTTTTAGATTCTATGCTTAAAGGACTTGTACCTTAGTGTAAAACACTTGTACATAGTATTTTTATAAAAATATTAACTAGGGTTTGTAAATAAAATAATAGTTTCTGAGAAATTTGGGTTTTATCGGGAGTTATAGTGAAATTATGGTTTTCGTGCTTTAGTGACTTGTACATTACTTAGGTAACTTATACTTTGGTATTTCTAGAGTTTCGTTAACTATTTTTGGTATTATAGCAGTTTAAAGTCTCATAGAAACTATATTGGGTGAAAATAGTTTAGTTAAACTAGTACGTTAACGAATTAACGTAAAGTGGCAAATGGTAATTTGTAAAGTTACTATACTTGACATAAGAAAATATATAAACATATAATAGGTCAAGGTTGGGTCGCGTGCGAATACGTTTATCATAGGTGTGAGTTACGTCACATAAGATAGTGGTTACGCTCAGGCAAGTAAATAAAAAAAAAAATTATATGTGAAAAAAAATGGTTGAGTATAATGTGTTACCAGATGAGATTTTCGCAGTGGTTACAGTATCCCCCCGTTGAAGGAATCTCGTCCCGAGATTCAGTCTGTGTTGGTCGAAGAATTTGGAAAAAGATGTGGGTACTTTGCCCGGATTTGATCTTCTCGTTCCCAGGTAAATTCTGGTCCTCTCTTGGAGTTCCATCTTACCTTGACGATAGGAACGCGACTTCGCTTGAGTTGTTTGATTTCTCTATCCATGATCTCCACAGGTTCTTCCACAAAATTAAGCTTGTCATTGAGACGAAGCTCTTTCATAGGAATAACGAGTGTTTCATCGGATAGGCATTTCTTTAGGTTAGAGACGTGAAAGACGGGATGAACTTTACTAAGTTCTATAGGAAGTTCAAGACGATAGGCTACTGGACCGATTCTCTCCAGAATCTCGAATGGTCCAATATATCGGGGATTTAACTTTTCGTGTTTTCCGAATCTAACCATTCCCTTCCATGGTGACACTTTCAGCATTACCTTATCTCCCACTTCAAACTCCATAGGCTTTCGCCTCACATCTGCGTAACTCTTCTGCCTATCTCGGGTAGCTTGCAGATGTTGTCGGATTTGTACGATCTTATCGGTAGTCTCCTGAATTATCTCTGGTCCGGTAAGTTGAGATTCTCCTACTTCTGCCCAACAGACAGGTGACCGGCACTTTCGTCCATAAAGTGCTTCGAATGGTGCTGCTTTGATGCTTGCATGGTAACTATTGTTGTATGAGAATTCTGCCAAAGGTAGATGTCTATCCCATCCTTTGCCAAAATCTATTACACATGCTCTAAGCATATCTTCCAGTGTTTGAATGGTCCTCTCACTCTGTCCATCGGTTTGCGGATGATAAGCCGTACTCATATCTAAATTAGTACCCAAAGCTGTTTGAAGTTTTTCCCAAAATCTTGACGTGAAACGAGAATCACGATTAGAAATAATGGAAATCGGCACTCCATGCTGAGAGACTATCTCTTTTAGATATATCTTGGCTAAATCTTCTACTTCATCAGTTTCCTTGATCGGCAAAAAGCGAGCTGACTTAGTAAGACGATCAACTATGACCCAAATGGTGTCGTATCCGTTTGACGTTCGAGGTAATTTGGTTATAAAATCCATAGTTATCCTTTCCCATTTCCATTCAGGAATCTCAGGTTGCATCAATAAACCAAATGGTTTTTGATGCTCAGCCTTAACTCGTGTACACGTCAAACATTTACTGACATATTCTACAATGTCAGCTTTCATGTTTGGCCACCAGTAAAGCTTTTTGAGATCCTGGTACATCTTTTCAGATCCTGGGTGGATAGAATACTTGGACTTATGTGATTCGTGCATAATCACATTTCTTAAATCACCAAAGAGTGGTAACCAACTTCGATTCTTGATACAACGGGTTCCATTAGGGCGAAGTTCAAACACTTTGTCCATGCCCCTTAAATTCTCGGCTTGAATATTTTCTTCTTTTACTGCCTCAGTCTGCGCATTGAGAATTTGGGATGGAAGATCTGAGTTAATGGTCATGACTAAAGCCCTTACTCTAAGTGGCTTAACTCGTTCCTTCCTGCTCAAAGCATCTGCTACAACATTTGCTTTTCCAGGGTGATAACGAATCTCACAGTCATAATCACTTAACAACTTTAACCATCTTCGTTGTCTCATATTTAACTCCTTCTGGTCGAGAATGTGCTGTAGACTCTTGTGATCTGTAAAGACAACACACTTTGTGCCATACAAATAGTGTCTTCAGATTTTGAGTGCAAACACAACGGCTCCTAACTCTAAATCATGAGTCGTATAATTCTTCTCATGAGTCTTGAGCTGACGGGATGCGTAAGCAATAACTCTGTTTCTCTGCATTAATACCACACCTAGACCTTGATGAGACGCATCGCAGTAAACAACGAAATCATCACTTCCTTCTGGTCAGGCTAAAATTGGTGCTTCACAAAGCTTTTGCTTTAACAGCTGGAAAGCTTTTTCTTGATCCTCTCCCCATACATACTTTTTATTCTTCTGTGTTAATTCCGTCAAAGACTTGGTAATCTTCGAAAATCCCTCAATGAATCTTTGATAATAACCAGCAAGTCCTAAAAATTGACGTATCTCAGTGGGGTTTGTCGGGATCGGCCAACTCTTAACTGCTTCTATTTTGGAAGGATCCACGTGAATACCATCCCGGTCTATCACGTGCCCAAGAAATTGTACTGTGTGAATCCAGAAATCACACTTAGAAAATTTCGCGTACAATTGTTCTCTCTTGAGTAATTCCAAAATAATCCTTAAATGCTCCGCATGCTCTTCTTCATTTCGAGAATAGATAAGAATATCATCGATGAACACGATCACGAATTTGTCCAGATAAGGTTTACACACGCGATTCATGAGATCCATGAATACTGCTGGTGCATTGGTTAACCCAAATGGCATCACTTGAAATTCGTAATGACCGTACCTCGTTCGAAATGCTGTTTTAGGAATGTCTTCTTCCTTAACACGCAGTTGATGATATCCTGATCTCAAATCTATTTTCGAGTAGACGCTTGATCCTTGCAATTGGTCGAACAAATCGTCGATTCTCGGTAATGGATATCGATTCTTAACCGTAAGTTTATTCAACTCTCGGTAATCGATACACATCCTGAAGGTTCCATCCTTCTTTTTAACAAATAGGACAGGAGCTCCCCAAGGTGAAGTACTGGGTCGAATAAAACCTTTATCCAATAACTCTTGCAGTTGGTTGGATAATTCTTGCATCTCCGTCGGTGCTAGACGATAAGGTGCTCGAGCTATTGGTACTGCTCCTGGTACCAAGTCGATCTGAAACTCTACCTGTCGCACAGGTGGTAGTCCAGGTAATTCTTCAGGAAAGACTTCCGGAAAATCTCGTATCACGGGTACGTCTTCCAGTCGTTTTTCCTCCGTCTC
Organism: Artemisia tridentata subsp. tridentata; assembly: GCA_021014915.2. Classification (NCBI taxonomy): domain Eukaryota; kingdom Viridiplantae; phylum Streptophyta; class Magnoliopsida; order Asterales; family Asteraceae; genus Artemisia; species Artemisia tridentata. The sequence goes on along the minus strand of CP139501.1, from coordinate 277,720,109 downwards.
CTTCACGGTAATATTCGCTAAAAACACTTGACATCCTCTATTGATGTATTTCAAGGTTTTTAGACAGGATATTAAGCTTAGCCGAGTCTTGCTCTGATTACCTCGGATAATCAAAGTTTCACCTTTGAAAGGAATATGAACTACTTTTTCGTCGCACAGAATTCTAGCATGATATTTGGATAACCAATCCATGCCAACTATGACGTCGAAACTACCGAGTTCAATAGGCATAAGGTCGATGTCGAAAGATTGATTTAGTAAGGTTAGAGTGCAATTTTGGATTATAGAGTTTGTGCTCACTAATTTCCCGTTAGCTAGCTCGATTTTGTACGTGTTATGTAAAGCGGTAGGAGGGATTTTAAGTAAAGTAGCAAACGTAAGAGATATGAAACTTTTATCAGCTCCAGTGTCAAATAATACTTTAGCTAAATGCTGATTTAGAGGGAACGTATCGGTGACTATGTCGGGGTTTTCCTGAGCATCTCCAAGCACATAAACCCTTCCGCGACCACCGTTGCTCGGATTATCGTTTGCCTTCGGGCACTGATTCTTGTAATGCCCTTTCTCACCACACCCGTGACAGGTTATGATTACCGGCTGCAGATTTGCTCCAGTTGCCCTACAGTCTTTGGTCTGGTGTCCAATCTTTTGACACTTTGCGCATTTGACAGCACATGGACCATGATGGTGCAACGAGCATCGGTTGCAGAATGGCTTGGTTCTGACATAACCAGTTTTCTCAGCAGGTGGGTTGGCATTTACTCTGGCGGTCTCTTGTCGGCGGTTTTGTTGATGGTGGCGGGTATTACGGTTTTGCTGATAGTTGCTTTGGTTATTTCGGTTAAAGTTGGGCTTATTGGGATGGTGATTGGGGTAATGGGAAACTTTCCGATCATCAAACTTTCGTTTGTTATCGAAATTCCCTTGGGTAGAACTACGCTTAATCTCTCGATCCATTAGCTGTTGAGCTATGTTAATCGCTTCCTCCAGCGACTGAGGTTTAGACGCAGTAACATTTCCTTCAATGCTACGGGGTAAACCCTCAATATACTTCTCCAACATCTTCTCTAGATCAGGCACTACAGATGGACATAGGAGAGCAAGCTCCTGAAATCTCCTATTGTAGGCTCTCAGATCTGTCCCTTTCACAACTAGCTGGTGAAACTCATCTTCCAGCTTCTTAATCTCAGTTCGTGGACAGTACTTTTTCAACATCTTCTTCTTAAGATCATCCCAAGTGAGCTGATGAGCTGCTTCTACTCCCATGGTCTGGGTAATAGAGGTCCACCAAGACAGGGCATCTTCCAAGAAAGTCCCTGTTGCAAAGGTAACCTTACAGTCATCAGTGCATCCGCACCTCATAAAGATTACTTCAGTACGCTCAAACCAACGAGCTAACTCTGTTGCTCCTTCAGTTCCTTTAAAGAAAGTTGGTTTGCAGTTTATGAAGTCTTTGTAGGTGCACTTGCGATTTGCTGCCGTCTCGCCCTCTCCATTTGGTCGGCTGGTACTTCCGGATCTGGCCAATACTGCGGCTTGATTCTCCAAAGCTGCAGCTACACTATCTTCAACAAGCTTTCGAATGGCGGCTTGGGACATGACGAGGTCTGGGGAATTACGAGGCATTTTCTATCAAGAAAACATATGTTTAGATTTCGCATATTTGATCATATCAAAATATGTCTAAATCATCATGTATTTACTAGCCCATATCTATTTATATCGTTCACCGCATTTTACTCAACCACATATAGTCATAAATATCTTGCTATATACATAACAAAATTTTGACACAAGTGTCATATTTATGCTACATATCCTGTGGCTAGTACAAAACGCAAAAGCTATTAGATATAAACTATGTGCTAGTGTCCTAATTATACTATAGATCTCATGACTGAGACATAGTACAAAAGATACGGATAGAATCTAATCTAACGGCTATTGGTTGTTTTCTCCAGTCGAGTCTCCAGGTCAGCTATCATACTGGCGATGACTTGTTGATTCTCCTGATACTGGGTCTTCATTGCTTCCATGGTCGTCTCCAGAGTAACAATCTTCTCATGTGCAATCTTCAGCTCTTCATTTCGTAGTAGCATTTCGTCTATCAACTTTAACTCATTACTGTAAAGAGTAGATATTTCTTGTATGACTTGCTTACCAAGCTCACCTATCTCCATACGACATTCCTCCAGCTTTTGTCGTATAACCTTTTGTTCTGTCGCCAACTCTTCAATTCCATACTCCATACTTTCGATACGTTCCAGTGGTAACTCATCCAGATGGCCTAGAGCAGTCTCAATTTGCTCTTCCTGTCCCTCCAATCGTGTCAGCAGAGTGGATATGGTCGGAGGTCGCTCCTGAGCTGCCTGCGAACTCTCTCCTACTTCAAAAACTCTTGGTGGTGTCGGGAAATCAGGCGTAGGCGATCGAGGTAACTCATGATATCGAGCAATAATAGCTCTGACTTCATCACTGAGTTCGTACGGTACAGATAGAGGAGTGAAATCGGTAGATGACGGTGGCGGCTGAGGTGAAGACGATGGGACTATGAGATCAAAATTAGGCAACATATATGGATATGGACGGGGTAAAGGTGAGGAAAATACAGGAAGCGTTCGCATTCGCGCCGTTCTCCGAACTCCCTCGCGGGTTTGTATATATGGATCATCTGGAAGTGGTAGAACATCTGGCATCGCAATATCTTCAGATGGCTCTTCTGATGGAATCGTCTCCGTATCGTGTCCGAATACTGCCTCAGGTACTATAGAAACATCCTCGGATGGATCCAATTCTGTTATTCGTCTGGGTACCGTGATGTCCGGAACTGTCATGACATTTTCCCTGTCCGAGTCCGACATAAGAGTAATTGTGTGGATAGGGGAAACCATAACTCTGTAACCACCCGAATATTATAAATATCTCACTAGTAAATTAAATAGTAATCACATAAATAATATTTCAGTGAAACTGTGGCACGGAGGACTTTCAGGGTAAATTTTTGTGAAAAATCGGTTATAGTCCAATGTTTGAAAACATTTGGTTCTCTATAACCATGAGCTCTGATACCAATCTGTAACACCCCCATTTTTCGATATACGCAACGGAATATAAGTTGGGGTATTACTTCATGGTTCACAGTCATGATAATAGAAAACGACTCGAAAAGAGACGTTTTAAATAAAATTGTTATCATTCATTTATTTATATCAGAGTACATAATATAGGTCCCAACAGGAAGTTTTTGAAATACGTAAATAAAATACATTATTCTTTGAATGATAACAAAGTGGACACTTTTGTTATAAGAAGAAAGTCCACAGCCACTCCGTGCCAAGTCATGCCTTTTAGTCACCTGAGATAAACATGCTTAAAAAGTCAACACAAAGGTTGAGTGAATCCATAGTGTTTTCAGTTGTAATAGGTTTGAACACAAGCTAGATAAAAAGTAATCAGTAATACTGCAGTGTAAAATATATATATTGCATTAAGTCTCATGGCACGCAAAACGTTAACAGGTTATCTTCATAGTTATAAGCTATGAGATATAAATTACCCCATAATTAAATGTAGGTAACCTTGCCCCCGAGTAGGAGATTGCCAGTCTCTTTATTTAACTCAAATAAAATGCATTTGGTTACGTTACGGTAACACAAAGGGGTCGTCACACCCAATAGATCTATCCATTATATTCGCGCTCACCCGCAGGTGATTAGAGGTCCATGATTTACAAGGTTAAGTGAAGTTGATAAACGTCTCCGGCACGCTACCTGGGTTGGTGTGTCAAGTTCTCAGTAATCGTTTCTGATTATAAGTTTTATTTTCCGTTTACGTTTTCAGTTCCGGTATTAGGTTTTTAATTCCTAATAATAATAATAATATTAATAATAATAATATTAATAATATTAATAATAAATAATTATTAATATTTAGTTTTTATAGAAAATTTCACTTTAAACCTTCTAATTTCATAGTTTGACAACTTTCACCCTCTAACTATTTGAAAATGATAATTTTTACCCTTGGACTTTCAGAAATATACAATTTTTACCCTTAGGTTTCAAAATTGACATTTTTACCCCTAGGGTTTCACTCAGCTACAAAACTAGTCCAAAATACAAAGTTTATTAGAGCTTTGGCAAAAACAGCCCTTGAGACTCCTAAACATTTCCATTCGACATCCTTACCTCACAAAAACAATTTATTACATACGATTTAAGACGAGACCATTTACGACTCCTTAGCCAAAACATGTATAAGTGTTTTAAGAGTATTCTTGCAAAAGATTTCACCATGATTCGATCACTAGACCATTGAAATAATTTTTAAAACCTGCGACTTAGGGTTTCTTCGACACAGTTTTTACCCGATCAAAAACTGCTTCGTTCTTACTCGATACTAAACGAATTTTGATGATTCTTTTTCCTAAACGTAGCTCTTTGAAAGACCTTTATATGTGCCGAAATCTGGATTTTTAGAGATTCGTTTGCTATTCGAATTTAAGGATGCAAACAGCATGTCTGCTGTTCGAACGGCAGGAAGAAAAAGAAGAAAAATTTTAGTTTTCTTGTTATTCGATTATTGTAACTAATATTTTTAGGTTATACTTAGTATTTTTAACATGTTGAGAGTATTCCTAATCCATTTTAGAGATCCTAGGGTTGCTAGAACATAATATATGTATATATGTTTTAAAAATTCAATCGGTTTAAAAATAAAAGAACAAAAATTTGATTTTTAGATTTCTGAGCTATGACATATTTTAAGACATGTTCTATTATGTTATTAGACACAAAATAAGTATAAAAGAGTGAATGAAAAGGGCCATAGACATACCTTGTTATAAAAGTCGACTAGGGTATGATTTTGTGAAATATGGTTCGAACTAACACTCTCTTGGTCCTGGCTTCTTCCTACTGCTCTCTTAGGTTTATATGGACTTAGTTTAGACTTGTGGAATCAAGGTTAGGGCTGTGGATGGCTGTGGGTATTGATTTGAGTAGTGGTGTGAGTGAATTAGGGTTTTTAGGGCTTGTTCTATTTATAGAGGAATACTTAGGGTTTTCTAAAAGATTCTAGGGCTGTTATGGGAAGGTGTGAGTTGAGGTGTATGGTCATTAGGGTTCCACAAGGGTATGAGGGGGTTTGAGGTGATGTGGAAGTTTATGTGACACACACATGTGCCATTTCTAGAAGAGGGGGGTTGTGGCATGTTAGGGTTCACACAAGTGTATACTTAGGGCTTAAGAATTGCTAGGGTTTAGTTGGTTTAGGTTGTAGTCGAACTAGATTGGAAGAACTAGGTTAGTTTAGGTTCGAATGGTGCATTAGGGTGTAGTACTTAGGCTTAGTTTGTTTGTACTCTAGGGTTTTAGGCATAGTTAGGGTTTCTAGGTTTAGGGTTTAGCTAGAAATGAATTTTAGATTTATATGACATGATTTTATATGTATCGATTTATAGTTAAAATAGGAAAAATGATTTTTGTGCTTTCGGTGGTTGTACTCTAGGCTTAAGAGACTTGTACTAATGATAAGAAAATAAGAAAAATATATTTTTAATTATTTCTTAATTTTACATAATTTTTATGTAATTTTATTAGGCTTTAAATGCATATAAATGAGTTTTTATGATCTTGTGCATTAGAGAGTTGTACATTGAGTTTATGGAGTTGTACATAAATTAACAAATTATTTTTAGAATTTATTGTGTGAAAATATTACAAAATATGGTATTTAAATAACTATTTTTAAAGTTTTTAGTTTCTTTTAGATTCTATGCTTAAAGGACTTGTACCTTAGTGTAAAACACTTGTACATAGTATTTTTATAAAAATATTAACTAGGGTTTGTAAATAAAATAATAGTTTCTGAGAAATTTGGGTTTTATCGGGAGTTATAGTGAAATTATGGTTTTCGTGCTTTAGTGACTTGTACATTACTTAGGTAACTTATACTTTGGTATTTCTAGAGTTTCGTTAACTAGTTTTGGTATTATAGTGGTTTAAAGTCTCATAGAAACTATATTGGGTGAAAATAGTTTAGTTAAACTAGTACATTAACGAATTAACGTAAAGTGGCAAATGGTAATTTGTAAAGTTACTATACTTGACATAAGAAAATATATAAACATATAATAGGTCAAGGTTGGGTTGCGTGCGAATACGTTTATCATAGGTGTGAGTTACGTCACATAAGATAGTGGTTACGCTCAGGCAAGTAAATAAAAAAAAAATTTATACGTGAAAAAAAATGGTTGAGTATAATGTGTTACCAGATGAGATTTTCGCAGTGGTTACAGTAACTGCAAGCCATGAGACATGTTTTAACAATCCATTATAACTTCTGCTCGAGCTTCATTTAAAGTCCTGCGTCATTATTGAATGACATTTCTAAGACCGTAAATGTTATCGATAAACAGAATACATGCCTAGATGAAACTATTTTTTGGTATTTTCTAATTTTCTTATTTTTTATGGTTTTTCTGGGTTTAAGATTCTCTATTTACAATTTGTTGGTTTTATATTTTTCTATTTACAATTTTCTGGTTCTATAATTTTCTATTTACAGTTTGGTATAAGATATGTACAAAATATGTTACTCAGTTTAAGACGATGATGACATGAATACCAAAATGAGGATACGTTCAGCATGTGGTAGAAATCTGAAGTCAACATCTCTTAAACTTTCACCACCAAAGCTTTCAAGGCTCCAAAATAATCGTCTGAGCTTGAGCCTTCTCAATGTGAAGCTTTGATAGCTTCCCCCCAAACTGACAATCTTCCTTTTGAGCAGATTCAAAGCTCTCTTTCAAGCTTACGAAAGGTAAGTGTACAGCGAAAACCATAGAAAACCCATTAAATATTGATGCTCCTTTTAAGAATAACCGTCGAGATTCTCCGATCGGGGGATCATCAAATAACTCAGCAGAGTATCATCTCACACTTAAATAATACTTCTCACATTACTTCCCACTGGAGACTGAAGAAACGCATACCAACAGTATCCAGAGACCACTTCCTCCAAGTAGTTGAAGTGATGCAGTCAGTCTCGTTATATGAAGCTCAAGAACCCTAAGTACACACTCAATCCCATAAATGAAGTCGAAAATGCATCATCAAGATCAATTAAGACCCGAAAATCCCCTTTTCTCCCTTCAGGAAATCGCAGATGAGAGTTGTTACACCAAGTTCAACTAAGTCCCGAGTGTAAACAATTTATCCCGTATGTAGTCGACATGATAACACCAAGACAGCACCATAAAAGCTACTGAGTACCGGATGTACACATTTCCTTCAGTAGGATACCGACTAACCATAGGAACCATCATACAATTGTGTACCTCTTTTATCATCAGAAACTGACTTTCTCTTCCCCCACGTAGTTGGAATGATACACCAAAGGAACGAGTTAAAACACTGATTTTCTCTGCGGTTATGACATTTGTCTTCCCGGAGTATCCACTAGTTAAGAAGAAGTATTAAGTTCATCACGTGTACTCGTTGTGCATTCCGATGTATATCTCCTTCCCCCTTGCTGGTTTTGATACCTCAGAATCAGCAACACATATTATGCACCTATACTTGACATCTTGTGAGAAGAACAATATTGGCTCAAAATGTATCAAGTGAGAATCAACCGCTACCGAAACTGTCTCTGACCATCTTTACCAACCCTCAAGTAGGCTATTTGACGAGATGACTGATGGAACAAACCCGATATACCAAACTTGACACTTAAGTACCCATTCTTGTGACTTAAGCTTGCACTAATGTTGGAAGAACGGTGTAGAGAATTAATGCTCCAAGCAAATCTCTAAGTACTCAATACCCAACCAAAGTATGAGACATTGACACCTCTTGCGATTATCCACAATGTCATCGGCGTGTGACACTGAGTACTACAACGTAACTCCTTTAAGTGATAGTTAACCAGGTCGTCAAACATATGCCCCGACTGCTGGTAACTAGATAACCTAAGTCTTCAACTTAAATCTTAAGCACGAGCAAGTTATCATTGAAAGTCATGCATCCAACCAACCCCGACTTCAAGATAGAATAAGATCACGCCTTTGAGAAAGTCAACTTCAACCCCAAATAAGTGATACCTGATCAACTCCGTAGTCACCATTAGATGCCCAACAAGTGATTGTTTGTTCACTCACTTGTTCACACTTCTCCCCCTCAAAAATTGCATATGAGAATGCCATTTTTGATTGAACAAGTGCATATGAGGTTGATCCACTGTTCACACTTCTCCCCCTCAAAAATTGCATTAGAAGTTGCCATTTTTGATCGACTGAATAAACGTCCAATCTGTGATGGAAGTAGATCCACTGGATGTCTGAACGAGCATGGAGCAAGTATGAAGCCTTTTGATGAGAATAGTCAGAAACAAGAAGAGTCGTATGACCATTTCACAAATCTCAATCACCATGTAGTTTATTCACCCTTCTCCCCCTCAAAAATTGCATATGACGACCAACTGCCATTTTTGATAGAGCAGGTGAATAAGAATATACTCCAATGTACGTTTATCCCCTTTGGTGACTGAGTGAGCATTTGAAGAACATGAAGCTTGATGAGAATGGTCATAAATAAGAAGATTCCTCTTCTTCCGAAGATAAAGCGCACTCAAGCGTACGCCTTTCTTTTCTTTGATGAACGGGGCCTGAAGAGATGTCAGCAGACGCCATAATGTTGACATTGAGACCCGAGGCTTGAACTGTTGTATTCAAACGTCGTAGTCGATGAAGACCGAGGCCTGAACTGATGTGAACAGACGTCATTGTCGATGAAGAACGAGGCCTGCACTGATGTGTACAGACGTCATAGCTAATGAAGAACGAGGCCTGAACTGATGTGTTCAGACGTCATAGCCAATGAAGAACGAGGCCTGAACTGATGTGTTCAGACGTCATTGTCGATGAAGAACGAGGCCTGCACTGATGTGTACAGACGTCATTATCATTTCCCCTCATATGTTGTGAGCAGCCTGAGTCCAAATGTCAAAGGACAATCCGTACGACCTGCATTTGAAAACAGAAAAAAATAGAGAGTTTGGAGTGCCGGATCCCCAATTTAAGTTGGGGTCCAGTTGGTTAGTGGGAACAGAAGCATCATTCGCCCGAGTCTCAGTAGGAGTTGGAATGCTAGTGGAAGTAGACCTAATTAAAGGGCACTGTTCTCTTACAAGAAATTTCCTTCCAGTTGGCTTCCATTGACGTACAGGCACTACTTTAGACTTAGTTATCCTAGTTAAAGGGCACTGTTTTCCTAAAGTGAATTTCCTTCCAGTGGGATTCCATTGGTAACCAACATTAACAAACATATTTCCTGTTGCTTTCCAAGTTTGCTTAATTTCTCTATGATTCGTGCAAAGGTGTATATATATAAATATAGTATCGGATGCACGTGATACACGAGATTCAACAAATCAACCCTTTAGGAAAAATATTAACTTGTAAAACTCGTGAATGTGATATGTGTGATACCAGGTAAGTGATTACCCGGATCGTGTCCCAACGAGGTGTGAATGGGCAATCGTTTAAGGTTTGGATTAGAGTGACTGATGATTGTGATATGGAATTTTTGATTTTTAATTCTAATTTAACAAATGAGAAACAAATTCTCACGGGAAAATTAATATTAACACAAATTATATTAAAAACGCGAATCAGGAAATCTAAAAACGGGCTAAAAACTGAAATATTAAGAAATCTAATCTTCCAAGTGCAATTTTATTTTTCTTAAATCCTAAATAATAAAATAAAATTTTAGAAAAAAGATTTATATTTTTCTGACTTTCATATTTTTTTATTATGAATTAAAAACTATTAAAAACTAATTAAAAGGTTTAAAAATAGTAAATGACTTGGGAAAAATCTAAAAAATTCAAGGTAAACCTAAAATATTATTCTGAATCTAGGAAAAATAAAATCAAAAGTTATCTAAACACTAATAAGCTAATGGGCTAATAAGTAGTTTGGGAATAAGCACAAAAATAAGCTAAAAAGCTCTAAAAATTACCAAAGGCTCAGAAATAGTTCAAACAACTTAAATAAGCATAAAACAACTTAATTTGATCAAATAAGCACAATGAATAAGCTGATACGCACTTGGGCAGATTCACTAATTATGCAGAAATATCAGTTAAAATCCCCAACTTGCAGATCAAATTAAGCTCTTCAAATAAGCAGAAAAGTGAAACTTTATGGGGGCAAAAGCTTCCTAGTACTATAGGCTATGCTAAAACATCAAAAGCCCCAATTCTAACAATCCAATTGAACTCTAATTTGAACCTAGTTCAGATGGTGAAATCAGAAAAAGCTGAGTGCAGAGTTGGATAGTGAAATGGGGGAAATTTGCTGACAGATTTTAAGCCAATTAATAAGCTACAAAGTGGAAAACAAGCTTAGATATCTAAAGCTTATACTACAGGCTATAAGAAAACCAAAAATCAGGCAATGATCACAAGGGGATAAGCCAGAAATAAGCTGAGATCAGCAACTGTGTGCAAGTCTGCACATGCAGTTACTGATGCAGCAGGAACAATGTTTTGCACTTTTTCTCTTTCAAAACTTGATCAAAGTTTACCAAATCATGAAATCTTATTTTAACAACTATTTGTGACTTACAAATGCCAAAAGTTCCACTCAAATAAGCTCAGCTTATTTAGAAGCTTATTTGGGCAGATTTGATTCTAAGTTTTGCACTAAAGGTTCAAAACCTCAAAAGCACTAAAGACAACTTAAAATCCTACAACAGCAGCTTATCTAACCTAGATTATTCAAGATCAAAGCTTATCATATGGTCAATGAACAGTGGAGGCAATTTAGACCTATGAATAAGCTTAATCCAAACACCCCTTAACAAGGGCTGTTTTGATAATTTTAAATGGAACAGACAAATTTAAGCTAAAACATGAATTAAAAAATGACAACAAAGTATAATAAGCACTAATTAGCAACTATGAATAGGAATTAAGCAGTTTAAATAAGCTATCTTATTTTTGGCTTTTTTAACTTTTTTAAGGAAAAACAGAACATAGGCTATACTAATTATCAAACTAGGGTACAATTACTTCAAGTAGAACATATAAGATGAGAAAATGACAATAAGAAATAAAATAAGCACATGTACAGTAAATTTGACCAAAGTTGACTTTTCTTAACTTTTGTTGAATATTGAAATTAACACTGGTTAAACCAAAGGAGATTGACAATAAGCTATAATGAGACTTAAATAAGCTAAAAGGGAACAGAGCAAAGGCTTTTGGAATACTTAACTAACTTGAATTCGAATTAACAATCACCACTGAGTACTTGAAATTTGATTTAACTTGAAATGGAAACAAAGCTTGTTAAATTAAGTACAAAAGAGCTGAATTGAGTTTACATTAAAGTTTAAGACTGAATTTGAAATTGGAAATAGAACAATAATTAAATTACACTACGAAATGGTCTAAAGCAAGGACAATTCTTTCTCTGTGTCTTCTTCTCTTTATATAGCACTCCCAAAAGCTTCTGTGATCAAAACCGAGCTAATCCCACCATTGAAATAACTATAATTCAATCTTGGTCGTTGAAACCAATCTTGGCGGGAAAACTGTCAAGTGGGTTTTTTAGCTTTTTCTGAGCATGTGGGCATGTGGGGGGGGGGGGTTGGAGTGTTGCAGAGAAGGTTAAGGGATAAGGGTGGTGGATTGTCAGGAGATAAGGAGGTATTGCAGAAGCCATGGTAATGGTGGGGGTGGTATACGGTTTGGCGGGCAAGTGGGAGGAAAGGGATAAGAGTTTGACTGAGTCAAACTCTGTATTATCTAAAAAGAGATAAACAGATTGGGTTTTGGGCTTTTTGTTTAATGGGCTTGGTGGGTTGGGTTTATAGGGTTAAGGATTAAAAGTGGGTTGGGTTTTATTGATGGGTTAAGGGTTTTAGCTTGATCCGGTTTGTAGATTTAATCACAAGGACCAAATTGTAAACTAGGAAACTTCAAGGACCAAACTTGCCAAGTTTCAAACTTCAGGGACCAATCTTGTATTTTCTGAAAAATTATCTCCAAGGACTATTCTTGACAAGTAGAGCAATTTCCCGGACCAAACTCGTAAATTTCTTCCCCGTCCTCGGCTTTTTACGCTTTTTCCAATCTTGTGCTCGGTTTTGTCTGTTTTTGCCCTGTTTTCAATCCTTTTGTACCTGAAACACATAAAAACACAAACCAAGGATATTTGCAGTATAATATGGTCTATTTGAGTGTTTTTGGTCATTTTTTGTGTCTTTAATGGGTATAAAATGATGAGTATTTACACACTCATCAATCCCCCACACTAAGCTATTGCTAGTCCCTAGCAATCCGATCATATAAAGTAATGAAAGGATCAAAAGAATACCAAGTAAACCCCGTTTTGATTTTTTATACAATACCAGAAATTTAAACTTAGAACAAAATATATAACATGCTTGATTTCCAAAAATGGTATCACAGAACAGGATTCACACAAACTGGGTGTCTCCAGGGAATTGTAATCGTCATCCTCTTTTTTATACTCCCAACTAAGCTTAAACTCAATGCACAAATGCTTTTGTAAAAATGCTAACACTACTTATACCAATAATCTATGTAAGCCGAAACTTAACTTTTCACTCCCACATTTATCAAGTTTAGGTGACTGTGCTTGATTTTCAAAATCTTGACCGCAAAAATCGACATTTATTATGGTTTCCATTCGTTTAAGTCAAATACTAATTTACCGGGAACCTCGAAAATCTAAGGATCAAAAAGGGCCTTTTCCATGTAGCGGCTTTCTTCTCGGCACATCCCAAACCAGTTGGTTTTAGGTGACCAGACTTTTGACACCTTACAGAGAATAGTACCGGAATCAGCGGAATTTCGATATCAAAGATTTAAGATATTCCCACTAAGCTAGTATTAAATACTTAACTAAATAACAACAAACGATCATTTAGAGATTAGAGACTCAAAGGTGAGATCACTCCATGTAACGGCTTTCTTCTCGGTACATCCCAAACCAGTTGGTTTTAGGTGACCAGGCTTTTGACACCTCACAGAGAATAATACCGGAGCTTTCGGGGTCTTTGAAATCAACAATCTACTAAATTACCGTTTAACTTTTATACAAAATTGACGAATCCAAGTTCAATTTCCGATTTAAATTTAAGAGAAAGCAATTTTCCTACATTTATACAACACATACTTCTTTATCAAAACTTATTGCATTTTGCAATATCATTCTATTTTTGCATTTTGCAATATCATTCCATTTTCTTATTTTTTTTTTTTCTTTTTTTCATTTTTTTCATCATTTTTTTTTAACTTGAATAATGTACATACATATATACTTTCTCAAAAATAAAAATAAAAAGTTGAACTCGGGCTCTATATCAAAATTGTATAAAAATTCGTTTTGCATAACAACATGATTTTAACGTTCAAACGTTTGAAAACAGCATGCATTTAATCAGATTAGTTATCTTCTGGGAGGAAAAGCCATAGATTACTTATATAAGCTCTAAAGAAAACCATTATTCTACGCTTAGCATTTTCATTTGCACAAATTGTAAAACCTTAGTCTAATAGTTGAGGAAGCAGCCAGATCAATACTCTGGCAGAGTCAGGATTCCCTTTGTTCTAACCTAATCAAGACTAAACACTTCTTTTTTATTGCAATTTCTTAACTAAAAAAAGTTTTGTTTTTTTTTTTTTTTTTTTTTTTTTTTTTTTTTTTTTTTTTTTTTAAAAAAATTTTGGCCAAAACGGGGGTACTAGGGCACTAGAAGGTACAATGACAAAATTCGAGAGAATTCCCCCCCACACTTAGAATTGAATATTGCCCTCAATATTCAAAGTACCGGCTATTATGTCGAGACTTAGAACGTAAAAAGGTAAGACTAATAGCCAAGTGTGTGAAAGAAATCTCAATTTTTCACAAACCGGATTAAAAAGATATCCCTAGATAATCGTTAGCAAAAGGATAGGATATTGGGCGGCTGGATTGAAAACATGCGCGGCAATCATCACAATCCAAGGGAAACCTGTAAACAAGAGCAAACAACACACAAAAACACAGCACAGTGGGATTCCCCCACACTTAGTGTCAGAAAATAGAAAGAAGTCAGAAACATGGGTGTTTACCCATGCAATGCTAATGTTTTTGTTAACCGAGTCACTAGCTTGACTCGACCCCGAATTCATTGGTTCATGGGGAAGCATGTGGAAGAAACCATCTCCATCGGACTTTCATTCAAGATGTTTGGATCAACATTGAATTTCTTGAAAGTTCCACTCCGATGAGATACATCCGGCTCAAAAGAGATGCCGGGGTCAAAAACTTTGTCCTCATTCCCAAACGAGTGAATGAAAGGACAATCTACCTTATAGGCGAAGAAAGGTAGAAAAACTCGAACGACATATGTGAAGTCAATATAATGGCGATCCTCAACGGGAAATGTCACATATGTCGGAGAAAGATCAATATCGGGATTAAGAGTAGAGGTCACATCATCAAGTTTATGAACAATAGAGTCCTTGACCTCATCGTTTTCTAACTCTTCATCAAAGAGAGGATTTATTTTGCTAGAAAAGTACTCATCATCAAATTCAAAAAGAGAATTCGAATAGACTTTGAGACTTTCATTTTGAACTTCCTCATCAGAAAGTGATTCATCATCACTAGAGGAAAAATCATCATTGGAATTGAAAAGGGGATTAGAGAAAATCCCGAAAAATTCATCGTTTGAATTGAAAAGAGGGTTAGAAAACGTCCTAAAAAAATCATCAGTAGTGTCAAGAGGTTGATCACTACGAAAAGAACAATCACTTTCACTATCGGACATATCCTCAGACTCACTTGGGATTGGGATAAGGTTCTCAGCACTAGACTTTATGAATTCGTCCGATTCCTTTTCAGGAATAGTGCTAATATGCTCATCCCCCATAATAAGAGAGTCCTCGGAGTCCAAAGTTGGAAAGAATGATGTGTTTGAAATAGACTGAGGGAGTTGAGAAATGATATCGCTCAAAGGAATAGCACTCTCCTCGTCGTCCTCCTCATCAATATTGCTAGCATAAATGGCTTTTATACGTTCCATTTGCTCATCTGCTAGCAATTCTGCAATAGTCTTGTCTTCCTGTCTTTTCTGGACAGGTGTGATTGCAGCTGACGAATTCTCGTAAACTCCCCACATAGAATCTTCATCATCGTCTTCGTAAGTGAAAGTTTGACGATATCTGGAACTTATTCTAGCTGTTTGTTCTTCAGCTAGAAGTTCTCCAATAGTTTTCTGATGAGGATCTTCTTGGGGAGGTTTAACAGCCAAATTTTTAAGTTTATCTCGCACATCTTGAAGTTTTTGGAATACATCTTCGAAAGATTCTTCAGGAGGTAGCTGAGGCTGAGTTTGAATCATTTGATGCTGTGGAGGCTGGTCGTGATAAGAATGATCATAATTGTCACAAGGGCCATGCTCATAGACAAGTGGGGTCCTCGTTTGACAATCGGATTCATAATGCGGACCTCCACAGAATTCACAACAGTAAAACTGTTGTGATTGACTCGGAAAATCATATGGATATTGGTCATTACCAAAGTTTTGATTACATGGAACTTGCTCGTTGACAAGCGGGTTCTTTGTTTGACAGTCAAAACCTTGGTGCGGACCTCCACAATACTGGCAAATATCATTTGGCACATTTTGAAATGATGTGTCATCGAAGTTTTGATAGCACGGTTCTTGCCAAAATGAATTTTTAGGAGGGTTGAAATCGTTTTGAAAATCTGGATAAGTAAGCGTATTTTCGATTTCAGAAGTGCAACACGTGCAAAGTCCATGAGTAAACCCACATCCTTTGCAAAAACATCGTTCACAAAGTGAATCATCCCCCAACGGATCTCTACAAATAAGGCAATTTTGCAGATAGAGTGAAGATGGCTGGGGTTGTGGAGGGTGTTCGGAGAAACTTTTGAGGGAATTATTGATGGAATTAAGCTCTCTTATGAGGGCTACTTCACACCAATAACAAGATCCTCTTGGGTTGTGATTTCCACACTGCTCACACGCACACTTTGAACAACGAAGACTGTCAATCAATGGGCTTTTACAATCAAAACAGCGATACCCGAGTGACGACATAAGAATTAACCGTTAATGAGGGTTAAGAAGATAGAATTAAACGGTTTAAGAGGATGAAGAAAAATATTTTTGGGTTTTTGGTTTTTCAATTTTTTTTGGTTTTTTTGGAAAAAAATATTCACAAGATAAAAACGTAACTTCACGAAGAAGATCGAAGCAAAACACAAGGAACATAAACCTTAAATCAAACAAGCGTACGGTAGCTCTCTGAAAGAAAAACGCACAGAGTGGCGGAGGAGCAAAGGTGGGCAATAAATGCTCCTTAAAAACCCGCTCCTTTCGGTTCGACAATTTAATGTCAAACCTCCTGAAACCTCCGTTAGAGTTTGTTTATCAATCAAAGGTGAGCCGAATTCGCAAGTGACACAAATGCAAGTTTTAATCTGATGTTTGGGAACTTATTATGATAATACCCAAGTTGAGGAATATTATATTTATTTTCCTTTTATCTTTTATTTTACAATAAAACGGAAAATGTTTTTGGGTTTTTATTTTTATATGATAATATATAAATAAAAGAAAAATATTTTTGTTTTTTTTATATGGGTTTATGAAAGTGGAAACTTCTGAAAGAAGGATCTCAAGTCACTAATCGTTTAAACTTTAAACAATATTGTCGCAACACAACCTCCCCGGCAGCGGCGCCAAAATTTGATTCGTGCAAAGGTGTATATATATAAATATAGTATCGGATGCACGTGATACACGAGATTCAACAAATCAACCCTTTAGGAAAAATATTAACTTGTAAAACTCGTGAATGTGATATGTGTGATACCAGGTAAGTGATTACCCGGGTCGTGTCCCAACGAGGTGTGAATGGGCAATCGTTTAAGGTTTGGATTAGAGTGACTGATGATTGTGATATGAAATTTTTGATTTTTAATTCTAATTTAACAAATGAGAAACAAATTCTCACGGGAAAATTAATATTAACACAAATTATATTAAAAACGCGAATCAGGAAATCTAAAAACGGGCTAAAAACTGAAATATTAGGAAATCTAATCTTACAAGTGCAAAATTATTTTTCTTAAATCCTAAATAATAAAATAAAATTTTAGAAAAAAGATTTATATTTTTATGACTTTTATATTTTTTTTTATTATGAATTAAAAACTATTAAAAACTAATTAAAAGGTTTAAAAATAGTAAATGACTTGGGAAAAATCTGAAAAATTCAAGGTAAACCTAAAATATTATTCTGAATCTAGGAAAAATAAAATAAAAAGTTATCTAAACCCTAATAAGCTAATGGGCTAATAAGCAGTTTGGGAATAAGCACAAAAATAAGCTAAAAAGCTCTAAAAATTACCAAAGGCTCAGAAATAGTTCAAACAACTTAAATAAGCATAAAACAACTTAATTTGATCAAATAAGCACAATGAATAAGCTGATAAGCACTTGGGCAGATTCATTAATTATGCAGAAATATCAGTTAAAATCCCCAACTTGCAGATCAAATTAAGCACTTCAAATAAGCTGAAAAGTGAAACTTTATGGGGGCAAAAGCTTCCTAGTACTATAGGCTATGCTAAAACATCAAAAGCCCCAATTCTAACAATCCAATTGAACTCTAATTTGAACCTAGATCAAATGGTGAAATAAGAAAAAGCTGAGTTGCAGAGTTGGATAGTGAAATGGGGGAAATTTGCTGACAGATTTTAAGCCAATTAATAAGCTACAAAGTGGAAATCAGGCAATGATCACAAGGGGATAAGCCAGAAATAAGCTGAGATCAGCAACTGTGTGCAAGTCTGCACATGCAGTTACTGATGCAGCAAGAACAATGTTTTGCACTTTTTCTCTTTCAAAACTTGATCAAAGTTTACCAAATCATGAAATCTTATTTTAACAACTATTTGTGACTTACAAATGCCAAAAGTTCCACTCAAATAAGCTCAGCTTATTTAGAAGCTTATTTGGGCAGATTTGATTCTAAGTTTTGCACTAAAGGTTCAAAACCTCAAAAGCACTAAAGACAACTTAAAATCCTACAACATCAGCTTATCTAACCTAGATTATTCAAGATCAAAGCTTATCATATGGTCAATGAACAGTGGAGGCAATTTAGACCTATGAATAAGCTTAATCCAAACACCCCTTAACAAGGGCTGTTTTGATAATTTTAAATGGAACAGACAAATTTAAGCTAAAACATGAATTAAAAAATGACAACAAAGTATAATAAGCACTAATTAGCAACTATGAATAGGAATTAAGCAGTTTAAATAAGCTATCTTATTTTTGGCTTTTTTAACTTTTTTAAGGAAAAACAGAACATAGGCTATACTAATTATCAAAATAGGGTACAATTACTTCAAGTAGAACATATAAGATGAGAAAATGACAATAAGAAATAAAATAAGCACATGTACAGTAAATTTGACCAGAGTTGACTTTTCTTAACTTTTGTTGAATATTGAAATTAACACTGGTTAAACCAAAGGAGATTGACAATAAGCTATAATGAGACTTAAATAAGCTAAAAGGGAACAGAGCAAAGGCTTTTGGAATACTTAACTAACTTGAATTCGAATTAACAATCACCACTGAGTACTTGAAATTTGATTTAACTTGAAATGGAAACAAAGCTTGTTAAATTAAGTACAAAAGAGCTGAATTGAGTTTACATTAAAGTTTAAGACTGAATTTGAAATTGGAAATAGAACAATAATTAAATTACACTACGAAATGGTCTAAAGCAAGGACAATTCTTTCTCTGTGTCTTCTTCTCTTTATATAGCACTCCCAAAAGCTTCTGTGATCAAAACCGAGCTAATCCCACCATTGAAATAACTATAATTCAATCTTGGTCGTTGAAACCAATCTTGGCGGGAAAACTGTCAAGTGGGTTTTTTTAGCTTTTTCTGAGCATGTGGGCATGTGGGGGGGGGTTGGAGTGTTGCAGAGAAGGTTAAGGGATAAGGGTGGTGGATTGTCAGGAGATAATGAGGTATTGCAGAAGCCATGGTAATGGTGGGGGTGGTATACGGTTTGGCGGGCAAGTGGGAGGAAAGGGATAAGAGTTTGACTGAGTCAAACTCTGTATTATCTAAAAAGAGATAAACAGATTGGGTTTTGGGCTTTTTGTTTAATGGGCTTGGTGGGTTGGGTTTATAGGGTTAAGGATTAAAAGTGGGTTGGGTTTTATTGATGGGTTAAGGGTTTTAGCTTGATCCGGTTTGTAGATTTTATCACAAGGACCAAATTGTAAACTAGGAAACTTCAAGGACCAAACTTGCCAAGTTTCAAACTTCAGGGACCAATCTTGTATTTTTTGAAAAATTATCTCCAAGGACTATTCTTGACAAGTAGAGCAATTTCCCGGACCAAACTCGTAAATTTCTTCCCCGTCCTCGGCTTTTTACGCTTTTTCCAATCTTGTGCTCGGTTTTGTCTGTTTTTGCCCTGTTTTCAATCCTTTTGTACCTGAAACACATAAAAACACAAACCAAGGATATTTGTAGTATAATATGGTCTATTTGAGTGTTTTTGGTCATTTTTTTGTGTCTTTAATGGGTATAAAATGATGAGTATTTACACACTCATCACTCTAGCTCTCCAAACTTTCTTAACTAGGGTTTTGTTGGACAACTTCAGAAACTTCTCAACACATTTATCATGATTACGCGAAATTAAGCATTCATTACATGTTTTGCAAAGTGAATTAGGGTTTGAATTATGATTCTTTTTGCTCAATTCTGACTTATTGTTCCTCCTGTGGTCTTCTACTTTCTTCTTAGGAACAATTTTAGCTGGTGAAGTCCTAGAATTCTTTATGTTTATCCTAGGTTTTGACTCGCCAGCTTTAGTGTCGCTATTAACTCCTGTAGAGGAACTGATGGGAATCTTAGTCTTTTTCACTTCTGGTTGCTGAACATGTTTTGATGTGCTGGGATCTGAAGTTTCCAAGTGTACCTCAAAGGTTACATGCTTGTTCTTGGGCATCGTGGAGGATGCAACAAATTTATCTCTTTTGTTATCAACCTTAGGCCTCGTGCCTATGGCATATTCTAACACTTCCTGAATCCTTTTTGTGAGAAAACAAGCATACACAACTACCTTATCAAGTGGCTTTTCAATTCTGTCCTCTTCTACAACCTCACGAAGTGTGTCAAGGCCTTCCCTAAGGTGATGGAGATATATTTGATGGGCAGGTCTATTGTTTCTAAGAGGAAATGGTATAGGCCCAACATCAACATCATACATTTTAATAGCAGAAACCTTTGATGTAACACAATCACAGGTGATACTTGGCATTTTACCTTTCACCTGAGTCTTAAGATTCTCAATTTCATTTAACAAAGAAGTTATTTTTTCATTTTGACTGTTTCGTGTAACTTTAATCGAGTCATATAACTCTTTGTAATGCTGTTTAATCTTAGAATTCTCAGCTTGAAAACACTCATTTTCATAGTGTAACTTATTGATGGTGTCTTGATAGTGAAAATTCTGAGAATCTAAAGAAGAAGGTTTATTGGTGCCATGCACATCACACTTGTTTGATTTTAATTGGGCAATTTGATCCCTCAATAGCCGAATCGTGTTTATGTGAGCATGAATTTTCTCATCCCGTTTGCTTAATTCAAAATACGTATCAAACTCAGGAGCATCCAAAGATGTCTTGACATTTGATAGTTTACATTTTTCTTCTAAGTGTTGATATTTTAATTGTAAATTAAGATACTCAACCTCTAGTTTTGAAAAACGTTTAACCATGTTATCATGGTCATTATTTTGAATTTGAGCAAGCAATTTTAAATTCTCCCCCTCAAGCTCAACAACACCATTCTAGGTAACATTCAAAGCAATAGAATACTCATGAAATCGACAAGCAGATAATGCATAATTAGTAGCAGTATAAAATACATCTTGTGCAATACATCTAGCAATCAAATTCTCATTTGTGAGGAGAATGTTCTTTCTTTCAATCTCACGAGTCTTAAGTTCTATCACATTTTGAGTTACCTCATTTTCCATATCTTTAAACACTGCTTTCATTTCGTTTACTTCAGTTTTAATAGTATTTTGCATCCCTTCAAAGTGTTCTTTGAGTAGTTTAAAGAATGGCATGACCTCAGTTAAGTAACACCTTTTTGTATGTTCAAAACACCTTTCTCCCTCAGTTATTCCTGTTGGTGTAATTCTCTTCTTACATGTTTTATCAAAATCAGCAAATAGTTGACAAAGTACATATATGCTAATTAAGGTTTTACATTCAGTAGGAAGAGTCATAGGTACCAAATGTCTAGGTGTATTGGGAGGATACACCGTCGCAGCAGCAATTTTCCTAAGGGATGGGGTTTTGGCTTTAAGCTCATCAGCTTTTAATTTCTTAGTATCATACTTCCAAAATATTTGTTCAGGCGTTAACTTCTTTTGAGGTGCAAACACAGTCAAGCGATTCTCCTCATAATAATCATGGGGTTTGACTATTACTCGCTTGTCTATGCATATGGGATCTTTCATTTTCTCATTCATTCTTTCTCTATTTCTCACTTCTATTTCATCACTCTCTTTCAAAGATAAAACCTCAGGTGGGGCATGATTGGGCATGATCATCACATTGGCATCGTATAAGGCAGGTTGAGCTACTTTAGCAGTCCTAAGGAGAGCTAATTTAGGTTCACCTACATTACTTTCACTGTGCTTATCACTCAGCTTTTTGTGTTGTAAATCATTTGAGCAGTCTATCTGGTTTGATCTTGTGTGTACAACTTATCTTCAAGTTTATTCTTTAATATTTTGAGTCTAGAGAAATCCTCTAAGAGTTTAGATTCTTTTTCTTTGAATTCTAGCTTAAGCCTATTCACACAATTCTGTACTTCCTGTTTTTGTTTAACAGACATATCTAGCTGGCTTTTCATAGAATTCAACTCTTGTTTTAATGTTTCTTCTCTCACTCTAGAGTCTTTTATAAGTGTACGCAACTGACCTTCCATTTTTTGCTCACGTTCAGTTAGTTCAAACTTAGCACGCTGTTCATACATGGCCACTTGTTCCTTATAGATGTTTAGTCTAGTGATCAAGTTGTCATTAGGAGCAAGTACAGTGTTTTCATGCCACTCACATGCATTATCTACGTCACATGTATTTTCTAAGGCACACACGTTATTAACAACACAAGCATTATTATCAACAGAAGATTCTCCATCTTGTACATCAGGCACGTTGTTGTGAGTCAAATATTGTTCATATGGAATCATATTGCTATTTTCCATGTCCACATTATTTGAGTCAGAACCATCTCCCTGTTGTACTTCGTTGGAAATCTTTTGTTCATCAACTACTTCATATGTGTCATAAAGTTTTAGTACCTCAGAAATCACAGATGCATTTGAAAAACCAGCTTGTCGAGGTGATGAAGCCAAGGATGACAAGTTAGCCATGAAGACTGTTTGAGCCGTTGGTTCATCATCCACATCAGAGTCAAATGCATCACAATCATCAGCTTTGAAGATGTTGGGATCTTTGAGTGCTAGATCCTGAACTGGGTGCTCATCCACATCTTCATCAAAAGTATTTCCCCCATCACCAGCCAAAAACAACAATTCTTCCTCATCCAATACAGTTCCATTCTCTTGGGCCTGCATCAACAACATCTTGTCCTTGAAGTAATCTGAATTCTGAGGACGTTTTGGTTGATTGCAATTCCTGGCAATGTGTCCCAGTCCTCCACAATTATAACACTTGAGCTGTTTCCCCTGCCCCTGATTGGCATTCCCCGCTCTGTTATGCACATTACCTCGATCCATGTTTCTTCCTGCTCTCCCTTGCACATTCTGAACCACAATTTTCCCATCCTCCACCATTGCTAGATTGCGTGGGTTGGATGAGTTTCTTAACTGATTGTTGGTCTGAGGGAGAGATGCTTTAAATTGTTGAACCAGTAATGATACTTGGTTGGTGAGGTTATCAATCATTTTTTCGGTATGAGAATAGCCTGAGTCGAGTTATGAGCTCATAGCAGAAGATGGTGAGTGAAGTTGATGATAACCTTGGTTAGGTGATGGTGGGGTGTTTGGTAGAGCACTTGCCATAAATGCCAGTGGGTCATTAGGAGTTGAAGGATTGAGCTTTTCTCTCAGTACCCGATCGTAG
Organism: Artemisia tridentata subsp. tridentata; assembly: GCA_021014915.2. NCBI lineage: Eukaryota > Viridiplantae > Streptophyta > Magnoliopsida > Asterales > Asteraceae > Artemisia > Artemisia tridentata. The sequence goes on along the minus strand of CP139501.1, from coordinate 277,696,857 downwards.
GCAGCATGCTTCTCATGTTGTTGCAGGTAGGCATACAACTGTTCATAGTTAGTATCTCTCAGAACTTTGTTGAGTTTGACAGCAGTAACAAATCTGTCCCATTCTGGAGTCATGTTGTTTCCCAAACTTTTAGTTAAGTTGGATGTTGGGCATAGTCATTCTTATAATCCTCATGTCATTCACCAACTTATGGAATCTCACATAGTAGTCTGTGACATTTTCTCCTGGGTTCATTTTGAAGTGTTCAAACTCATCATACAATTGTGATTCACGGTCTTCTTTTGTGAGTTCTGACCCAGCTAGCAACATCTTTACATTGTCCCACACTGCTTTAGCTTCAGTGTTGAAATTGATGAGTTTGTAGACATCCTTTGGCAGACCCTGAATGACGATATTTGAGGCTCTAATGTCAGCATCATACCTCTTCTTTTCCTCCTCATTAAGGTCATTGTAAGTGCAAGGTCTGTCAATTCCAAATGTGACTGTGCCATCTTCACCAGTAGTAACAGCATCTCTGGTAGTACCCATCTGAAATGGTCCTTCATCAATGGACTTAAGGATGTTTGCTCCATTCTCTTTTCCCAAGCAATAAAGCCGTATTCTCTGTGCCCACGACTCATAGTCTGTCCTATCTAGCATAGGTGGATGGGTATCCGACCCTGCAGCTTGAATGTCATCTGATGCGGTGCTTGTCATGCTGGCCATAATGTATACGGGATTTTACAGTTCTTGTGATTTAACCCAGAAATCGAATCTTTCGCGGGACTTTCTAAAATCACCAAGAAACAAACCGTAAACTTAGAGTTACTTGCAAATTAGAATTTTAAGTTTTAACTCAAGGAAACTCAAATCTCAATTGATCAAATCGCAAAGTGTCAAGACACAGCTTGTCGAATCGCAGCAAGACAAATCACAAGCTTATCAAATCGCAATAAGTCAAATCACAAGTGTTAGCTTGCAACGTCAAATCGCAATAGATCAACTCGCAAACTTATCAAATCGCAATAAGTCAAGTAGCAGCTTGTCAAATCGCATATAATCAAATCGCAATTTGGGAACTATGAGTCAAACCACAAAGTTCAAGTCGCAAGTGCACAAGTCGCAATGCACTATATCAAAACGCAACAGACAAATCACAACCCTGAGAAACTGGTCAAACCGCAACTGTCAACTCGCAACTCTAACAAGTTGCAACCCTGACTGACACAAGTCGCAACTCCCAAATCGCAAGTCACTACAAGACAGAACAGTCACTATCTTTGACAAGACGCAACTCACAAAAACGCCAAACCTGTCCCTTTCCTAGCGATTTTTCTTTTTTACCAAAAACAGTAATAAGCCAAGTCGCAACTTCGAGAAACCTCAAATCGCAACTTTCACCTTCCCAACAATACACAAGTCGCTACTAAGAAACTTTTACCGAGGGACAAATCGCTACTATGAACACTTTATCACTACCCCACGAATCGACCAAAAACCACCACACAAAGCCGAAAATAATGATTCCAAACACCAAACACTACTTCAACACAAACCCTAAGCAAGAAAGTACAAGATTTAACAACTTCTAGCTACTAAACAAAGCGCAAAAGAGATATTTAAGTAACTATCTATTCGAACCAAAAGTACCCCAAATCTACACAAATCCGTGAATATAACCATACATGAACCTAACCATGGCTCTTGATACCAATTGTAGTATATTCACGATCAAAGAAACACACGTTTGGTGATATACTTATGGATCGAATATGAAAGAATAGAAGTTAGAGAGAGAAAGTGGAACCTTTGAGAGAGAAACTTTGTAAGATTAGATTGAAATGATAGAAAGGTCCAACCCTCTCCTTTGGTGGAGAGGGATATTTATACTACTACATAGGGTGCCCCTAGTGGTGTAACACCCCAACCCGGCAAGGGTAAAGATGTCACGTTAATGGTTTCATATCAGATCAAACAAAGCATACAATCAATCGTAATACAATGGTTCTCAAAGGTTACAAATGAAATCTTGCAATACAAAGGGTTACAAAGGAAAATAAAAGCTGCCTATCAAATCCATAAGTACATCTCTTCTAATGGCTTCTACTCAAAGTCTTCTAAGTCCAAAGCCTCTTCACTCTTACCCAGCTTCCAACTAAAACCTGCCGCGGGAAAAGAAACGCGACTGAGCTACTAGAGCTCAGTGAACAGATATAACGTAACAAGCAGTAGTATAATGTATAATTTACATGAGTAAAAGAGTGTAGAAACTTGAATACATGGTATCAAGATGAAAGGTAAGAGTACATGGTATCATAAGGAAAGGTAAAAGGGTACATGGTAAAGGAAGTCAGAAATCCACTACGAGCCCATAACATAACATGAATCATAATCATAATCATAATCGTAACCATGCAGAGGGGAGACCTCTTAGTATCCTGTGAATATGAGGGGTGTCCTCAATCATGGGTATCTTGTAAATATGAGGGGTGTCCTCAATCATGGGTTGGAGTAGCTAGCTCCCAGAGTGTGAAAGACGTGTATCGCACACACCATCAGTCACCATGAATAACATAACATAACATGAACATGAACAAATCTAGGATGCATCCATACGCCCCAGGTGGCCATAATCTGCCTCTACGTAAACATAACATGCAGGGACGGGACAGGTCATCACTCTCCTGCCCTAGAGTCATGCCATCGGTGCATCGACTGACTTGGACATGAAACCCTCATGCCTAGTGAGTGGCTCGTAGTATCAAACTGAGGGTAAAGGTCAAGTATCATGAATCATGTTTTTAGTTTACTTGCATAGGTCAATATCATGTTTCATAAGTTCATAATCATAGGTTCATAATCATGGTTCATAAGCAAGGTTCATAAGCAAAGGTTCATGGTCAAGGGTTCATAATCAGAGGTTCATGAATGAAAGGTTCATAATCATAAAAGGTTCAATATCATGATGGTTCAATAATCGAAGTTCGTAAATGAAGGGAACATAGCAATGGTATAGGGAAACCCTAATACGAATCATAATCAGAGAATGAAGGCCTCTTATCAAAGAAGCAGAATATCTGTACCTTATTGCTTGACAAAGGAAATCACAAAACAAGATGATAATGAGCACAGGTCACTCCCTCTTCACACCTAGAGGAGTAAAGACATGATTACTAAAGATCCCATTTCCATATTAAGTAACTTTCTATTTTTAGCAAGTTTCCATTTTTAGAAAGTTTCCTTATTTAGTAAGTTTCCATCATTAGTACGTTTCTAGAATTAGTAACTTCCATAATTTTGGGTTTAATGTGTAAGTAATTCAACCCATCGATCAATTAGGATTTCACCGATTTAATTACTTACTTTAGACACGATTCCGACTAGTTAAATATATAGCGAGCCCAACCAAAATTATAACGATTAAATTTTACTCAAGATTATACCCGGGGCCTAGTTCATTTAGAAACAGTTGTAGCATGTTTTAAATCTTCATATTAGCACATATACCAGTGATTATCACACCCAGGTGATCCCATATAATACGCCTTACTACAAACATTTAACAAATTCTCATTTCACTTTCATATAATATCATAAGTTTTATATGTGTTCGACACTACTTAACTTGACTGACACCAAAACCCACAACGCCACGCAACAAATCATCCCTGGTTTATATACACTTTTGAATCTCGTTATATACTGGTCCATGTATCACAATGACTCAAGACCTTTTTAACACTGATATCTACACACACATACACTTATATGTTTATCTTTTTGCAACCCAACCAAAGCCCCACACTGACCAAATGACTTCGCCTTTAACCAAACCATTGCCACGCATATTATCCATCTCCACTCAGTTGTTACACATATTTTATGACTATTTCAACTCACACCCATGCACACAATTCGACTATTACAATAACAAGACCCTAACACGAATTAACAAAACCCAACCGCCATAAACTTCGACTATTTTAGACACGATATAGACACACATTTCCTGCCTTAAATGATCATGCACACCGCAGTCAACGAGCCATAAAATCACACATATACACACCTTATTTATGTAACAGCTATGCACAACCCCTCTCTATATTTCTTAGTTTTCTAACCAGTCTTGCTCGTGTTTTAACGTGGCTTATTAAGGTATAGATTTCCAACTTAAAGGCTGAATTAAGGCTGCTCGAAGAGGATGAAAACAGGACTCGACCTTGTTTGTTTACACAACTTCCGTATGATACTCTTTTACATATATATGTTATTCGAATGATTTCATGTTATCATAGTTAGCAACAAGGCGTGTTTCAGATTGGTTATTAGGGCGTATTTAGGTGGAGGCTTAGGGTCGGTATCTAGGGCTTGAACACGACTGCAAAACAGCCTCAAAGCATGACACAAACAGGTTCGAATACCACTTTGTATTATGTATATCTTCCTACGTGACATGTATAGGTTTCATTTGTATTATCATATTTAACGATCACATCAGATTTGTTTTCAGATTATAAGTTACATAGGTGTGTCGTATGGCTAGAACAAACAAGTGGTAGAGATACCTTGGATGAATTCAAAACGGATCAAAGACACAAGGATCAAAGAACCGAGGCCTTTCGAACTAGAACCGAAACCCTTTCGAATCAAACCACCACGATCAACCCACCTTGCTACTACGATCACCCTCGCGATCACACCTTGATAGACCTACTTCGTACCGCCTCTTCTTGAAGAAAACGTAGAGCTGCCATCTTAGGGTTTTGTGTGTGAGATGGGAGATGACATACGGTTGAGGGAATGAGCAAAGAATGGGAAAAATATAGAAAGAATATAAACCGAGTCTTTGGGTGGGTAAAACAAGAAAGAAATCTTCCAACCTTTTAAAATGATTTGGAGCTGATATTCAGGCGTGCATAATTTTTATCAGCCCAAGGCACCTTTCTTTTTAGGCGTGAGTCACAATATAGAAATAGAGTATGGGTCCAATATTCTTGTTGTGCATGTATTATGGGCTTTTGTTTTAAATGTTAGGCATGTGTTTCCTCCCTTTTCTTTTACAGCTCAAGACTTTTAATTTTGAGAAAGTAGGGAACATGTGAGCCAAATTAGGAAACTAGTGAAAGCCTTAATTGTGTTTTGATTGGCGAGTTTAATAGGTCGGTTATAATATATATATATAAATGCCGAAATTTATGGGTTAAAAGTCTTTAAAATCGGATGTTACTAATGCATATAAACGTGTGACGAGTTTTCTAAATTAGGAAGGTATTATTAGTGTGCACCAATGTTTTAATTTAAAAGAGAGCTTAGGTTAGTAATTAAATTATTTAATGTAATACATAATGTATAGCTTAAGGTTTGAATTAAATAATAATAAACTTTAGAGTAAAATTCAAAATTAGGCGTAGTTTAGGTATTCGGATTTTAGGGTTTTACAACTCTTCCCCTCTAAAAAAAAAATTTCGCCCTCGAAAATTGAAGTGAAACGAAACGGAATACCAACGGACCGTGAACGGAAATGTGAATGACTTGTTTCTCATGACTATATCTTGTTGATCAAAGCTTCGGTTTCCTCAGAAAAGACAAATCATACTGAATCCCGATCGAAAGGATAATATACCAAACGTAATAGATGATAATCGGATTCTCTCGGGAGAGACGCAGGAATTACATAGGATTTTGACGGACATATCGTCTGTGGAATTGATTAGGCGACTCAGATGAGAGTGTACCGAATCGCAGAAATATGAGGATGATAATTATGTTTAACTCTTTAGATTTTCAATTAGTCTCGTCTCCAATATAACCTTTCAAAGGTATTCTCATAAACCGACAAGTCTTGTTTCCTCAGAATCCAAAATCTCATATCTTGATTCGTAACAGATCATCATGAACAGATTCATCGAATGTGAGACGTAATATATAGCAAAACATGGTGTACTCCTTCATAGTAACAGATAAAATCCATACAGACAGAGAACAGATTGTTTGATAACATCAACGGCAGAAAGCTCTACAACAGAACCTAAGATTCTTATTGGAAGTATAGAGGTCAGCAAACGCGTGTCGAGAATCCAAACGTATCAAATCATATGACGGTGAAGGCAGATTAAGCGTATAGATAAAATGAACCTAAAGTCTCACTAAACTCAGATAATATCAAATAGATATCAGAAATTCTAAGGCTTCTAAGGCACTTCTCGAAATATCCTATAATCACAATAAGTGCACGTTATATGATGTAAGTATTATCACGTTGGCCAGACGTCATAATACTAGCTTCATATAAATATGCCCTCATGATGATCATACTTTATCTCAAGTCGTAATCAAAGCCACCTATCTTAATCCACCTAGTACTTCTACTGTCTCAGAGGTCATCAAAATCAAATCCATAGCTAAGAGGAGAACGAACTACTCGAAAGAGTTAACGGAAGTCCCAGAATGTCTATCGGAATTTGGTACATCGTTTTAAGCATCGAATCGTCCATCATTCGCCAAATTCCTCATAACAAAACCATCGTCTAGCATACGCAGAATGAACATCGAGCAGAATTTCTAACAGGGAAACATAACTCATTCAAAGGGGTCATATCATCAGTTAACGGAAATTTGAGTAGGTCAAAAGGAAATGGATTACGTCGTCCATAGCTTAATTTTTCACAAAATCAACTCTTCCGAATACAAACGTTCGCTTCAGAATTATCGTCCATTCAAATACATGATCTTAAACTTCTTCCAAGTCCATGCAGTCTATCGTATGATCATAGCGTGGAAAAGAAATATCAACTCGAGTCTGGTCCCTCAAGCCTTCGGCACTTCTCCTTGGAACTGTGGTGTGGTAACGTGAATCTCCGACATGGTCACTGTGCATTCTTCCATCCGCGAGTCTGCTTCTGCTCTCAATTCATCTTAGTACAACTAAAATGAATAGAGAAGCAAGACTGCGTGTTTTTGATAGGTCTTCTAGCACGGTTCGAAATTCGCCAACTCCAACTTCCGTCATCGCCGGATGCATGGTAGTGTTGTCTGCTATAATCTCTGGACGCCAATCAAACCTACTTCTTCCAGAATAAAGGGTCATTTTCCAAGATGGTCTACATGTTCCTCTTCGTGCTTAACACTGAAATGCTTCCCAGGGTTACTCTCAAATAGTCATCTCTCTTCTTAAAAGTCCTTGGCGTGACTTCTACAGTCCTTCAATCATTAAAAGAGGCCGTCTGGTACGGAGTTTACAGGAATAGAATCGATCAGTGATATGCTGAATTGAAAGATAGTCATGGTAGTGATACGATTAGGTTTACGATAGTTGATACTCTAAGTTTTCTCTTTCTTCTTCACAAGCTAACAGGGTATTCAAAATGAAGCACTGAGGTGAACAAAATCACAATTCATCATCCCCTCCAATTTATCAAATTCGATAGCATCATGGTCCGTCAACTGGGATTGGTTCAAATTTTCATTCTACTCCTCAACCGGAAAGGGAATCCAAGAGTGCCATCATAGGACACCAGAAAATTTGCACAATAAAACTCCCAAGGCCAAAGTTTTCTAAGAGTGGATAATAGGTGTCAGGAGGCAATCAACAATCAAATGAAATCGAGATAGAAGTTTCCCTAGTAGGTTAGGCTTAACAGATTTGAGCGGTTAAAAGGTTATCATAACGAAAGTGGGATGAAACATATTACTAAAGGTCATAAATCAGATATGGTTGGCAGCGTATGAGGGCCAGTCAATCCATAACTTTAAGACCTCAAAATCGAGTATGTCAAAGTAAACGGATTCGTAGGATGAGTACGGTCGCCAAGCCAGACGGATAGTTCATATATCAAGGTCAAGTACATGGTTCATCAAATAGATAAGCGAACAATTCAAGGTGTTGGATTCCTGTTTGGCTAAATAGCATAAGTAGCAGGTAGGTTGTGAGTCATCGGAAATATAAGACATCATATAACTGTCAAGAGTGAGGCATATAGAATATCAATAATCAGCATCATCATGCTCGGCTAACAATTTCACATCGAGACAAAATTATCGTCATATCCATGACTAAAATCGCCAGAGTTCTCATAGGAGTAGTAATGGATTTGCAAGACAGAGTAGTATCAGATGATACATTTTCATCCAGCACGGGTAATGAATTTATAGAATGTGTCAAACACATTAGGGTTAAATGACCTTCGGGATGGTCAGAAAAGTTTCAGATTGTTTATCAAACAGGTCGGAAGTGAAAATCAAAGTCAGGTAGTGATGGCAAAAGTTTAACAATCGAAAATCATGGTAGGGAGTTCAAATGGTCTCAAACACCGAAGGTGAAACATAGGAGGGTAGTCGTCAATGATCAATCAACCTATCCTTTATCAGAATACAAATCAAAGCTAACTATTCAATGAAAACATATCGGCAACGCAAATCTTATCGTTCAAAAGTGAGAGGAAAGCATTCTTATACTCATGGGAATAGAGATGTTTAAGACGAACTCAGATAGGGTCAGAAGATTCATAGACTATCAAAAGCATATAACAGAATGCATCAAGTAAGTCTTTGTCATAGAGATTCTCAGAATACCCGAAAAGACATCAGAATGATTAACAAAAGAATCAGAGGTCGAAGTCGGAATCTTAGGTGGTGCAAAGCGTGAGCTTAACAAGCAGGGCATAAATCAGAGTGATGCGGAATCAATGCTACTTAAACAAAAGCCTTATAGTCTACCCATTCCTCACTTGGTCAAAACTTAAGTTCCTATAGGGAAATCCTAAAGCAATTCTTAAAGGTTATCTTATGAGCGCATACAGTGGAAACTTAGTGGTCTAACTTACACAGGTCAAGGGTAAATGTATTACGAGTCGCAGCCTGTCTCTCTGATACCATAATTGTAACACCCCAACCCGGCAAGGGTAAAGATGTCACGTTAATGGTTTCATATCAGATCAAACAAAGCATACAATCAATCGTAATACAATGGTTCTCAAAGGTTACAAATGAAATCTTGCAATACAAAGGGTTACAAAGGAAAATAAAAGCTGCCTATCAAATCCATAAGTACATCTCTTCTAATGGCTTCTACTCAAAGTCTTCTAAGTCCAAAGCCTCTTCACTCTTACCCAGCTTCCAACTAAAACCTGCCGCGGGAAAAGAAACGCGACTGAGCTACTAGAGCTCAGTGAACAGATATAACGTAACAAGCAGTAGTATAATGTATAATTTACATGAGTAAAAGAGTGTAGAAACTTGAATACATGGTATCAAGATGAAAGGTAAGAGTACATGGTATCATAAGGAAAGGTAAAAGGGTACATGGTAAAGGAAGTCAGAAATCCACTACGAGCCCATAACATAACATGAATCATAATCATAATCATAATCGTAACCATGCAGAGGGGAGACCTCTTAGTATCCTGTGAATATGAGGGGTGTCCTCAATCATGGGTATCCTGTAAATATGAGGGGTGTCCTCAATCATGGGTTGGAGTAGCTAGCTCCCAGAGTGTGAAAGACGTGTATCGCACACACCATCAGTCACCATGAATAACATAACATAACATGAACATGAACAAATCTAGGATGCATCCATACGCCCCAGGTGGCCATAATCTGCCTCTACGTAAACATAACATGCAGGGACGGGACAGGTCATCACTCTCCTGCCCTAGAGTCATGCCATCGGTGCATCGACTGACTTGGACATGAAACCCTCATGCCTAGTGAGTGGCTCGTAGTATCAAACTGAGGGTAAAGGTCAAGTATCATGAATCATGTTTTTAGTTTACTTGCATAGGTCAATATCATGTTTCATAAGTTCATAATCATAGGTTCATAATCATGGTTCATAAGCAAGGTTCATAAGCAAAGGTTCATGGTCAAGGGTTCATAATTAGAGGTTCATGAATGAAAGGTTCATAATCATAAAAGGTTCAATATCATGATGGTTCAATAATCGAAGTTCGTAAATGAAGGGAACATAGCAATGGTATAGGGAAACCCTAATACGAATCATAATCAGAGAATGAAGGCCTCTTATCAAAGAAGCAGAATATCTGTACCTTATTGCTTGACAAAGGAAATCACAAAATAAGATGATAATGAGCACATGTCACTCCCTCTTCACACCTAGAGGAGTAAAGACATGATTACTAAAGATCCCATTTCCATATTAAGTAACTTTCTATTTTTAGCAGGTTTCCATTTTTAGAAAGTTTCCTTATTTAGTAAGTTTCCATCATTAGTACGTTTCTAGAATTAGTAACTTCCATAATTTTGGGTTTAATGTGTAAGTAATTCAACCCATCGATCAATTAGGATTTCACCGATTTAATTACTTACTTTAGACACGATTCCGACTAGTTAAATATATAGCGAGCCCAACCAAAATTATAACGATTAAATTTTACCCAAGATTATACCCGGGGCCTAGTTCATTTAGAAACAGTTGTAGCATGTTTTAAATCTTCATATTAGCACATATACCAGTGATTATCACACCCAGGTGATCCCATATAATACGCCTTACTACAAACATTTAACAAATTCTCATTTCACTTTCATATAATATCATAAGTTTTATATGTGTTCGACACTACTTAACTTGACTGACACCAACCCACAACGCCACGCAACAATTCATCCCTGGTTTATATACGTTTTTGAATCTCGTTATCTACTGTTCCATGTATCACAATGACTCAAGACCTTTTTAACACTGATATCTACACACACATACACTTATATGTTTATCTTTTTGCAACCCAACCAAAGCCCCACACTGACCAAATGACTTCGCCTTTAACCAAACCATTGCCACGCTTATTATCCATCTCCACTCAGTTGTTACACATATTTTATGACTATTTCAACTCACCCCCATGCACACAATTCGACTATTACAATAACAAGACCCTAACACGAATTAACAAAACCCAACCGCCATAAACTTCGACTATTTTAGACCCGATATAGACACACATTTCCTGCCTTAAATGATCATGCACACCGCAGTCAACGAGCCATAAAATCACACATATACACACCTTATTTATGTAACAGCTATGCACAACCCCTCTCTATATTTCTTAGTTTTCTAACCAGTCTTGCTCGTGTTTTAACGTGGCTTAGTAAGGTATAGATTTCCAACTTAAAGGCTGAATTAAGGCTGCTCGAAGAGGAGGAAAACAGGACTCGACCTTGTTTGTTTACACAACTTCCGTATGATACTCTTTTACATATATATGTTATTCGAATGATTTCATGTTATCATAGTTAGCAACAAGGCGTGTTTCAGATTGGTTATTAGGGCGTATTTAGGTGGAGGTTTACGGTCGGTATCTAGGGCTTGAACACGACTGCAAAACAGCCTCAAAGCATGACACAAACAGGTTCGAATACCACTTTGTATTATGTATATCTTCCTACGTGACATGTATAGGTTTCATTTGTATTATCATATTTACGATCACATCAGATTTGTTTTCAGATTATAAGTTACATAGGTGTGTCGTGTGGTTAGAACAAACAAGTGGTAGAGATACCTTGGATGAATTCAAAACGGATCAAAGACACAAGGATCAACGAACCGAGGCCTTTCGAACAAGAATCGAAACCCTTTCGAATCAAACCACCCACGATCAACCCACCTTGCTACTACGATCAACCTCGCGATCACACCTTGATAGGCCTACTTCGTAGCGCCTCTTCTTGAAGAAAACGTAGAGCTGCCATCTTAGGGTTTTTGTGTGTGAGATGGGAGATGACATACGGTTGAGGGAATGAGCAAAGAATGGGAAAAATATAGAAAAAATATAAACCGAGTCTTTAGGTGGGTAAAACAAGAAAGAAATCTTCCAACCTTTTAAAATGATTTGGAGCTGATATTCAGGCGTGCATAATTTTTAATCAGCCCAAGGCACCTTTCTTTTTAGGCGTGAGTCACAATATAGAAATAGAGTATGGGTCCAATATTCTTGTTGTGCATGTATTATGGGCTTTTGTTTTAAATGTTAGGCATGTGTTTCCTCCCTTTTCTTTTACAGCTCAAGACTTTTAATTTTGAGAAAGTAGGGAACATGTGAGCCAAATTAGGAAACTAGTAAAAGCCTTAATTGTGTTTTGATTGGCGAGTTTAATAGGTCGGTTATAATATATATATATAAATGCCGAAATTTATGGGTTAAAAGTCTTTAAAATCGGATGTTACTAATGCATATAAACGTGTGACGAGTTTTCTAAATTAGGAAGGTATTATTAGTGTGCACCAATGTTTTAATTTAAAAGAGAGCTTAGGTTAGTAATTAAATTATTTAATGTAATACATAATGTATAGCTTAAGTTTTGAATTAAATAATAATAAACTTTAGAGTAAAATTCAAAATTAGGCGTAGTTTAGGTATTCGGATTTTAGGGTTTTACAAGTGGGCTGTGGAGCAAGCTGACAGTGGGTAAAGACCCGACCCACTCCACAATATTAATAATAACTAAACTACTACTAATATTACTAATAAACCTACGAGCTATTAAGTGCTAATAAGTACTCGGGGTGACCGAGTCTTCAACTGAATATTTATATTCCTAACAAGTATTGCTTAAAATCCCTAGAAAGGGTAACACATACAGTGTTGAGATGAATAAACTTGTTCCCAAAGAAGGTCTTACTTGCCTTGTTGCAAAAGCCACATTGGAGGAGTCAATGTTGTGGCACAGAAGGCTTGGTCATGTTAATTTTAAAACCATTAATAAAATTGCTAAAAATGGTTTGGTAAGAGGTGTACCTAACAAAACTTTTCAAAATGACCAAACCTGTGTTTCTTGCCTTAAGGGTAAGCAACACAGAGCTTCTTGTAAGCCAAAGGTGCATAACTCTAATAATTAAGATTTATACTTATTTCATATGGACTTGTTTGGTCCAACTTCTGTGAATAGCTTGAATCATAAAAGATATTGTTTAGTTATCACTGATGATTATTCTAGGTTTACTTGGGTTTTCTTTTTGAGAACTAAGGATGAGACTAGTGAAATCCTTAAATCCTTTATAGTTGAGGTAGAAAACCTAGCTGATAAGAAAGTAAAAATAATCAGATGTGATAATGGAACAGAATTTAAGAATAGGGTTATGGATGAGTTTTGCAGAGAAAAAGGTATTAAAAGGGAATTCAGTGTAGCTAGAACCCCACAGCAAAATGGAGTAGCTGAAAGGAAAAATAGGACCTTAATAGAGGCTGCTAGGACAATGTTAGCAGATTCTAAGTTACCTATTTCATTTTGGGCTGAAGCAGTTAGTACTGCTTGTTATGTTCAGAATAGGGTTCTAGTAGTGCAACCTTACAATAAGACTCCTTATGAGCTTTTTAGAGGTAGAACCCCTGCCTTAAGCTTCATGAGATCTTTTGATTGTCATGTCACTATCCTTAATACCAAAGACCAACTAGAAAAATTTGATGGGAAATCTGAAGAAGGTTTATTTGTTGGTTACTCTTTGAACAGCAAAGCTTTTAGGGTGTACAATAAGAGCACCAAACATGTTGAAGAGAATCTGCACATTAAATTTCAGGAAAATATACAAAATGTTGCAGGTGTTTGTCCATATTGGTTGTTTGATCTTGATATGCTTTCAGATTCTATGAATTATGTGCCTGTTAGAGGTACAAATACTAACCATGATGCAGGTTCAGAAGAAGATGATGAAGAGTATATCTTGATGCCAATTTTAGAAGATAGTCCAGTGTATGATTCTTCCTCAAAGGATGCTAATGGAGAGAAGAATGATGGTGCCAAAAATGGACAAGATGGAAAAGAAACAGAAATTCCTGAGAGCAGTACAAATGGAGTTAGTACTGCTAAGCCAAAAGAAGGTACTGATGGTTCAAATCTTCATACTAATGAACCAACAGTTGATATTGTTAGTCTTTCTGATGAAGAAGTGGAGCTGCACAACATGCCAATGAATTATGATGTTCCTCCTACACCTCAAACAACAATTCACAAGAATCATCCACTTACCAATGTCATTGGAGATGTTCAGTCTGGAGTGAAAACCAGAAGATAAACACAAGAACCAGATCATCATGGATTTCTCAGTGTTGTTTATGAAGAGAAACACCATGAAGATGAGCATGAATGTATGTTTGTCTGTTTCCTATCCCAAATAGAACCCAAAAATGTGCTCAAGGCTTTAGAAGAATCAAGTTGGGTTGAGGCAATGCAAGAAGAACTGCTTCAATTCAAAATTCAGAAGGTTTGGGTTCTGGTTGATCTACCAAAGGGGATGAGAGTGATTGGTACTAAGTGGGTATTTAGGAACAAGAAGGATGAGAGAGGTATAGTAATAAAGAACAAAGCAAGACTTGTAGCTCAAGGCTATACTCAGGAAGAAGGGATTGATTATGAGGAGGTTTTTGCTCCTGTTGCCAGGATTGAAGCAATAAGGTTATTTCTTGCCTATGCTTCCTTTATGGGGTTTATGGTCTATCAAATGGATGTAAAAAGTGCCTTTCTGTATGGTACTATTGATGAGGAGGTCTATGTTTCTCAACCTCCAGGTTTTATTGACCCTGACCATCCTGACAAAGTTTACAAGGTGGTTAAAGCCCTCTATGGCTTGCATCAAGCTCCAAGAGCTTGGTATCGAACTCTTGCAACTTATCTTTTAAAGAATGGGTTCTGATGAACTCAAATAAGTACATTTTATTACTATCATTTATCCTATTAATTTGACTTGTTTTACTATATTATGTATGAGGATTGATACTTAATCGTTTACTTTTGTAATTCTCAGGTAAAAACAAGCATTTGGTGAAACTTAGCGATTTTGGACTAATTATGGAGCAAAACATGCAAGAAGTTAAGAGTCTACTGAAATGAAGAAGATCAAGACTAATCTGCTCCAGATGCGCCGCATCTCACTCATTACATACGGCGCATCTCTATCAAGATATCACCAGATACGATCCAAGATACAAGAGGACATGCGCCGCATCTAATCATGGAGTTACGCCGCATCTTCTGGCGGTGTACGAATATTCCTGAATATTATAATCTTGGACCCCACGCGAAGTTAAGTCAATGCGCCGCATCTACTTAATAGATGCGCCACATCTTCCCTCAGACAGAAACTATAAATACCCCAAGACCAGACGAATTTCGAGAGCAATAAAATAAATGAGATTCGAAGACCGAAGCAGCAGAACCTTAGGACGAATTTAGTCAAGGAGGCAGCACAAGACACACCAAACGAAGATACAAGAGCTGTAAGAAGGTGCTGCATGTGTTTAATTCATTAAGTAGTTTTGTTTTATTGTGTTAGCAAACTTTAATTCATCAGGATTGGTGGCTTGTGTAATGTGACAACGAAAGATTGCACTCCCTTTAATACTTGCTTTCCCATCAATTAAAGTTTATATGTTGATGTCTTTGGTTACTACTTATTAGTGCATTGATAACCTCTGTGTTTATTAGTGGCTTGCGGGCATTTGACTGCGGAAAATAATGTGGCTCCCACGGTTATTACTAAATTGATCACTTAGGAATAACTTTTAGACATAAGTAATCATTAAGGGTTTACTCGCCGATAAGAATAGGACCAACGAGAAAGGGTTAACTACATACACTTCATATAAAGCTATCAATAAAACAAGTGACAATCTACTTAATCAAAAGGACAGCCCTCTTATTGTCTCGAGTATTTATCTGTGTACGTGTGTGCTACTTGCTGATTCGTGCCTATTGGTTTATTTTATTATTTAATTGCAAACAAATCGTGCCAGTCTCTCAGGCTGAAACCCCCTTGCGTTAGGATATTAAAATACTGATTAGAATAACGAGATAATACGTTCCACTCTTAGTGATCGACACTCTACTTACCATTATATTCATACTGACCGGGTACACTGCTCGTTAAGTGTGTGTGTTATTGATAAGTCGGCTAAATATAAATTTAAAACTTGAGTAGGCATTAAAACTGCTAAACCGCAACGACACATCACGCGCATCAAGTTTTTGGCGCCGCTGCCGGGGAGTGAATTGTTATTATCTGTTAATTTGATTAGTATTTTAATTAGGTTTTTCTTTTTATTAGATTAATTGCATCATTGTATTATTTTGCATATTTGTTGTTTTGTGTGTTATTTGTTTGCTTTTATTTTTGTTTTTGTGTTTATTTTTGTTTGTGTGTTTTAATTTTTGTTTTTATTTTTCGTATTTTTTCTGTTCTGCTATCGTTGTACTGTGTTAAATCAAACGATACGGCGCATCTGATCTCTCAGATACGGCGTATTGCGTTTAATTTTTTTTAAATACAACGCGTTTAATTAATTCGATACGACGCATCTTTTCCCCAAGATACGGCGTATCTGTTTTTAATAAGAAAATTTTTCTAAGCGATAAAGTGATACGACGCATCTTTTCCCCAAGATACGGCGTATCTGTTTTTGATAAAAAAAAATTTCTAAACGTTAACGCCATACGACGCATCTGCTTTAGCAGATACGGCGTATCTATTATTTTAATTAAAAACAGTTTGCGAATTATTAAACAGATACGACGTATCGATCTCTATCGATACGACGCATCTTCTGAATCAAAAATCTTGTATTTTTTAAACGTAACAAAAATACGGCGCATTAACTTTCGTTAATACGACGCATTTAATTTTAAATAAATATCGATTTTTGATTAATTAATTCGATACGGCGCATTCATAAATTCTAAGCGGCGTATCTATTTTCTGGATAAAGTCTGATTAAATTTTAACGATTATAAGATACGGCGTATCCAACTTTTTGGATACGGCGCATCGTGTGCAGACATCAAAAATTTGTATTCTTATATCCGTTTCTATATTCGTTAATTTCTCTTCTAGCGAACAAATCCTACTGATGATTTTACCTATGATGACAGGTTTTGCTATGGAAGACATCTCAGTGAACGGATATCTTGCTAAGGAACTCTTGCTTTCGGATTCATTCGATGTGAAGGTTTTTGATGATGTCAACTTCAATGTGCTCATGATTGATACGGATTTATTCTTTTGGGAGACTCCTCTTGAAGCTGCTTTTAAGGAATTCATGCGTTTGTGCAACATTGACGAAGGGGTGTTCTCTTATGATGTATTTGTGAGGTACACTAGAGATGAATTGTCGCTCTTATGGCCTATCATTGAATCCAAAGGATTGAACTGGACTACTATCGAAGAAGATGATGGGAAATTCTATCTTGCATACATGGATTCAAGCAACGAAAGCTGTGGTGGAGGCAATACCCAAAACTCTTACATGCCATATTCCGAGCAGTACTGGGGATTAAATGAGAAATATCTGGACAATGATGGAATTTATGCTTTGGCGGAGTTACTATTTCATGGCAGGTTGGTACGATTGATTGATCTCTCCCTCAATGATTGGCTAGAACTTAAATATGGTAGTCCGAAATTCTCCCCTGCAAATGAAGTCAAGCAGATTATGACTTCATGGTTGACACGGAGTTTTAAGAAGCAATTTAACGAGTTCATGGAGATAAGAAGGAATATGATTGGGAAGGCTTGCTTTGACGTTAACCACGATCCTAACGATGTTGATTTTTCAGAGTGGTTGGCTAGTAAGTTTAATAACCATCAGAGTATGGATCGAGCTACTAAGGATGCATTATGGGTATATTGGATGAGAGGAGAAGATGAAGAAGTAGAAAGCGATTATGGGTCGTCACTTCATGATTCAACAATCAATGAAGGCATTGAAGAGTTATTCAGAATAGACATTGATATGTTCGATTATGAGACACCCTTGTGCAAGCAGTTCAAAGAATTTAACTACCTTCTTCGAGTCGACGATGATGTGCTAACTGGAGATCTACCAGGATTTAAGACTTATGATGATTTCAAAAACACCTGGTGCTACGAATGGAATGACCAAGTACCATGGGTTTGGGATAAACCATGGGATGTTGAGCACATTAATCATACCTGTACACCCTTCGTTTTTAAGGATGGGAGTAGTGTTTGGCCGACCTGTGATTATAAGAGTGACGGAACCTGTAATGGGGGAAGTATAATTGGGATGAAACGGGTTGGAAACGATGTAAACTTTGAAGATTATGAATGGTACGATAATGTTGAAGACTGCCCACAAAAATCGGAGGCTTTACAAGAAAAGGGCAGAATTGAACGCTTGAAAGGACTTAAGGGGACATCGGATACTACTTTCTGGGAATGGGTGCATAAACAGTTTGATGATTTCACGAAGCTTAGTCGACGGTTACAATATGATTTGGAAAGAGAATGGGAGGCGATTCAAGATGATAATAATAATGAGTCGTTGATTGAGGAATTAGATGACTATTTGATTAAGGATCCTTATTTTAAGTTTGTTGACAAGGACGAAGAAGAATTCACCAAAAGAAAGTGTCAACTACTTGGGATCCCTTACAATAAGCCACCCGCAATGATTACTGAGAAATTTAAAATCATCAAATACTCTTTGGGACCCGATGAGGAATATGTTGCAGTAAAGACCAAGAGTTATATTAGATTAAGTCGAACGGAAGAAAACGTTGCGGAGCTATACGGGAACATCTTTCGAATGAAGGAAGAAGGATGGACCGTGACAAGGACTTATTGAAGAGCTGAACGTGAGTCTAACTTGAAGACTCTGGAATAAAGACAAGTGCTGGCCGGGAGACAACCCGGAGAATTTCTATTATTCTGTTTTCTGTGTCGAGTCAGTCAGGCCCGCATGAGGATACGGCGCATCTCAATTCTGAGATGCGACGCATCTCCTGCAATGGTCATATCTTATTTTATTTTTCTGCATTTTTATTTTCGACTTTAAAACTATTTATCAGTTTATTTTAATGCGGCGCATCCCTGGTTAAGGATGCGGCGCATCTTTATTCTGATCCGTATTAATTCCAGGCTCGATACGGCGTATCTTCTTCCATAAGATACGGCGCATCGACTGACCTGATGATTTTCAGTTTTAATTTTTAAGTTTTATTTTTCCTAACTACTAATGTATTATGCAAGTTTGAACCTTTCTTATCTTAGGTGTGTTTTAAAGCATTGGTGGTATTATAGTTTCCTGGATTTCCTGTGGATACATCAAGTATGAAGCTTTAACGTTCTAATCCACAAGAAAGATGATTTTTGCTCTTATATTAATGGAGGATCATACCGAGCAAATCTCAGGGGAGTTTTTCTGTTCTAATTCTTTTATTTTCCAGTTTTTAACCTTTTATACAAACAACGAGGACGTTGTTTAACTTAAGTGGGGGGATTGGAGAATTAGAACACTTAACACTTACTTGTCCTAAACTTTTTCAAAAAATATGCTTAAAAAGTGCTTAATATATAAAATTTAAATTTTTTTTAGCATGTTTTTGTTTAAGATCTAAGTTGCATAGCTGCACACATGACGTTATTTTCAAAAATTGTGATTTTTCAAAAATTCACAAATCTATGAGTGTGCCGGTGACTTGTAAACTTTAGAACTTGGCTTGTATACTATTCGAGACCACCATAATAAGTATTATATTTATATAATTGGAATGACTTGTCTAAATTGGTAAAATTCTAGGATTACATCCAAATAGCCTATTATATGTTATGTGTTATTAACTAACTACACTGGTTAGTTAACCCCCGTATAAACCCTTTTGTTACTCTCATTTTTAGAGTAAGATACCCCTAGAAAAACACTCAGAGCCATTCATTTCGTTTCTTACACCTATGTTTAAAATGTTTCGTTACACCCTTACACCTTAGCCTACCCTGTAGATTAGAATCCGTGGTTGGTTAATTGCTATAGGCAAAGTGTGTTTCCTTACATTACCTGTGTTCGCGTGCGTAATTCATTATCTTTGGATAGGTCGGAAAATTGCACAATGCAATTGGAGTGAAAGTAAATATTGTATATCTTTGAGTTTATTTTTCGTGTGTTTACTACTTTCACTATTACTGTTATTTTTGAAGTATGAAAAGTATGGAAAAATTATCCAGAATTATCATTATAGTGATGTGGTGAAATTTTACACATCTATGTCTACCTTTGAAAAAAAAAAAAAAAAAAAAAAAAAATCGAAAAAAAAAATAAGAAAAGAAAAAGAAAGAAAGAAAAGTTGGAAGTTTGTTTTAACCAACTTATGTAAAGTTTTGTATTAAGTGGTCGATATCACCACTATTTGTTATATATTATATCTATGGATTGAATGGGAATTGGCAGTTATGGGAACGCCAATTAAGGTTTATTCTTTGATTAAGATCTTGTTGAGTATAATTCGTGTCTACCTAAAGCGTGTGTTTCAAGTGTTAAAGCGTGAGTTATTCGATGATATGAGTCTTATTCATTGGATGGTTGGGATAGTGATTAACCACACTTAGGATTTTAATTTATTTGTTTTGTTTATTTTTCATTTTACACCAATTTATATCCCAAATGTTATCCATGCCCTGTATTATTCTTTATCCAACCAAACCTTTAATTTATTGAGATTAGGGATTTGAGCAATCTTAAGTATCGTAGTCATGGATTCGGCTATGTATTTATGATTTTGTCGCCCTTTTTGATATATTATTATTGGTGAAGTTTGGACCTATCTTTAGCCTATTCGAGTTAAGGATTTGAGCAATTGCAAGTATCGTGTTTGTGGATTCGATCATGTATTTGTGATTTTGTCGCCTTTTCTGGAATTTGAGATCGATAGTGAAAGAGAATAATTAACCCTTAAGCCTACAAACCCTTTTTACCGCTTTAGACTTGTTATTCCTTAGCTTTAGTGGAGGAGATGTGTATACTTGCCAAGCTTATGATAGAATATTCGTCGCGACTGGATAGTTAAACGATTAGATTAGCTTTTATCAACTTATTTTATTTTACTTCTAATTCGTTAAGTGTTTAGTTGTGTGATTATGAAATAAACGAATACATGCTTAAATATAAAAATAAATCCTAACATCTTTTAGGATACATTTTCATAAGAGAAATTCTAAGGTTTACTTGGGGACAAGTAAAGTTCAAGTGGGGGGATATTTGATGAACTCAAATAAGTACATTTTATTACTATCATTTATCCTATTAATTTGACTTGTTTTACTATATTATGTATGAGGATTGATACTTAATCATTTACTTTTGTAATTCTCAGGTAAAAACAAGCATTTGGTGAAACTTAGCGATTTTGGACTAATTATGGAGCAAAACATGCAAGAAGTTAAGAGTCTACTGAAATGAAGAAGATCAAGACTAATCTGCTCCAGATGCGTCGCATCTCACTCATTACATACGGCGCATCTCTATCAAGATATCACCAGATACGATCCAAGATACAAGAGGACATGCGCCGCATCTAATCATGGAGTTACGCCGCATCTTCTGGCGGTGTACGAATATTCCTGAATATTATAATCTTGGACCCCACGCGAAGTTAAGTCAATGCGCCGCATCTACTTAATAGATGCGCCGCATCTTCCCTCAGACAGAAACTATAAATACCCCAAGACCAGACGAATTTCGAGAGCAATAAAATATATTAGATTCGAAGACCGAAGCAGCAGAACCCTAGGACGAATTCAGTCAAGGAGGCAGCACAAGACACACCAAACGAAGATACAAGAGCTGTAAGAAGGTGCTGCATGTGTTTAATTCATTAAGTAGTTTTGTTTTATTGTGTTAGCAAACTTTAATTCATCAGGATTGGTGGCTTGTGTAATGTGACAACGAAAGATTGCACTCCCTTTAATACTTGCTTTCCCATCAATTAAAGTTTATATGTTGATGTCTTTGGTTACTACTTATTAGTGCATTGATAACCTCTGCGTTTATTAGTGGCTTGCGGGCATTTGACTGCGGAAAATAATGTGGCTCCCACGGTTATTACTAAATTGATCACTTAGGAATAACTTTTAGACATAAGTAATCATTAAGGGTTTACTCGCCGATAAGAATAGGACCAACGAGAAAGGGTTAACTACATACACTTCATATAAAGCTATCAATAAAACAAGTGACAATCTACTTAATCATAAGGACAGCCCTCTTATTGTCTCGAGTATTTATCTGTGTACGTGTGTGCTACTTGCTGATTCGTGCCTATTGGTTTATTTTATTATTTAATTGCAAACAAATCGTGCCAGTCTCTCAGGCTGAAATCCCCTTGCGTTAGGATATTAAAATACTGATTAGAATAACGAGATAATACGTTCCACTCTTAGTGATCGACACTCTACTTACCATTATATTCATACTGATCGGGTACACTGCTCGTTAAGTGTGTGTGTTATTGATAAGTCGGCTAAATATAAATTTAAAACTTGAGTAGGCATTAAAACTGCTAAACCGCAACGACACATCACGCGCATCAGGTTCCATAGGGGGAAGATTGATCAAACTCTTTTATCAAGAAGAAAAAGGGTGATATACTACTGGTTCAAGTTTACGTAGATGATATCATCTTTGGTTCTACAAAGAAAGAAATGTGTAAAGAGTTTGAAAAGCTAATGAAAGATCAGTTTCAGATGAGCTCTATGGGTGAGATTACTTTCTTTCTAGGACTTCAAGTACAACATAAGTCAGATGGAATATTTATCTCTCAGGATAAATATGTTGGTGAAATTTTGAGAAAATTCCAATTCACAGATGCCAAAGTTGCTAGCACACCTGTTGATAAGGAGACACATTTGTTATTAAAAGATCACAGTGGTGAAGATGTGGATGTGCACATGTATAGATCTATGATTGGGTCTTTGATGTATCTCACATCATCCAGGCCTGATATTATGTTTGCAGTTTGTGCTTGTGCAAGATTCCAAGTCAATCCTAAAGTGTCTCATCTGACAGCAGTGAAGAGAATCTTTAGATACCTTAAAGGTCAACCTAATTTAGGTTTGTGGTATCCTAAAGAGTCTGCATTTGATCTGGTGGCATTCTCAGATTCTGATTATGCTGGTGCTAGCATGGATAGAAAATCTACAACAGGTGGTTGTCAGTTCTTGGGTTGTAGATTAATTTCATGGCAGTGTAAAAAGCAGACTATGGTGGCTACTTCTACTACAGAAGCTGAATATGTGGCTGCTGCAAGTTGTTGTGCTCAAGTTCTCTGGATTTAAAATCAGATGCTTGATTATGGGTACAATTTCTTAAACACAATTATATACATAGACAATAGCAGTACAATGTGTATCATTAAAAATCCAGTTCAACATTCAAAAACTAAACACATTGAAATTAGACATCACTTTATACGAGATTGTAATGAAAAGAAGTTAGTTCAGGTTGTTAAAATTCTTATTGATGACAACTTTGCTGACTTATTAACAAAAGGTTTTGATGTAGGAAGGTTTCAGTACTTGGTAACAGGTATTGGAATGCTAAATCCTTCAAAAGATTAATGTCTAAGTGTTTCTGTTTTTGTACTGCTAGTTGTGCTATTTGTTTGTACTGCTTGGTAATTTTTAGTACTGCTTATGGAAATTTGTTAGTCACTTGTGATAACTGTTAAAAAGGAAATGTTTTGTACTGTATTTTCTTTGGTTTTGGACTAACATTTGCAGGTTGAATAAGCAAATTGCTTGGAGTATGTACATTTTGAATTGGATTGTGCTTTGGAAAGAATGGTGGTTTGGAATGTCAAGTGTGAGAATTTGTCACACAACAAATGGTAATTGGTTCACCATGTCTAACCCACATAAGAACCAACTAGTCCAGATCAAACGGTTTCTGGTAAAGACTAATCAAATCCGTTATGGTTGACAGTTTACCAAAAACTGGATGGTCATCAACTCACCATATCTTAAAGTAAAGAGTTGACTAATCCAAAGCAAACGGCTATTGGTAAAGACACATCAAATCCGTTGATAGCTGATAGTTTGCTAAAAACTATAAGTGGGCAAAAATGTTTTCAAGTCCACATTGAGTTTATCCTGATCTCTGATTTTTTTTTGCTAAACAGTTTGTACTGCTAGTTCCAACTAGTTTGTACTGTTCATTCAAACTTGGTTTAAAACTGAGTTTATACTCTATGATTCACCTCTCTCAGAAGGTTACACATCTGGAAGTGATGAGAGTAGGTCTGAAACTAAACAACTGAATTGATGGAAACTTGTACAAATTGTCATATTGGAAGCTAAGCTCAAATGTCATATGTTCAAATTAAAGAGATGGTGAAGATTCTTCCAAACAGGGGAGGAATTAAAGTTTGTTCAGTTGCTGTTAAAGATGATTATGTAACTCAGGGGAGGATATCAGTTCAAAATCAGAGATAAGTATGAAGTTTATATTGGAGTGCTTACTGTTATGGTTTCTTCAAAAGCTTATATGTGAAGAAAATTCTAAAGTGATTCAAGATTGAAGATAAGTGTTTGAAAGAATCCACCCCATCATCAACATTGGAGTTTAATTCGAAAAACTTAATGATTTACATAGAAATCATAAGTTTAGGGGAGGATTGTTGGGAATTAAACCAACAGTTAGTACTGCCAGGTATAACTTAGTACTGCTGAAGATTCGTTCATGATTACACTAACAGTACTAAGTCAGTTAGTACTGCTAGTAGAAGAAGTTAGTACTGGTTATAAGATAAAGACAGAAGGTGAAAGACGCATAATGATATACATAGAATAGATTGCATGTATATCTTATTAAGTTAGATTGATACGTATAATAGTTTTACTTGTATAGGACTCCTTGTTCTATAAAAGGAGATCCTAATTAGGGTTTCATATATCTCTCTAATATCCCTAAGTACGAATTATTATTAGAGCTTCAAGGTTTTTGTAACCCTGGTGATATTGTAGATCATCCGTATTAATATATTGAAGCTAATCCTTGTGTTAAACATTGTGTTCTTGTCTTCCACTGTTACATTCATACAATCACATACACACCAATACATACAATTCTTCTAAGTGCTTTGTAGTAAATTCCGTGTGCTACACAGCATAAACTCAAAGTATCTATCTAACAAAAGGCATGTGTTTAGATCCGGTCAAATAGTTTAATAATAATTAAGTTAGTGATACTACTTAAGTTAGTGCTATCTAATCTCTTCTCTTCCCCAACTTCTTTATCTTGTTCCCAAGTCCCTTGATTGCTTTTCCAATTGACTTGAAGCCCCCGATTGTTTGCTCATGCATCGACACTTGTCGATTGTACATGGTTGTTTGCCTTCTCATCACGGAAGTTAAATTGATTTGATTGAAGGGAAGGTTGGTTGTTGGTTCAAATGATGACGTGTCAAGGTTTCGAAAGAAGGTGTCGGGAGAGGGAGTACGAGGACGAGACGTTCCTTCTTCGTTCACCTCATCATCATCCTCATCCATAGGTTGAGATGACGAACCATGACCGAAGGAGGAAGACGAGAAAGTAGCATCGGATGTGGATTTACGACCACGCTTAGCACCTTTGTCACTACGTGGCTTAGTGCGTCGTTGTGGTCCACCAAAGGGTTTCATGATGGGATTGACTAGGACATAGTCGACACTATTAAGATGTGGGTAATTTTCCATAACCCATCGGAATAGACGAGTAAGCAACATGCCATATGGCATGAGCTTATCGGTCCGACTGTGATTGTTGGCCATCCTTTTGGCCATGTAGTATGCGAGGTTGTATGGCTCCTCGATACTAAGACAATAGAGCATGTGGGCAAGACTAGCCGGAACATGATCCCGGTTGCCCGCAAGACACAACACGTTTTCTCGTAGAAGAAGTTCCCAACTTTTAAGATCGGGAAGAATCTCCTTGAGATAGAGTCGATTGGGGTCGAGATAGACAATGGAACCATCACGCTTTTGATGCGTGTTGGCGACTCGAGGAATTTGGATGTGTTGTTTTATGGTTTCAAGGTTGGGGATTTCGGTACGACAAGAACCTTCACTTTCAAGATTATAGTGAAGTGACTCTAAAGAATGGTCTTCTGTGTAGGCACATTAACCATAGGATGGGACACCTAGAATGTCCCCGAGTTCGGAAATGGATAAAATGATATTTTCATTTTGAATCCAAAAATCGAGATAGACATTACCTTCAAGATCATTGAAGGTACGGACACGACTATAGAATTCATGAACGAAGCGAGGACAATTTTGATCATTTATTTTGTATAAACAATCAAATTGAATCGTAGGAAAACAAGCTTGGATGTTATCCAAGAGAACAAAATGAGCATCGACTACACGACCTTCGTGTATATATCGATGTTGGACTCTAGTGAGATAAGCTTTTTGCTCATCGGGGATGTTTGGATCATTGACTAAGATAGGGATGTACTTTTTGGTATCTTGATAATCCATACGAGGCATTGTTACCTACAAAAATATATTATGTATATGTTAACTTGTTGCATTTTGATGATCACGTTTTTAGTGTGTGTGTGCCTAAATGCAAACAATGTGGAGGTGCGGTAATCTCGACTCTAAAAACAAAACTAATGAGATTACCCAAACGCTCCTAACTTCACTTTTGCTCAATCAAATATGTCGAATAATACACACTAATTATGTAATTCGATCAATATTTGTGAGATCATGTATGCATGCAAAATCGTTTTTAGTTTGCATCAACAATGCGCGAAAAAGGTTTCATGATCCTAGATTCGTGAACTTTTTCAAAAATAATGGAATTGGGGTGTTTGGCAAATGCGTCAATCTTGGCGCCAAAAATCTTAAAATTGAAAAGCTTCAATGTTAATGATTCCTAATTCAATTTTAAGTATCCTAGACATGATTCCACCAAAAATATTTAATCTTAATCCGATTTAACTAGTAAAATTCGGACTAATATGTATAACATAAGTGGGTTTGTGTAAATCCTATGATTTGGGAATCATGTAAGTTCTACATTGTCTAATCCTAGTCTTAATTGCATAAAACTTCAATCACTATTGAAAAACCCCAATTCAATTTTATGCATAAGAACAAACCCTAGACTCAAATTAAAAAGAAATTAAGGTTAATTAACTTACAATTTGTGTTGTAGTGATTAAGATTCTTTGATTGCAATGCCTCGATCTTGAATTACAAGAGTGTAGTAGGATTTGGGAGTTGTGTTCGTTTTTGACAGCAGTTCACAGTGGGTATTTTTGTTTGAAATGGGTGTGCAGAGGGAAAAAGGAAGAAAAACGGGCTTCAGCAGATACACGGTACCACTAATTTTAGTGGTGCCGTGCCACTTTAATGGTGCCGTGTATGTCTGAGACCCATTTTTGTTCTGTTTTGACTCTTGACTGATTAATCTTACTTATTTAGTAAGACTTTTTGACGCGAGGAGAGAGTTTATACCTAATAAACTCTTTTAACGAGAACGACTAGGCGTAATGACAAGGAATTACCTTGGTATTTCCGAGGAAATACATAAGTGGTCATTGGAGAAAAATGGGGATTGACTTTCATTAGAAGTCATGAGTCGAGATGTAGAGGATGACTACGATATTTCCAATGAAATATTTAATTAGTCATGAGCGGAATGAGAAGAATGACTCATAGAGTTATGACGTAAGACGAGAGGAATGACTTCAATATTTCCAGTGAAATATTAAAATGTCATGAGACGAGACGTGAGGAATGACTTGATATTTCCAGTGAAATATTTAGAAGTCATGAGACGAGATGTAAGGAAAGACTTAGTATTTCCAGTGAAATATCTATAAGTCATGAGACGAGACGTAAGAAATGACTTAATATTTCCAGTGAAATATCTAAAGTCATGAGACGAGACGTAAGGAATGACTTAATATTTCCAGTGAAATATTTACAAGTCATAAGACGAGACGTGAGGTATGACTTAATATTTCCAGTGAAATATTTACAAGTCATAAGACGAGACGTGAGGTATGACTTAATATTTCCAATGAAATATTCAATAGTCATGAGACGAGACGTAAGAAATGACTTGATATTTCCAGTGAAATATCTATAAGTCATGGGAAGGATATGAGGGATGACTCAATATTTCCAGTGAAATATTTAATTAGTCATGAGACGGATGTGAGGAATGACTTAAAAAGTCATGAGATGAGATGTAAGGAATGACTCAATATTTCCAGTGAAATATCTAAGAGTCATGAGACGAGACGGAAGGAATGACTTAATATTTCCAATGAAATATTTAGCAAGTCATGAGATAAGATGTAAGAGATGACTTTAATATTTCCACTGAAATATTTAAATAGTCATGAGAGGATGAGAAGGATGACTTAAGAAGTCATGAGGCGAGACGTAAGAAATGACTTCAATATTTCCAGTGAAATATTTAGAAAGTCATGAGATGAGATATGAGAGATGACTTCAATATTTTCGAAGAAATATTCAAATAGTCATAAGATGGGTGTGAAGAACGTATTAGTTAGGATATCGACGATGTTGTCCTTTGAGGGAAACTTTTCTAAGAAAAAGATTCTTCTTTGGACATTATCGCGACGGAGGAGATGACGTACTTCGATGTGTTTCATGCATGAGCAATCCACAGGGTTCTCGGTCAAGTCTATTTGCACTTCGGTTGCCGCACTTCATAGGGAATTGTTTCATTCATAGTGCTTGTTGTCATGCCTTTCTGGCGCTTACGTATTCGGCTTCGGTCGTGGATATAGTAAGAGTGGTTTGTTTCTTTAAGAACCAAGAAGTTTGACAACAACCTATGAAGGTTCAAACATCACACTCTCTTCATCAATCCACATTGTCTCCCGCATTATCAGAGTTGGCATAGACAACAATTTCTACACCAATCTCCTTGAGATATCATAATCTCAAGTGTATAGTGCCTTTAATGCATCGGAAGATACATCAAACGCTTTAAGGTAAGAAGTTTTGGAATCCTTCTTACAAGCAAGCACAAAGCCAGACACTAGACATGATATCGGGCCTACTTGCCGTTAGGTAAATTAGATTACCTATCATGCCCCTAACCTAGTACTATCCGCGCACTCACCTTCATTGTCTCTTGTGAGATTCGTTTCCGCGGACATGGGCGTTAGTATAGATTAAGATTTTTCTAATCTAAGTATCTTATATATATATATATATATATATACACTTTAGTATACTTAAGCTTAAGAAGATGCTATCTTCAAGTGATATATTGAGAGGGCTAGGGAAGAAACTTGACTCACTCATCATGCTCATCTCAAACTTGTCACGCATGATCTTTGAGCGATCATTGTACATTTCTGGACAAGCTGAGTTTGTCATACTTGTCTTAGACAAATATTTGAGTCATGATGAAATGTGAATTTCGTTTCTTTGTAATAGTGCCTACTATGTTAGATTCTAATAACACTACATGCTTAGCATTTCTACTAACAAAGGATGTTTTAAGAAAAGCGTACCTTAGCCTGAGGTGTTGCCCTTAAAACTAGAAGACTAGACTACCTTTGTTGAAAGCTAGGCATACAAGACACGACTTGACTTTGCATCACAAGATTAGTGCAAACACCAATCATACTCCACTAGTTGGACTTCAAGTTGTTTTCACAACCATTTCTATCTAGCAAAACAGAAGCTTAAACATTTGGTCCCCAATTTTCTCATGGGTCCAAAGTTGTTAGTGTTAAACATCCTACGCATTTGTCGCATTTGTTTAGGATGTGAGATTGGAGGAAACATTTCCTATGGTAAGTAACTTTGTGGTTGACCATTATTCCAAGTTACGGGAAAGTTACTTTGATAACTTTGTCTTCTAAAGTTACCTCTCGGTAGAGGAGTTCTTGACCGAGGTTTAGGAACATTTGTTCTTCTAGGTGAAGGAGTCTTTGATCTAAAATCAAGTTTTACATAACCAAGCCCGGGGGTTGACAAGGATTTGTAAATACTTTTGACTTCCTTTTTACTAGTACTAGGTACTTCTACATTAATAATAACTAAGTGACTGGGTTTAGGACTTAAGTTATTTTTCAAAATTGACCCAGATCTGACTTCAGCACTAGACGGTACCACGGTACCACTAATTTTAGTGGTGCCGTCTGTACCTTTAGTGGTGCCATCATCTACAGATTCAGATACTTCAGGCTTTACAAATTTTACTTGTTTAGTACTACTTGTAGAAGCTTGGTTTGGGTCAAATCCTAATCCCGCACGGTCATGTTCACTAAATCTAATATTTTCAAGCATATCATTAAGTGCCTTTGTTCCTTCTTCAAACTTAATGATTCTCAAAGCATTTTCTTTGAGTTTCTCATTCTCTACTTGAAGACTTAAGCATGACTTACATCCTACGTCTACTTCTTTATTTTTCTCAAGTCTTTTGACTTGATCCTTTAGTTCTAAAACTTGCATTTCGAGTTCATGCAATTTGAATTTTAGTGTTTTGTTTCTACCTAAAATTTTAGAACTTACTTCGCATAGTTTATTATATTCATCATGTAATCTATTGACGAATTATCATCACTATAATAAGAAGAGTCGGAATGTACCTCATTAGAAGCTTGAGCCATTAGGCATGTTTCATCGTTGGGCTTCTTCTCTTCTTCTTCACCGCTATCACTCCAAGAGCCTCCTATGAAAGCTCGTTGGTTGTTGGTTCTCGGTGGTTTAGGACATTCTCCTATGAGGTGATTAGGATCTCCGCATCTAAAGCATTTCCTATCACTTGTCCCTTTCTTTTCAACTCGGTTCTTTTGTGATGGCTTCTTGTCATCACGAGGTTGCCTAACGAACCTACCTCTTCTCCTAAAGAACTTTTTAAAGTCTCTAACGGCTAACGCATACTCTTCATCTTCACTATCGGAACTCGAATATTCCTCATCACTAGACTCCTTCTTGGCTTTCAATGCTAGAGATCTAACTCTCTCGCTTTTGCCTTTAACTATATCGGAGTCTTTCTTGATTATCATCTCATGAACCTTCAAGTTTCCTATTAGTTCATCGAGTGATAATGTCACCAAGTCCTTTGACTCTTCGATGGCGGTGACCTTTGCTCTCCATTTAGGATGTAGAGCTCTAAGAAACTTCCTAACATAATTCTTGCTAGAGTAACCTTCATCAAGAGCTTTAAGACTAGTAATGATAGTATTAAATCTAGCAAAAGCATTATCTATTGATTCATCTTCTGAAATGGAAAATTGTTCATATTGTTGAACAAGAAGATCTATCTTGTTCTCTTTGACTTGATTATTACCTTGGTGAGTGACTAACAAAGTTTTCCAAATATCTTTTGCCGTATTACACATGAAAATTCTTTCAAATTCCTTTTTAGGCAAAGCATTGTAAATCATCATTTTAGCCTCATTATTTTTGGCTAGTTTTCTTTTAAGTTCATCACTTTGTTTATCATAAGGAACTATTTCATCCTTTCTAGTTTCCGGATTCTTTTGAATCGGTTGAAAGTCACCCTCGGTAATAACATGCCAAAGATCAATGTCTTTTGATTTCACATATGTTTCTAGATATTTGTCGGAATCCATTGATCGATTCAAGTTTTAAAATACAATTTACTTTAAAATCTTGACTGACGTGGCTGCTGATACCAATTGTGGAAAACTAGAAGGGGGGTTGAATAGTTTTACCGGTTTTTAAGTTGTCTCAAAAACTTTTACTATTGAAAAACTTTGATTCGAGTCTTATGTGCAATCAATCAACACCAATATGAACAACACACTAAACTAACTAATTATAAGTAATGAAAGTAAAGAGAAGAGATGGAAAGATCAAACCGGGACAAAAGGATTTATAGTGGTTCGGCTACGAAGCTCTTCTTCGCCCTACTCCACTCCCCGAGTACCACACTCGAGAGTTTCAAGCACTATGTCAACAACCTCCCTTTAGGCGGAGAAAACCGTATACGTCGCTTATCCTATTTCTGACACTAAGCTAGATGTCGAGTGCTAATCTTAGCTAGCACCAATCTACCATGATCTAGCCGATCCTTTCTACTTCACACACTTAACACACAAGACTCAAGAGATCCCCAAGATCTCACAAGATCACAATGATCACCTCTCACTTGACTCAACCTACTCTATCAACTCTTGATCAACACACCTAGCTCAAAAGCTACAAGAGATATTCACTATCTCTATAAGATCACAATGATCTTTCCTCATACTCTCTCAAAAGAAAAATAATCTTGATGTATGCTATGATACAATCAAGTGTGTAACAAATGTTACAAGTGCTTCTACCTACAACTATAACACTTTGTATCTACTTGGATACTTTGTGTTCTTCTCTTGCACTTGAAGAGGAATGAAGAGGATCACTTTAATGGATGATTGGATCACTCTTAAACAAAAGAAAAACTAAACTAAATGATCAAGAAGAGAAAATGTGATAAGGGTATTGAACTCAGAAAGTTCTGTGTGAAAAAGGATGCCCAAAATCTGTGAAGTGGGCAGGTATTTATAGGCAGAAAAAATCTGGCCGTTATAAGGACACGGCACCACTAAACCACACACGGTACCACTAAATTTAGTGCTACCGTGCTAGACAAAAACGCTCATCTTTTTCTTTTCTGGTGAAAACTTATTTGGGGAAGTTTGGAGCTGATTTTGGGGGGAAAATAGCTGTCATGTATTTTGAACTTATTTTTCCATTAAAACATTTCTTAATTATTCAAAAATAATTTGTAAAGTATATTTTTGAAAGAAATGTTTTGTCACATTAAAATGTGAAGTCTTAAGCACAAATCCACTTCTATGATCATTTGTCAAGTTGTAAATTTGTTCTAGAGTGATTTGTGTAGAAATGAGATCCTTCGACTAAAAACTTGTTTACGTTAATTTTAACGTAACGTGTTTTCACATTTTGTCATCCTCAAAACGTGAAGTTATCGAAAGATATAAATAACGTCTTTAGAACATTATTTGCATCAACAGTTACGTTATTATTTTAATTTATATGTATGAAATGTACTGTGTAACATATCATACGCACAATTTTAGTTTGCGTTTGATACTTTTATACTCACATTAAGGAAGTAATGTCGTTCGTGACATACCCGTTTATTGCATCATCACATACCATAGTCACAATAATATGATATATACATATGCAAAGCAATTTGTATTCAAGTTAAAGATAGTTCAACTTAAACTCTTTGCTATTCGACATTGCATCTGTGAGAGATCTTTTATATCTTTTGTGATTTGTAGGCTTGGTGGCAGAGCATGCTGTTACTTAATCCGTGTTTTTGTACCTTCTGCATCATGTATCCCAGAAGACGCAACAATTATCATATCTCCAACTACTATCATTCCTACTGGCTCGATTAAAGAGAGAACAATGAGTCGAGTTGATAGTTCATTAGTATTTTTAACACTTGGTTTGATTGGTTTAGGAGGGAATGGCGAAATGTTTGGGGTTGGACTTCCGAACTTTGACCAAATACTGCAGCATTTGACTTACGACCTAACATGATGGTTGCTAATCTTGGTGAAACAACTATAGACTCCCATGCGCCTAATACCTATATGCTTCTCAACCCTTGGGCTGCTGGTGGTGGTATTAAGCCTATTAAATTGGTATGTTTAGCTATGAAAAAATAAGGTGGTAAATCTTGTGGTGCAGTTTTGTTTTGCTACTAAACTGAACCACATAATGTACACCCCATATTTCATGCTAATATTGTCACTGTTTGTGATGACCGAAGAGTGCAAGTGTAGTTTTTCTCCAACGATGTGCTAGAACACATGAAAAAAATGGTGAGCACATGAGACTAATGGTATGGATTGATCAACGGATTTGTGGTCTAGCGGTAATCGCTTTGTCAGTTAAGCGTGTTGGAATTTAAATAGCATGACACCATCTAAACTAAATAAATACATCAAGAGTACACATATAGCGGAAGCAAGATCGTATTTAACATGTATAAATTACATAAAAGTAAATTAGAATTACCTCGAGATCCTAGCAAGAACAAGGATCGGTCTTCTATTCTAATCACAAGATCAACAAATAGGATTAACGTGGAACCCCTTACCGTTTTGTTCCACAATCCAAGATGAACAACTAAAGTAAGTTGTTACCGAACTCATGTACACACGTACTATAACCGATCAAGCAATGATGCTAGTGATTAGATACGTATTAAACCAATATCCAATTGTTTAATAAAAGACAAATCGATCTACAATCTACTTTAATATAAAAGTCGATCTATTCAATTTAAATAATAGAAGTCAGGCAACTTTTTCAAAGATAGATTTGATTTGAATTGATCGACTGTGTATGAAGAAAAGAAAGACTGCAACATTAAAAGGCAATAGTACATGGCACAGAAAGTCTCACCAACTAAAGCCTATACATATGTTTATATAGTGAA
Organism: Artemisia tridentata subsp. tridentata; assembly: GCA_021014915.2. NCBI lineage: Eukaryota > Viridiplantae > Streptophyta > Magnoliopsida > Asterales > Asteraceae > Artemisia > Artemisia tridentata. The sequence continues at coordinate 277,662,652 of CP139501.1, read as the reverse complement.
TATAATCTTGGAGGATAAGCTAACCGAATAGGGTTTTAAGCCCATTGAGCCGATCAGCCTTGGTCCAAGCTAAGGGATTCTAGATTCTTCTAATCCCCTTTTTCACTAATAGTCCTTCCACTTTATACTTAACGGTCGTTAGTCAACACCGTTAGTTTACATAACGTCCGTTATGTATTATTTCGTGTCCAAATAATTAATACATATAATAAATACATATATTAATTATTTACTTGATCATCATACGTAAAGTGTGCAATCCCTCGGTCCCGAGTTCGAATCTAGACATACACATTTAATATTTTTTCCATTAACTCTAACAGCTCCCACTTGGAAATCTATTAAAAGTGTAATGACATTGGTTAGCGTCTAGCAACACGCCAATGCCCCTAGTACAACTCGGGTGTGTGGTCTCCTGGAAAAACCACTAGATGATTAAATCATCATACTTATCCTTTTGTTTCTAATACTACATTAATAAAGATATGGATCTCAGTCATTCTTTATTAATAATTCTGTTTCTCGTTATTTATGATTCAATAAGATTACCATATCTTCTGAACTAGTCAGGGGAGATCATGGGTGCGGCCGCACAAACATCTTATTAATCCCACGAGGGGCCCAGTAGTATTAAACTTCAAATTAAATTTGAAGGAACAAATCCCATTTTGACTACGAGCATAACTCATACACTTTGCAACACTTCCGAAAACAATCCGTATAGCTACCAGTTACGTATAGCGTTAAATTGAGTCACAGAAATGCACTACATGTATGAACAATTATCTGGTATCTCAAGTCTAAGGATAAATATATACATGATTTACTTAATGACAAGATCCATAAAGTAAACTCATGAAGTCGGGATAAGTCCTATATTCCAATCCTTGAATATCATGTGATATTGGCATCTCAACCTTACAGTACATTCTACCAATCCTCACATTTGTCTTTATTTAATGATATTCCCATATCATTAATCGACAACGGACAATTTAGAATAACATAAGTTATTCATGGATTTAAACATGCAAATATAGGATACAATTTATTATTAATGAAAACAAACGTACCACGTACTTTAATTCATTGTAAATAATAATTGCTTAACATCCCTTATCCAAATACTAAATATAGATCAATGCATGATAATTCCCATTAATGAATTATGCCTCAAGTCATGTTCCACATACTTGTTGACAAAGCATAAATCAACTAATTTGATCTATCAGAAATTTTGAGAATACTTATTATAAGAATTCATTTACTGAAATTCTTTTATGTGTGCATCCATCTATCTAGATATTGCCACATAGTTCATAAAATGCGTGACATCCTCTATCACGAATTTATGACAATTAAAACTACCAAACCTCTGTAGTTAAAGTATTCTAATTCTTTATGTATAATGCAACTATGCTCATGATGAGCATAACTAGTCCACATGGCCTTTAACAAGGATAAACTCCCATCATGACTAGTATTGAGTGTCATCTCAATCTTATCAGCATTATTGTATCCAAACTACAATATGCTCTTCAAAATTCCGTAAACTTTTAATATTCATCGTGTAATGTTTGATATCTTCAAATCTTTCTAGATTTGTCAACTATATCAATTTTGCAACAACATGCCATATGGTTCATATTTAGAATTATGGAGCAACTCCAGGCTGAGAATGCTAATTCTAAACCATATCCATTACACTTAACTATCTAATAAATTACAATTAGATATTAATGTTGTCAATCATCTTTCATTCAAGCATGATACAACAAGCAACATGATGTACATGAAAAATCCTTGTGTCAAACTTAGATTTTATTCATGTCATATCTTTTCAAAGATATGTATCTATCTAGCCTTTCTAATAGATTATCATGTTTATTAGAATCAGTTATTTTTCCGCTTATGTTTATAACAATAAACATATACTTCAAGGTTTTATTTTCTAAATTTTCATGTGAAGTTTCATTCCAAACAAGACTTAACATATAAATGTTAATGGAATGTTACTTCCTATATGTTATACAACATATATGAAATAAGAAAATATAATACTCCCACTAGCTTTCAGGAATATTGAGAATACCTTATTTTAATTATAAATCAAAACTAGATTTAATAACTAAACATAAGTATATCTCCTAGATGCATGCATCAATCTGAATGATTGCACTTTGTATACTTCCAAAGATTATTTGAATTCAAAAACTCATTTCAATTACTTTTCGTCCTCGCACAAGTAATTATCCAATAAAGAGTTTTGACATTCCATTATTAATTTCATATAAATGAAACTAAAAATGACAATCATAATCTTTATATATTTAATATACTTAGAAAGAATTTCAATCACATTTAATTGCTTAAGTGTGTTTGATAATCTTTTCACACATTAAATATGTATACAAATCTGTGCATAATGATTTCTACACAAGAATTTAAATCTCTAGGATTTTCATTTCCTTTGTAGAAACTCATTTTCATTCTATAGTATAACTATAGAGTTTAAGATCAACTACGTTATCAAACTAGTTATCTTCTTGGACTGCATCTATTTATTCATACTAGTATGAGTAAATTGCCAAATTAAATATTTGCAATTTATTAACAGGTTTATCAAAATCCTGTAACTCATAATCCTCAACATATTCTACAAATATTTGAGATATCCTTGCGGATCTATGAATATTCCATCATCTTGAGATTTAACACTAACATGTTTAATCCTCATTATGATTTTGCTAGTGTGTTTAGAAGATTAAGTATCTTGTAATTTTATCTTATCAAGATAAAACTCCCACTTGCCTTTTACAATTTATAGATTACCTATAAATATTTAGCAAATAGAGCAACACAACTTTGTTCTCTTTTGGGACTTTTACAAATACATATTGACAGTTCCTAACATCAATTTGTTAATAACCTACTCATCAAGCAGTCTAACAAATTCTGAACTTCAATTTTAAGACTTAATGTGATTCCTCACATTCCATAATAAATGGTGTCTTATTAATCTTCTAGGTTTGAGTCTAATTGAGTATATTAATCCATACTCAATTTTCTAACCTTGATATCTTTAGGAATAATAGAAGATATAATTATCTTAATCAAACAATATAACAAGAGTTTGATTTTCCTAACTGAACATACCATAAACACTATGTATTTCGTTAGGATTAAAATTGTAGGTCATTCTTACAATATATAAGATAAATATATTTTGTTTTGGCTTACCTATTTACCAACTAAGTCAATTTAATGGTACAATAGATTTTCCAAGCCAATTGCATGCTTTATAACAAAAGTGCCCTTTTACCCAAGTCACTTCATTTTTATGTCTTACCAAGAAGACATAACCTGTTATAATCCCAATCTACGTTATAAGTCATTGATGAACTCCATGACTTCTTGTATATGTCTTAATTAAAAAACATAACAAGTTAACGTCTTACTTTAGTATAAGTCTTATAGCAATCAAAAAAACTTCATATTCATATCTTTATACTAAAATATAAATATGCTTAACTAAAGTAATTATGAACACCACAATTAGGTTTCAATATCTTATTTCAAGTTAATTTATTACTTCATATATTTATGGCATTCCACGAATACATAAACATTCAAATTATGAAGTAGTATTAGATTGCTTCATCTATTTATGTCATGACACTTGTTCTAATAATTATCTAATTTAGAAACTTGTAAATTAACATAGTTTCATTGCATCAGCTGAGGCTGCTAGTAATGAAAGTATGTAATTTACCTTGTCATTAATATCTAGTAATGAAAGTAGATATTAACTCCAAGTGTTCTATTAATTAGATGTGAATAAACCACATTAGAACATCAATCTCTTACCTTGCAGTCAAGAGAACCATTTAAATCATATTCCTATGCATTGTTGCTAGCACACAATAAAGATTTCTCCCACTTGTGCATGGAACAACATCATGTATCATATAAACAACACGTCAATAGTTTGCTTATGTGATTAATATGATTGTGTCATAGATATAAGTAGATATAGAATCACCTCGTCTAGTAAGGAAACATACACGACTATCCTTAATACCACAAGTGTCTATAATTGAAAAGTATTTATCTCAAGAGATTCTAGAGATAATCCGGGTTACTACCAAGATATCAAGACTTGTAGCTCCCACTGAATTAAAGATCACTACATGAACTCATTATTCAGTAATTACAACACAATGCTCCCACTGAATTTGACAACATTATAAATGTTTCATAACCAGTAAAAGCAAATATTGTGCTGTTTACTTTCCTACACCTTTGAGTAATCCCTTACGTAATACATACTAAGGTACTCAAAGAATGTAATCTACTTTGTGAATGATGGAATATCCATCAATTAAATTAACTTGAGAAAATTGGGCATGCAATTTCTTCCTCAATTAGGTCTACCATCACCTACAGTGATATGTAGCACCTTTAAATGGTTAAAGCATAACAACTAGATCAAACATTCTAGTTTGCCTTTTACCAATTATGCGGTAATTAGTCTAGCTTCTAATTTCAATAACTCCTAACCATGCAATTTCTTAAGAAATTCGCCATGAGTTATTTCTTAGAATTTAGACAATTCTAATTTTCCTATTATACCTTTCTCATTTATGAAAAGGAATAGGATTAAGTCTCACTCTTCACACGAAAAGTAGACTAGGTTTATTCTTTCAGTTAAGTTGACTCTATCCAAAGACCCCTACGGGTGCAGATCAACTTTCCACTAAAGAATGCCCCACGTTTACGGTTTTAACGTTGCATTAAATACATTAAAAGAATTTTCAAAATTCAATTTTAGTATTTTCGATAATAAACTTTTCAAGAAAATTAAACACCCATGGTAAATAAATATTTAACCATTTAATTTTCACTGAAAACTAGGATCCAAATTGACGTCGTTTCATTACATCAGCTTTGGCTGCTAGTAATGAAAGTACTCAATAAGGTAGAGCTACACTCAATTGCCAATGTCCAATTGCAATTCCTAAAATCATGGGACTTACATATTTTGCCAACAACAGTTGCAAATGTAAGCATGTTTCATCCCCAAATCTTTATGCCTTGACGCCGTTTCAATACATCAGCTTTGGCTGCTAGTATGAAAGTGCTCAATTAAGTTAACCAACTTAAGAAACATGTAAATTGACGTCGTTTCATCACATCAGCTTTGGCTGCTAGCAATGAAAGTACTCAATTTACCCTTAGACTCCCACCCTTTGAACATCAACATTCAGCTTTGGCTGCTAGTGATGTAGGATGTAACCTTAGGCGTTCCTTTTCATAGTTGGATGGCATATTACTTAAATTTTAAGGGTATAAATTTTTGATGTTACGTAATCAAAAAATATGTACAAGATGTCATGCATTCATCTTGTAACATAATGTTTTCTACAAAACCATTTACCAATTCTCAGCTTAAATCAACAAAATTTAATTGATGGCGTTGAGAAACTTACAACATTGCCTTAAGATGCTTCGTACTTTTTCATGGTGTACTTGGTAAGTCTAATATTGACGCACAGGCGAGCGGAGGGGCAAACGTCCGCCGAAGCTAATTAAAAACACGCCCCTTTCGGATGACAATTTAATGTCAAGCCTCCTTATACCCACTTTATAGTTTGTCAATATTAGGTCCGCCGCTTCAACCACTTTAATACCGTCGCATCAATCAATTAAAACTTTAAGATTTAAAGCTTAAAACGTGTAGTAAATTATTAAATTGCTAGTCTCGCCTGGGAACAAATTACCGTGCGAAGCGAACCACTATCAGCACATAAGACTTGACAATAAATAATTTACCACAAAAGGTTTCATAGTTATTAGGTTCATTTATTTTTATTGAAAAAATTACCCTCTTTGATGTTTCCAATCCATCATAATTAAAACACAAAGATCAAGTAATTAAAAAATAAATAAACACTTAATAACACATATATGATCATTAACAATATCATATAGCCACATGCAAACCTTTTGATAAACCCTATTAATAATCTCTATGTGAAAATATATGTAATTAATTACCAAAACTCCCATTGGTTTTCGAGCTCATTGTGCCCAATGGACCACAGACGCCAAATAGCTTGGCCGCGTAAGTTTTAAATAATTAATTATCACGTTGCACATAACCAATTTATTAATATATTTTAATTAGGGTCTTCCCTAATTTTAGATTTATCATAAAAACATGTAGCAAATTCAACACAATCAAATCCATAATTCTTTGCATGAAAAATTATGGATCAACCAAGATCGTAACCCTAATTACTCGAATAAACACATAGCACATCATGTTCTTAATTTAGGGTTACAACTAATAATAATTAGTTAGTTAAAATAGGGTCGAAACCCTAACCCTAAATTCTATTCGATTTTAATTAGAATGTTTTCTACAAAAACAAACCCTAAAAAAATTAAAATCGACTTAACATGTGTATCTAAATCAAGGTTTGATTTTTATGCGTTTAAGTAATTCATTAACATGTTAAAAACGGGCTCATGATGCCACTGTTGGAATTTAAATAGCATGACACGCATCTAAATAAATAAACACATCAAGAGTACACATATAGCGGAAGCAATATCGTATTTAGCATGTATAAATTACATAAAAGTAAATTAGAATTACCTCGAGATCCTAGCAAGAACAAGGATCGGTCTTCTCTTCTAATCACAAGATCAACAAATAGGATTAACGTGGAACCCCTTACCGTTTTGTTCCACAATCCAAGATGAACAACTAAAGTAAGTTGTTACCGAACTCATGTACACACGTACTATAACCGATCAAGCAATGATGCTAGTGATTAGACACGTTTATTAAACCAATATCCAATTGTTTAATAAAAGACAAATCGATCTACAATCTACTTTAATATAAAAGTCGATCTATTCAATTTAAATAATAGAACTCAGTCAACTTTTTCAAAGATAGATTTGATTTGAATTGATCGACTGTGTATGAAGAAAAGAAAGACTGCAACATTAAAAGGCAATAGTACATGGTACAAAAAGTCTTACCAACTAAAGCCTATACATATGTTTATATAGTGAATATAATCTCGGAGGATAAGCTAACCGAATAGGGTTTTAAGCCCATTGAGTCGATCGGCCTTGGTCCAAGCTAAGGGATTCTAGATTCTTCTAATCCCCTTTTTTACTAATAGTCCTTCCTCTTTATACTTAACGGTCGTTAGTTAACACCGTTAGTTTACATAACGTCAGTTATGTATTATTTCTTGTCCAAATAATTAATACGTATAATAAATACATATATTAATTATTTACTTGATCATCATACGTAAAGTGTGCAATCCATCGGTCCCGAGTTCGAATCTAGACATACACATTTAATATTTTTTCCATTAACTCTAACAAAGCGTGCTCATGTGAGAGTAGTACTGGCTTGGGTGACCTGCCGGGAAGTCTTCACATGAGGGCCACAAATCTCTGTTGGTATTAGGCAATGAAGAGGAGATCCTGTAAGCCAATGTTGCGCAGGTTCAAATCCGAGCCGCCCCCGGTTTTCATCCGGCCGTTACTCCAGCGAGAAAACTCGTGTGGAGGCGGTACGGTTTCCGGGCGGACGCCGTTAAAATCCCCACTACGCCAGCGTGGGCCCGGTTCAGACAACATAGTCTGGGTATGTGGTGGATGAGGGCCTGCCGATATGGCGGGTGTGACTCCAATCCAACAAATAAAAGTCGCCGTTCAAAAAAAAATCTAATGGTATGGATTGTCTTTTTAGATAGACACAATGTTTTACTTTGTATGTCATTGTTTTAGGTCCTACTTCTTTACCTGTTTGGTAAGTATCAATGTTTTGCATCACAATCTATAGCTTCATGAAGCTAATTATGTAATCCTTCCTACACCAATAACAGAAAAACATTCTTGATGGAAAAAAGTTACATAATTTCAAAAAGAAATAGGATTACAATAACTGTGCTGAATTTTATTCAAGTCACAACTCCGTATGTGCATCCTAATTTATCTGAAAACTGATTTGAAGTAAAAATATAATCAAATATATATTAGATAATTAATTAAAAACTACTATTTACAATCACAAGAATGCAAATATAAAATTTATCAAAAACTTGTGGTTCTAACAAGAATGCATGGCTATCCAAAAAATGATGAACTTATGATTAATTTTATAGAGTTAATTATAAAACGATCCATGTGGATTGTCGGTTTAACGAAAAGGGTGCATCCGCAAGAAAATTTAACGATCTCTCCCTGTGGTTTTTGACCGTATGGGTTTGTCCTTTGACACTTGTTATTGGTTAGTCTCGTATAACAGATTAGTCCTATGGTTTTTTCTTTTTTTTTCCAAATTTTTTTTGTCCGATAAATTTTTTTTTTTTTTTTAATTTTTTTGACATAAGTTTTAAAACTTTTTTGAAGATTTTTTTTTCTTTTTATATAATATTTTATATAATATTTATAATTTTAATATTATATATTATATATATATATATATATATATATATATATATATATATATATATATATTTTTTTTTTAATTTTTAAAATTTTTTGAATACTTTTTACGTATTATTTTTATAAAATTTTTTGACAAAAAAATTATTTACTAGATTTTTGTTAGATATCTTGGCATATTTTTTTTACAATATATATATATATATATATTTTATTATATATATATATATTTTTTTTAATAAATAAATATATATAATAAATATTTTTTATAAAAAATTGACGGAATTTTTTTTATTCTGCAGAAAATATTCAAAAAAATTCAAAATTTTTTATATAAATGTCAACTTTTTTTGTCAAAAAAAAAAAAATGTCAAAAAATATATATACATATATATTGTGCGAAAAATATTAAAAAAGTTTTAAAAAAAATCTGGCTAAGTTTTTTGACATAAATTTAACAAATATTTTTTAAAAATCTTTTTTGTCAAGAAAAAAAAAATCCATTAAAAAGTATTAAAAAAAGTTCAAAAAAAAAAATGTCAAAATTTTTAAAAAATATTATGACGATGTTTTTTAACAACTTATTTTTTTTTTAAATTAATTTATTTTTTTACAAAATTGTCATAATTTTTTAAATTTTTTTTGACAATTTTTATTTTTTTATTTTTTTGAACTTTTTTGAATACATTTTAATGGACTTTTTTTTTTTTTTTTTTTTTTTTTTTTAATTTCTTGATAAAAAAGATTTTAAAAAAATATTTGTTAAATTTATGTCAAAAAATTTAGCCAGATTATTATTATTATTATTATTATTATTATTATTATTATTATTATTATTATTATTATTATTATTATTATTATTATTATTATTATTATTATTATTATTTTTAATTTTTTGACAAAAAAAGCTTTGACATAATTTTTTTTTTTTTTATTTTTTTCGCAAAATATATATGTATATATAATTTTGAGTTAATTACATAAATCATCCTTATGGTTTGCTGATTTTTACGGATCTTGTCCCTGTGTTTTTTTTTAAGCGTGTTTGGTCCCTGTGGTTTTTGATTTTTACGGATCTTGTCCAAATTTCGACCCGACTCCTAGCGATCGTCAAAAAGTACCTAACTTGACATTGATGAACTAAAGTGAGGGCTAACCTTGTAATTTGGGTTTTCCCTCTCAAAATACGAACCACAAGGACGATTTATGTAATTTACTCTTAAAAAAAAAAAAAAAAAAAAGAAAGAAAAAAACTATTTTTAGTTTTATTATAAGAAATTTTTAAAATTTTATTATTGTAAAATTTTTTAATAAAAAAAATAAATAAAATTGGGCTTATGTTCTAAACGATTTTTTAAATACATTTTTGTTTTTTTTTTTATACGTTTTCATCTGTTTTTATACGATTTTGTACGCTTTTTACGATTTTTGTACGTTTTTGTATGATTTTTTTCCTTTTTGAAAATTATTATACGTTTTCATCTGTTTTATACATATGAAAACTTATAAAACACATATAAAAACCATAAGAAAATGTATGAAAACAACGTACAAAAACGGATGAAAACGTATAATGACGTCCAAAAACGAAAAAAATTGTAGAAAAACGTCCAAAAATCGTATAAGAACGTATAAAACATACAAATACGTATAAAAACGTACGAAAACATATAAAAACGAACGAAAACGTATAAAAATGGACGAAAACGTATAAAAATGGATGAAAGCGTATAAAAACGTCCTTTTTATACGTTTTCATCCGTTTTTATAATAAAATTAAAAAAAGTTTTTTAATCTTTTTAAAATTTATTATAAATTTTCTTTTAATAAAATTATTATTTTTTAAATGAACAGTTTTTTTTTTAAAATAAATTATTATAATAAAGTTAATATTATTTTTTTTATATTTATTATAATTTTTTTAAATATATATATATATATATAATTATAATTTTTTTTGAGTTAATTTCATAAATGGTCCCTGTGGTCTGTCGGGTTTAATGGGTTTAGTCCCTTTACTTTTTTTGAACGGATCCAGTCCCTGTGGTTGCGACCCATAACGGTTTTGGTCCCTTGACCAATTTTTCTGTTAGTTTGACCGTTAACTCAGCAATTTGACAGTTAGATAGAAGGGTAGTTAGGTCATTTCACTTAGATTTTATCTTTAAACTAAATAAATAAAATCCAATCTTATCCTCTTCTTTTGTTCTCTCTCTAATATATTCCCAGCAACCACCACACACACCACCATCTCAACGCTCATACACCACTAACTCAATACCCACACCACCATCACCAACCAGCCATACCACCCCCAAACATGCCAAACCCGTCACACTACAACCCCCCAAGAACCAACACAAAAGCAATCACGAAGCCAGAAACCACTACCCCCGCCGCCAACCATCACCATCCCACCATCACTTCCATCAACATAACCATCAACAACCAACACTTTAAACCCTAACCACCCACCAATAACCAACACTTTAAACCCTAACCATGAAGCCAGAAACCACCACCTGATTTGCAATCACCGACCGCCACCACGCCAGTGTCACTACCATCCGAACAAGATCTGGAAACCCACAAATCAACTGGATATTTGTTCTATGATTTCTTTGTTTATTATGCTTGAATATTCATGGTTTATACTTTATAACTTTGTTTGATAGTTTTCTTGTTAAAAAAAAATGATTAAATTTTTTTGAAGTGGTTGAATTGATGTATTGAATAAGATAAACAGGTTATGAGTTTTTCTTTTATGGATTTTGGTGTAATTTGTATTTGATCGAAGGAAGATGTTGTTTTTATGGGTTTTGATTTGGTAATAGAAGATGTTGAATTGAGATTTGAAAAAGAAGTGGATGTGTTTATGTAGAAGATATGATGTTGAAGAAGGGATGATCAAGTGTTCGGATTAGGTTTAAAAAAAAAAGATATGATGTTGTAGAAGATATGTAGTTAATAGATTTTGTAAATAATAATAATAATAATAATAATAATAATAATAATAATAATAATAATAATAATAATAGTATGAGGGTAGTTTGATCATTTCATCCCTTCAAACAGTCAAACTAACAGAAAAATTGGTCAAGGGACCAAACCCATTAAAGGTCGCAACCACAGGGACTGGATCCGTTAAAAAAAAGTAAAGGGACTAAACCCGTTAAACCCGACAGACCACAGGGACCATTTATGAAATTAACTCTTTTTTTTAATAAAATTAAAAAAAATTATTTAAATTTAAAAAATTTCCTATAATAAAACTAAAAAAAGTTTTTTCTTTTTTTTTTAAGAGTAAATTACATAAATCGTCCTTGTGGTTTGTATTTTGAGAGGGAAAACCCAAATTACAATGTTAGCCCTCACGTTAGTTCATCAATGTCAAGTTAGGTCATTTTTAACGATCGTTAGGAGTCGGGTCGAAATTTGGACAAGATCCGTAAAAATCAAATACCACAAGGACCAAATCCGCTTAAAAAAAGCACAGGGACAAGATCCGTAAAAATTAGCAAACCACAAGGACGATTTATGTAATTAACTCTATAATTTTTGACATTTTTTTGACAAAAAAAGTTGACATTTATATAAAAAAATTTGAATTTTTTTTAATATTTTCCACAGAATAAGAAAGAAATTCCGTCAAATTTTTTTATAAAATAATAATTAAAAAAATCTTGTAAAAAATAAATAAATAAAAGTAATTAACACATGAACTAAATCTGTGATATACAACAAACCATAGGGACCATTTACGAAACACATTTAAGGATATTTATGTCATTTCTGTCCCACTTGACGGTCAACAGACGGAGTTAGTGGCCAATGGACCAAACCCGATATGGGTCAAAGCCACAGGGAGAGGATCCGTTAAAAATTCTTGCGAAGGACCATTTTTGTTAAACCCGACAAACCAAAGGAACAATTTATGAAATTAACTCTAATTTTTAAGTGTGAAATTGGGGGAAATGGAGAGGATGGGAGTGAAAGTTATTGTGTTTGTTTGTGTGAAACTTTCACCCCAAAATTAGGATGAAAGTTGAGGTAACAATAATAGCCACAAAATAAATAAAGATTATTGATAAAAATAACCTTGATTGGAAGGACCAAATCATTGTGCTTTTTATTTGTAAAAGTACAGTGATAATTCTACAAAATCAATTATATAAAAATGTGACACATAAATATCCATATTTTCACTTTCTTTCTTTATTTTTCAAAACTAGAGAACACAACTCTTCTTTACATTTCTTTACTTTAATTTAATTTCCTCTCTAAAAAAATTCAAGAAGAGAATGTAAGCAATCACATACATCTGTTTTGTTTATCAGCGATCATCGTCTATGATTACATAATAAGCACAAACTATGCAATTTAGTTGCAGACCAAAACAAATAATTTGTATGCTAAAGTTAACAAGCATAGATAGTTAGAGACTTTATAAGGTGGGTGCTTTTTTTTTTTTTTTTTTTTTTTTTGAACTTAGCCGAAGCTAAAACACAAAACAAAACTAAGCAAGATCACTCCTCGCAATAGAGGTAATTTCAACAGGAAAATATGATTCCCACATGAAGCTAACGGGTGAAGAAAATGCGATCTTAGCAACATGATGCGCCACACCGTTACACCTACGTGAAGTCCATACAAGATCGAGCTTCATATCAGATATCCAATAACGAATGTCCATAATAAGAGCCGAAAGAGTCCAAGGCGGAGCATTTTCCGATGTAGCAAGCTTTATAGCTGATTGAGAGTCAGATTCAATAATCGCGTTAAACCAACCTTTGCTTGCAGCAAACACACATGCCGATCGAATGGCTAGAAGCTCGGCAGCAAGAGCAGATTCACATCGCCATTTATTACCAAAACAAGCAAGCAACGACCCAGTAGAGTTACGAGCGACAATACCTGAAGCAGCATTTGGCACATTAAAAGAGGCGTCGCAATTTAGCTTCACTATGTTTGAAGTGGGGGGGATCCACTTAGGTGAACTTTCTTGCAAAACACCACTTCTCAATGTGGACAAATCTGAGGCAGGATCAAAAGAGTGTGCTTTCTCGAAATCACTATCATTAACTTGGGCTTCCATAATAACCTGCGCAGGACATAGAACTGAATGCTCAAAAATAAAACGGTTACGAGCCTTCCATATTGACCACGCTACAGAGGCAAATGTGGATAGGAATTTAGTACGACTTGATCCAGTTTTTATATGGGATAATAAGGAGTTAATACGATCAGATATATATTACCTAAAATACCATCAAGACGAAGGCCCAAGGAAGAACCAAACCAGATGGGTTTTGTCCACTCACATTCAAACAACAAATGCTCTATAGTCTCTGGATTTGTTCGACATATGGGGCAAAGTGGAGAAGAAACACAATTCCGTCGAAACAACCCGTCACGCGTAGCAAGAGTCTAATCTTTGGAATAACATTTAGATGCCAGATTTGTTTCCAGAACTCACCTGTAGGATTGGAAGATGAAGAAGCATGATCTATCTCCTTTTCTTTCAATACCAGAGCTTGTCGATATCCCGAGCGAACAGAATAATTTCCTTTATTGTCATAATGCCATACAAGTCTGTCTTCAACGCCCGTGTTAGAAATGGGAATTTGTGAGACAAAGTTAGCCTCTCTGGGAAGAAGGTGAAGTTGTAATTTAAAATAATCCCATTCCCCGTTAACAATGAAGTCAGAAACTTTTGAAACATTTGAGAAAGGACCCCGAGGCTCACGAATGAAAAAGTCAGAATTATATGGCACCCATTTTTGTGTCCAAAAAGAAATTTTTTCACCATTTCCAACCTGCCATCGGATACCTTGAAGGAGGATATCTCGACCTTGGAGGAGGCTTTGCCATAACCAAGAAGGATGAGAACCCTTATTAGCTGTTAGAAAATTTCCTTTTGGAAAATACAAACCTTTAAGGATACGAGCCCAGAAGGATTCGGGGTTAATTATAAGCCTCCAACCTTGCTTTGCTAGCAATGCAAGATTAAACGAATGCAAGTCTCTAAAACCAAGCCCCCCCTCTTCTTTTGGTTTTGTAAGACAATCCCAACTTGACCAATGGATATGTTTACCATGTGCATCTCCATGCCAAAAAAATCTACGGATGTGAGAAAGAAGCCTGTCTAGAAAACCCTTTGGCAACAAATAACATTGCATGGCATATGATGGAATGGCTTGAATCACTGATTTGATAAGGATCTCTCGGCCTGCTTGTGAGAGGAGCTTTTGTTTCCAGCCTTGCATCTTATGAAGCACTTTGTCTAGGATAAAAGAGAATAACTCATTCTTATTCCGCCCAATAACAGAAGGTAATCCTAGATAACGAGCTTTTGGATCCATGCGATGAACATTTAGCAAGCCACATAAATGCTGTTGAAGGTCTTCTGGAGTATTAGGAGAGAAAAGAGCAGAAGACTTTGTGAAGTTAATGTTTTGCCCAGATGCGCTGCAATACCGAGCAAAAATACTCACGAGATTTTGACATTCAACTGGATCTGCTTTAAAAAAAACAACGAATCATCAGCAAAGAAAACATGAGAAATGATAGTGCAAGTCCTTGCCATTTTAATACCAGATACGAAAGAGTTGTCCACGGCTTTTGAGACCATACGCGATAAGACATCGGCAACAATAATAAACAAATACGGAGATAGAGGATCACCTTGCCGTATACCTCGAGTAGGCCGAATATTGCCTATGGATTAACCATTAATCAAAAATTCTAGCTTACATGAAGATAGACATGCAAAAATCCAGTTGCACCATCTATCCGCAAAACCCACCTTCTTTAAAGTAGCCATTAAAAAATCCCATTCAACCCGGTCAAAAGCCTTATTAAGATCAAGTTTAAGCGCCATGAGTCGTTGACTGCCTTTATTCTTATGTCGAATATAATGAAAAGCCTCATTAGCAATTACCATGCTATCTTGGATGAACCTACCAGGAATGAAGGCTGATTGTTGTGGGGATATTATACGATGTATAAAAGGCTTGAGCCTGTTGGCCATGACTTTGCTAATAATACGATACACAAAATTGAAAAGACTAATGGGACGGAAGTGACCAACCTCTTCTGGTGCGGGAATTTTGGGAATAAGCACATCAAGAGTTTTGTTAAGAGAAGATGGCATAGATCCAGATGCAAAAAATTGCTTTATAGCGCTACAAACTAAGTTACCAACAATTGTCCAATATTTCTTAAAAAACAAACCTGGAAACCCATCTTTACCAGGTGACTTATACGCTCCTAATTGCTTTACCGCACGAACAATTTCATAGTCAACAACCGTATCCTCTAAAGAAGTGTTCATACGCTCAGTGACTACAGGCTGAATTACATCCAATACATCGCCAAATTCCCTAACACCAACAGATGTGTAAATGGACTCAAAATGATTTAGGATCAAGGTGTTAAGGGCTATCGGGTCATCTACCCACTGACCGCTATCGTTTTTAACATAGTAATTTCATTTTGTTGGCTCCTGTGTATCGTTGACAAGTGGAAAAAACGAGTGTTCTGGTCACCGAATTTTATCCAATTCACTCTTGAACGTTGGTGCCAAAATATTTCTTCTTTGTGCCATGTTTCTTCTAATTTTTTCCGCAAATGTCTTTGTCTAGTATTCTTAGCAGTCGTAGGAGATGCTGACTGAATAAGCCTCAATTCATTTGTAAGATCCTCTATGACTTTCCTGTTATTTCTAAAATGCTTGCAACTCCAAGAAGTGAGATCCTAAGCGCAATGAGCGAGATTCCGTTCAAGGCTAGCAATAAGATTCGATGACGAGGTATCAGTCCATGCATTACAAATAGTGTCTTCGCAACTAGCTTCTAATGTCCACATGGACTCAAAACGAAAACCTTTCCTCCTCTTTTTTTGTGAGGGCCATGTATTGTACAAAAGAGGAGCATGGTCACTTCCAATTATGGGAAGATGCGTGAGCGTCTGGGATGGGAAAGTTAGAAGGAGCACCTCATTGGCAAGAGCTCGATCAATTCGCTCCCGTATATTAGCATTTTCAGCCCTATTGTTGTCCCATGTATAGTTCAGACCTTTAAACGGGATTTCAAAAAGTTCTGATGATGAAAGGAGAGATTGAAATTCCTCAATTCGGCTACTAGTATTTGAAGAACCTCCATGCTTATCTGCAACATCCCCAATTAAATTAAAATCACCTATAACAAGAAAATGACAACTAGCTGATAATGCAAGATGTGAAATTTGTTACCAAAGAAAATTTCTAGAACGACGATCATGTGGACCATAGATAAAACAAGCTCGCCAAGAGACAGAGGGAGCCACACAAATCCCATCTACAAGAATAATGTTTTTGTTACCAGTTACAATGTTTAAGGTGATGTTATCTTTCCACCATAGAGCTAAACCTCCCGAACGTCCAATCGGATTGACATAAAAGAAACCAGTAAAAGAGAGAGAGCGACGTAGAGATTCTAAATATCACTCTTTATTCTTTGTTTCCATTAAGAAAACTACATCTGGGCGATGGGCTCGACAGAGCTCTCGCAATTTCGAAACTGTCAGGGGTCGCCCAACTCCCTAACAATTCCAAGATAGAACTAACATGACGCGTGTGGCTGATCTGGGGCAGCCACCACACCCACATCCGAAATAGATGGATCATTAATAGACGCAATCTCAACAGGTACTTCTACGAGGTTCTGAGTATCTACAGAAAGAGAAACAGTCTTTGGCTTGGTTTTGGGGCTTGTAAATTTATGAAAATTCTTTCTTGAGCGAGTAGGAATAATGGAATTAACAGATTGGGTAGTAGGATTGGATGTGACTGTTTGAAAATCTGGTTGTTGTTTGCTTCTTTTTTCCGCAGGTGGGTTAGGCGGAGAGGCACATGGTTTTCTTTTAACATAAAGCTTCGATAGATTCTCCTCAATGATGTCTATGTCCTCCGCAATTACTAAAGGTCTGACTATTAAGGAGTTGTTTTGTGTTGGGCTACTTGGGGGGGGGGGGGCTATCAGTAGGTTCTGTTACAAAATATGTATGCATAAAACTCGGGTTTCGACACATATTGTTTAGTATGGGTGTTGTACTAAAGTTTTCCATGGGATTGGTTTGTTTAAAATTCACATTCATGGTGTCGGAGTATGCGTTGTGTGTTGGTCCTGTAGGGTCAATGGACGAAGATGAAGCACCATGGGATACAAGCTCATGGGAAGTGATTTGTATGGGATCAACAGGTGATGTTGATTCTGGCTGATTATTGGTGTCATTTGACACTTTGTCATTAAGGATATGAGGTGTTGAGGGTTGTCCCGAGGCCCGATGGAGTGGTTGTTTGTTTTTCAAAGAGGCAATAGGGCGCTTAAACTGAAGTGCACGTATCCCAGCCCCAACCCGAGATATAGATTCGTCCCGGTCATACCCACATGAGTGAACATCGTGGCCTAGACGACCACAAGAATAACAAAAAATCTCCTAACTTCTTATATTTAAAACTGATCTGTAAAGGTTCCTTACCATCCCGTTGTAAAGTAAAACCCGAACATAGGGGTTTTCGAAGATTCACTTTGACCCAAAAACGCAGGTAGCTCCTATCAAACTGAAAACCCTCGTCATCATAATCAACATCAACTAGAATACCAACTTTTGGGGCGATTTCTGTTGCATATGCTCTTGTGAGTTTTCCAAAAGGCAATCCGTGAGCTTGCACCCAAAAACTTTCATACGCGAAATCAATTTCTGATAATGTACATCAGGGTTCCATGGTCGTGGAATGAGGCAATAACCTTTAATGAGCCACAGGGATTCATGGAGTATCTTTTGCACATCTTGTTCATCAGAGAAAGTAAATATAAAGTGGTTGTTTTCCCATGGATGGATCGAGGTTAACGAACAAGAACGCCAAGCACTTTTGACTATGGAAGATACAACATCTCGGCTGAAACTACGGTTATCTGCAAATATTTTACCAACCAAACATAGATTTGGGAGTAAAATGCAAGAATCGTCCCTGTGGTTTGCCCAAATTGCAGATTTAGTCCCCGAGTTTTCGAAAGTGCAGGCGGCCTCCCTGTGTGGAAACTTCGGTTCCGTTTTGGTCACTGTGGTTTGCTCAAAATTGCAAAAATGGTCCCTGTGGTTTGCTCAAATTTCAAAAATGGTCCCTGTGGTTTGCTCAAAAATTGCACGGCCAGGGACCAAAACGGAACCAAAGTTTCCCCACAGGGAGGCCGCCTGCACTTTCGAAAACTCGAGGACTAAATCTGCAATTTGGGTAAACCACAGGGACCATTCTTGCATTTTACTCTTGATTTGGTGAAGGAGCCATGTTAAAAAAGACTATGTAGAGATTAGGTTACTGTGAACTATGTTGAAAAAGATTGAAGGAGATGGAAATTTCTAGTAGGTGGGATATATGAACAGACAAGCTGCAAATATCTCAAAAAGTGAGAGACCTCACGTGGGAGAGAGAAAAATTAAGGTGGGTGTTTTAGTTGTAGAGAAACAGAGTTGAGCATTATGGAATGGCAGAGAGAGGATGCTATTACCAAATTTGTTTCATTATAAGATCCTAATGTCTATCTTTGATTTCAAATCTAGGATTTCCAAAATTCCGTATTCATACGAAACTTATGCGTTTAACAAATAATTTTTTTTTCAAGCAAGTGATTTAACATTTAAATATTTTTTGCTTATTTGTGTTTAGGCATTATGTATTCATATAAGTGATAATACATAAACTAAAACTTAATAAAAAAACCCCGTAAGTGCACGGGTATTATAACTAGTTTAAAAAAAATATATATATAATGATTTAAGATTATTTGAGGACAAAAATTTGTTTACATACTAAGGGATCAATCCCCAACCTCCATCTTCATTTAATCTAATGGTTGAGATTAAAATCATACTTTACACTGCAAGGGCATTTTTGTCCATATAAAAGCCCTAATTTAATAACCAATCCTTCAAAACACACACAGTAAGTGTGTGTTTCTCTGTTTTCTCTCGACTAAATCGTTCTTCTTCAATAAACAACTTACCGAAGGCGTCGCAACATCCAAGACGAGTACACCAATCTCGACATTTCGGCAAACTCAATCGATGTCGCTGTGATGTTTCATCTCGTTATCGATCTCCTAGGGTTTGTTCACTTTATGCATCAACAGATCCCCCTCGTAAGTTCCATTAACACCTTATTAATATATAAGTTCATTCAATTTTTTGATTATATGTTTGATCTAGGGCTTGATAGAGTAATTTTCAACTCGATTTATATAAGTAGTATTGAGGTTTATGATGAAAGTGAGAGTTATTTTTAGGTTAGTTATGACCATTAATGAGTGTTAATTGTGTTATGATGTTAGAAAGGATATAATTTGAGACCTGGATTAGCGATCGAAGCTCATTTAGGTGGTATTTAGGATCACGTTATTAAAATTATGCGTTTCGATTCATGATTTGATGGATATTAGTTGTTAATGTGTGATCTAGGGAGTTTTAAGACTTAAAGGCTGTGATGATACTACAGGTATTTAAGATTACCTTTTTGGTGTGATAACTTTATTAGTCAAGCTAAAGCAAGAATCAAATTTTTAGTACGTTTGTATATGTTCAGTAGCCATTGTATATGTTTCTGCTTAAATCGTCTTCTGATAGTATATGTTCAATCGCCATTGTGTCTATTTCTGCTAAAGCAAGATTACCTTTTTCGTTTACTGAGATGAGGTTGTCATTAGAGTACAGAGTGGGCACCATGATCGAGATTCCTCGAGCTTTTCTAATTGCTAATGAGGTATATAACCTTTGAAATTGCATATTTTTATGGTTTGCAAAATTAAAATATCTGATACAAACAATTACTTTGAAAGGAGATTTTGACGTGTTTCAGGTTTTCGAGCAATCGGATGTGGTTATCTGCTATCTTCAGTTGCTGCGTTTTTCATTAATGTACATGATCTCTGACATTCCTCATAATAGGAAGAACTCGAGAAAGCACACCTTTAATTCTTGGCGTAAACTGCAGAGCATCAGAAGTGGCAAAGTCCACAAGTATTTGGACCATAGTTGGCAAAGCTGAATTCTGTGCGGACAAGTAAAAGTATACTTCTTCCATCATCAGGCCTGGTAAGTGAGAACCAATAGCAACAAGTAGAGAAGATGCAGCCCTTTTCCAATCATCTTTTATTTCCTTTGATGAAATGATCTCTGCGGTCATACAAAAAGGTAATGATTTGTAGTGAACAGACAGAAACACGTTTTCTTACATAAAAGGGCCATAAAACAAAGAAAAATACATAGCCACCATCATATTGGTGATTTTCTGAATATCACCAATATGTTCCTTCCTCTTGACTGAATTTTGATAAGGCTTGTATCATTTGAGACAAGAGTTCACATTTTTCAATCTGAACAAAGAACTCGTAAACCATTGTTTCATTGGCTGATATGAATGCATTATGACAAGTACGAAGGTGCTCTAATTCTTTCATGAAATTTGACAACATTATGATTTATGTATTTTTTTGGTAGCATCGAAGGCAATATATTACAAGTAGTGTTTTCAGGAAATTTGATAAACTTTGGGTCCCTGTTGCCTCTACTTTGGAAGGCACGAGAAAGATTGAAAATGAGAACTCTAGTGATACATCTGGAGTGTCGGTTTTGGAAACAACAGACCTTATCCAAAGTAGTAGCTCTGCAAGCTCTAGTGCATTTCATAATTTGCATCCTTAGTTTATTGGTTATACTCGAGGAAAGCTTCATGAATTAATTATTAAGTCATACAAGAGTTGGGAGTTTTCTGCAGCGATAAATGAAGTCTTAGACCCATGGATTAATTTGAGACATCCAAAAAAAGAAATGGAGAAAAATATATACAATCCAGCCATCACTAACAAATTCTCAAGATCAGGTATTATGAATGCTTCTGAATCTCAGTATATTCTTTCTTTCTTGTTGCTATATTTAGCCATCAATTTGAGCTCATATTGCTGTACACGTGTGGGACACTTCGGCTCACCCCAGCTTTCTTTTTCAAAAAATCTATTTTGTGCCTCTGATGAAGCGAAAAGTGTACCGCTTTTAGGGGGTCATTTAAGCCCTAAATCGTATTTATTTGATCAAATATTGCCCTAAATCGTTCCTTTTGTCATTTTAGGTACTTTGGAGAAGAAATCTGGAAAAGGAAGCATTTTGGACGTTTTTGGAGCATAATGTCACACCCCAAAAATGGCGCAGCGGAATGGCATTCACGGGGTATGACCTCATAGTCAAGAACACAAGGTGTCACAATAGAGAAATACTAAATGTATAACATAAGACAGATAATAGTCGCAAACTCCCACAACCGGGATACGTACAATGATCCAAAATAAACATAAGTCTCAAAGTTAAACAACGTCACTAGGGAATAACAAATGCAACTCCACGAGATATAACCCGGGAGGGTCTTGTCTTAAGTCTTGCTAAGCCAGTCAAAACTCAACTTTCTAAGCAGCTTCAATAACACCTGAAAATGGTACTAGAAAACGTCAACATAAAGTTGGTGAGCTCGTAGGTTTAAAAGTTGACCCACGATGCTGTGAAAAATAGCTTAGGACAATAGTGAGCAAGATATACGAATATGAGCACATAGTAAAGACCACAAACTATCACAGACGGCAAACACGTATAATTGATCCACACATAGTCTGGGTGCCACTTCCCCAAATGATATACTGGGTGTCACTTCCCCAAAGTTATATACTGGGTGTCACTTTCCCAAAGTTATATACTGGGTGTCACTTTCCCAAAGTTATATACTGGGTGTCACTTCCCCAAAGTTATATACTGGGTGTCACTTTCCCAAAGTTATATACTAAGGTTGCTAAATACGGTTGCACAAGGTTGTTAAACACAGGTTGCACAAAACAAAACACGTCACAGCATGTAATCGCATCAACACACATAATGCCCACGCAATATAGAAACCGCACAAATTTAGTTCTATCATCCAAAACATTAAGCTATGTAACAACTTGGATCTAACTTGATTTCACAACTCATCAGACAAGAACTGTCATGAAATTAAGTCAGAAGTTGTTACACAAACTTAATGTCTTAAGTGATAAACAACAAAATAAATCCACACAATGGTAATCACCTAGATAGTGTCCGCACAATTTGATTCACACAAAAGGGCACATATTGCAATCAAACGCACATATTGTCCAAAATCATGAAAACAGTATATCACAGCATGAAAACATTTAAAAACATTGAGTACCATTTCCACCCCAAAGTAAAAAACACGTTAAAAAGTGGGGCTACGAGAACTCACCTCAAGCAAGCAAAGCACAACAAGATCTACAGAAGTAAAGTACTCGGCAGCTCTCAAGTATCGGCACTCACGGACTCGGCACAACCTAATAATGTAAATTCGCCTTAACATAATCTCCAAATGTAAAAGTTCCAAAAGTTAACTACCCCCGAGTAGATTCTATTTTAAATTCCAAAATCTCTTTCTCATATTAGTTACTAGCGTTTGGTATCGACGGTGTGTAGTGGTGACACGACATGACTCAAGTGAACACACGCCAAGCAAAACGACCAAGACGTAAACGACTCAAAGTAAACTTCATATAGCCCACGACAGTTTGAAGCAATACTCTAAACAATCTCTACGACAACATGAAAATTTAGTGATAAAACCTTAAGACTTAATATGTTACTTGAACGAATGATCAGATACTTATCCGCTTCGTCAACTTGACAATAATTCCATGATATCCTCAATACTACTCTAATAATACCTCTTGTTTTACGTGCCCTCGAAACATTTAATAACTCTTAAAAATAAACCTTTAGTTATGTTGTTAATAAACTAATGATTTATAAAATGAATTTTAGTTTTGTTTTAATAAACCTAACAAGTATAATATACTTGTTATTATTTACTTGAAAACGCTTACCTGATTATCGTTGTTGCATATATATATATTTATGCGGATGTTTCGAGTTCATTTTTTCATTTTTATCTTGAGTTATTATTTGTTTCGAGTCACAAGTCCGAGTCATGACCTCTCGGCTTATTATATCAATCCATATTAAATCTATATATACAACAATTTAAATCTCATCACCGCAATCCACTTCAACCACTCGTGGTCGTCTACGACACACGTCTAATCTAATCTCCGTCAACTAATAATCGTCACACAATCGATTCCCATTATCTCAATCAACACAACAACAACAATAATAATAACAAGAGTAGCAAAAAAAAGAATAACAATCATAATAAAAATGGTTTTTAACCACAACCGCAAGTACTGCCGAGGCCAAGAGGGTCTCGGCTCTAGTTTTCTCGTCGCAACAGCAAAAGCAAACGGACCAAATGGTCTCGGTTTCACGACCGTATCAACAAACCACAAGAATATAACCAAACAATCGGATTCGAGCAAACCCATTCGAACCAAAAATGAAATAAACATACAACTAATCAACAAAGACATCAAGGTTAGCAACCAAGCCGAAAATAAGCCCATACCGAGAGCTTAAGCTCTCGGCTTCACAGTGACACCACAAAAACACGACACACACACGACACAAGTGGATACCAAACTATTTTACTTGTATAAAACATCAAAACCCATTTGTTTTAACCCGAAAAATTAATAAAACTACGAGTTTGACCCGTGAACGAGTCAACACACGCGTAAAAACGCGTGTTCTTACCGTTTCTTCACTTGATCTATACGTTTAGAGTTTAGAAATGATAGTGGGAGGGTTTTGATAGTGACGAATCAAAAATAACGAGTGGTTGGGGTTGGATTTGAGGCGCGTGATGTATACCAAAAGAAAGAGGAGAGTGAGAGGAGTATTATGGTGGTGGTGGTGTAGTTGTAGGGGCGGTGGTGATGGTGGTTGGGTGTGGTGCCGGCGGCGGCTGCAAGAGGAGGAAGAGAGAATGGAAATGTTGAAGATGAAGTGAAATAAAATAATGGGTAGGGTTAGGGTTTTAATAAAACCTGGTATTGTTGCTATTAGGTCCTTGTGCAAGCTTATTTTTCATTTAAGGAGTCGGTGCAAGGACTAGCGGAATAATTACTATTATTCTCTCCCGAGATTACTTATTTTTATTCCCGAAGAATATTAAACATCACCGATTAAATTTTAATCGTCACCGTTCGTCTTAAAAATGTTTTTCCACTGAGTTTGATGACAAATACGTTCATAAAACAAAACGTGACCGTTTCTCATTTAAACTCGACTTATTAGGTTTCCTAGTGCCAGAGTCGGAGTAGTGCCTAAATTAATCGTCACGCAAGAACCTAGAAAATTCACGGTTGCTACAGTCTACCCCCGTTAACAGAATTTTGTCCTCAAAATTTAGTTGACTAAGGGTCTGAGCTTGCTCGGACAGTATTCACCCTTCGATTTGGTTGCACACAGGAAGGTAAGGGTGTGGGTGTCAATCCAAATAGTACCGGGTGCTACTTCCCAATTGGTACTATCAATACTTCCTAACCTCTAGAAGTCACACAAATAAAACCACATAATAATCACACAGTAAGGCAAGCTTTCCCGTCCTTGAGCAAAGCCGTCAAAAACCTTAGGCATCTTTTCGGTAGTTTGAGTTGAGCTTCAACTGAAATCTAGCTTAACCCCACAACTCATCAAACAAGAACTGTCATGAGGTTAAGCTAAATCACAAATTTAAGCCCAGTAACAACTTGATTTCAACTTAATCTCACAACTCATCAAACAAGAACTGTCATGAGATTAGGCTAAAATCAAGTTGGACCTAACCTTAAACTACAGAACAACTTGAACCTAACTTAACTCCACAACTCATCAAACAAGAACTGTCATGGGATTAAGTTAAATATCAAGTTGTAAGAAAAGAACTCAACATTTTTGAAGTATTGGCTCAATTATTGGATCTCTTCCAAATAAACAAATCAATAAACCCACAAAGCTTAGATTTAGAAGGTTGAGAAGCTTCAACTAAGAGAGATGGGTATTCCTGTTTCCTTCAAAATCGACAGTGCATGCTCTAAGTATATCTCCTAAAGTCGAATAGTATGCTTACCCTGATCATCGGTCTAGGAATGGAAGGTCGTACTCAATTATAACTGTGCTCCTAATGCATCCTATAGTGTCTGACAAAATCGTGATGCAAACCAATGTCACAATCCGATATAATAGATACAGGTGTTCCTCTTGTGTGTCGCTTTAACTAGATTTCTTATCTTTGAATATTGCGGGGGCATTGGTCAAACCAAAGGACTTAACTTGAAAACTCGAATTGCCTGTATATTGTTCTTAACGCGGTTTTAGGTTTGTCAGTCTTGTGCACTCTCAACTAATGATATTTGGGTTCGGAATCTTTCTTCGAGAAGTGACGCGTATCATGAAATTTGTGTCTCTCCGGGAGTTAAGTTGATGTGTATCTCAATTCTTCAAGGAGGGGTAATTCCTGTTAGGTTTTTACGAAGTACTCCAGGGAGTCTTAAGCACGCGAGGTATCTTTGGATTTCTGCTCGTCCTACTAAGCGCACTGAAATAGGCGGTTTTATAGTAACTATCGAGTGATTAGGCTTCATGAAATGCCTCGTCCATTCTTGAGCAAAATCATTTAAAAATTTTAAGCTAAGTAGCAACTTTAAACTTAATCTCACATCTCATCAAACAAGAACTGACCTGAAATTAAGTTAAAAGTTGTTAAAAAGCTTCTTTTTTTTTTTTTTTTTTTTTTTTTTTTTTTTTTTTTTTTGAAGAAAAAGAAAATTTTTAGTTAAAGTTTGGGGTTGCTCAAAAATGTACGGGTGGCATTTCAGCACTCCAAGATCCTACTACCAGGTGGTGAAGATTTGAACCATCATATCGGTTTCTACCTTTTTGGTCATACACTATATCAATCTCATATCTAAGAGCTAGGACACTAGGCTTCGCCTTTAACAGAGGCATGAACTAAGTGAAAGCAAATCTATAATCGACATCAGAATCAAACAGTATGATAGTCTAACATTCATCTAAAGAGAACATACCCGTCACGAGGTTCGGGTTCTGGCGTCCATCTTCAGCGTTCATCACGAATACCCGCCCACGAGCTGGGTTGCCATTGTTTCCAGTGTTCCCATTAGTCAATAAGGCCTGATTCTGGTTATTCTGCACTTGTTCCTGTGCCATATTCAACTTAGGACACGTGTTTCGAAAATGATCCGGGCTCCCACACTCATAACATGTCCTTGGGTAAATGACCTTAATCGGAGTCGCTTGCATGGCTACTGCCCGACAATCCCTTGAAATGTGACCAATTTGATTGCAGTTGAAACACACTAGGCAGGGTTTAGTCTCCAGGTGGTGGTAGTTACATTTGGCACACTTAGGGTGAGGACCTTCATATCCCTTACGGCCCGAGCTCGTTGCTACAAATCCTTTTCCCCACTTAGCTTTCTTGTTGTTACCATTTGCATCTCCTTGCTTACTTGGCTCACTCACGGTCTTCCTCTTATCACCACTCTTGGACCATGTCCCATTTCTAACCATTTCATCCGTTAAGGTTGCAGATTTCAGTATCGCGCTCTGAAGGGTAGGGGGCTCAGTCGCTTTCACCATCCCGCGAATCTCAGGGACCAAACCATAGATATACCTTTCAATTCTCTTGGATTCAGGAGTGACCATATGAGGTACTAGTCTAGCAAGCTCGTGGAATCGATCCGTATAAGTCGTATGATCCGCTCCTACCATGGTATGGTGGTAGAACTCATGTTCCAGTTTCTGCAACTCATTGTCTGGACAATACTCCTCTGTAAACAATACCTTAAATTCATCTCAACTCATCCCTATGGTAGCTTCTCTGCTCTAAGCATGAATTTGCGTATTCCACCAAGTCAATGCTTTTCCAATCAATGAACAGGCGGCATACTTCACCTTCTGATGGCTCGCACACTCACTTATGTCAATCACCGACTCCATCTTCTCTACACATCGAGTATAAGCTATCGCTCCTCCATTGCCATCAAAGTCCACTGGTTTGCATGTTGTAAACTCCTTGCACGAACATCCCTTGCCACTATTGTTGTTGTGGTTCCTTTCATTGACGTGATCACTTCCACCGTCGTTGTCCACTTGATCATTCCCACTCGCGTAGTTCCCTTGGTTGCTTATATGGTCGCCAACTTGGGTGACAATGGTGGGTAGCAGCTCCCGTAGTTGTTAGGCGATAATAGTAGTAACATCAAGAGTCTCGTTTCCGTCATCATCGCTTTCCGTGCCGCGACCTCCTGCCCTACCTCCTCGCCCACCAGTCCTTCCACCCCTCGGTGATGGAATGCCTCGGTTAACTCGAGTCGACCTTCTTGGAGGCATGCTTCTTCAAAATAGGACATTGGTAGACGTTAGATAGGAGATAGGTAGGATAGGTCGGTATACATGTCGTACTACTACACTCAACTTCCTATCTAACAGTCCATGAATTTGATAAGTCCATGCCTCATCATGTTATCGTAAAAACGTTGGCCAGGCGTTTTTAAGATAACATCATGCTGCATTTACTTGTCATCATCACTTCGTGTCATACTATAATCGCACACGTAGTTCCTATAATGCAAACTATATGAGGATTCTTAGGTTATAGTCTAGGTTAAACCACCTAATTCTCTATAACCTTGGTCTCTGATACCAATCTGTCACACCCCAAAAATGGCGCAGCGGAATGGCATTCACGGGGTATGACCTCATAGTCAAGAACACAAGGTGTCACAATAGAGAAATACTAAATGTATAACATAAGACAGATAATAGTCGCAAACTCCCACAACCGGGATACGTACAATGATCCAAAATAAACATAAGTCTCAAAGTTAAACAACGTCACTAGGGAATAACAAATGCAACTCCACGAGATATAACCCGGGAGGGTCTTGTCTTAAGTCTTGCTAAGCCAGTCAAAACTCAACTTTCTAAGCAGCTTCAATAACACCTGAAAATGGTACTAGAAAACGTCAACATAAAGTTGGTGAGCTCGTAGGTTTAAAAGTTGACCCACGATGCTGTGAAAAATAGCTTAGGACAATAGTGAGCAAGATATACGAATATGAGCACATAGTAAAGACCACAAACTATCACAGACGGCAAACACGTATAATTGATCCACACATAGTCTGGGTGCCACTTCCCCAAATGATATACTGGGTGTCACTTCCCCAAAGTTATATACTGGGTGTCACTTTCCCAAAGTTATATACTGGGTGTCACTTTCCCAAAGTTATATACTGGGTGTCACTTCCCAAAGTTATATACTGGGTGTCACTTTCCCAAAGTTATATACTAAGGTTGCTAAATACGGTTGCACAAGGTTGTTAAACACAGGTTGCACAAAACAAAACACGTCACAGCATGTAATCGCATCAACACACATAATGCCCACGCAATATAGAAACCGCACAAATTTAGTTCTATCATCCAAAACATTAAGCTATGTAACAACTTGGATCTAACTTGATTTCACAACTCATCAGACAAGAACTGTCATGAAATTAAGTCAGAAGTTGTTACACAAACTTAATGTCTTAAGTGATAAACAACAAAATAAATCCACACAATGGTAATCACCTAGATAGTGTCCGCACAATTTGATTCACACAAAAGGGCACATATTGCAATCAAACGCACATATTGTCCAAAATCATGAAAACAGTATATCACAGCATGAAAACATTTAAAAACATTGAGTACCATTTCCACCCCAAAGTAAAAAACACGTTAAAAAGTGGGGCTACGAGAACTCACCTCAAGCAAGCAAAGCACAACAAGATCTACAGAAGTAAAGTACTCGGCAGCTCTCAAGTATCGGCACTCACGGACTCGGCACAACCTAATAATGTAAATTCGCCTTAACATAATCTCCAAATGTAAAAGTTCCAAAAGTTAACTACCCCCGAGTAGATTCTATTTTAAATTCCAAAATCTCTTTCTCATATTAGTTACTAGCGTTTGGTATCGACGGTGTGTAGTGGTGACACGACATGACTCAAGTGAACACACGCCAAGCAAAACGACCAAGACGTAAACGACTCAAAGTAAACTTCATATAGCCCACGACAGTTTGAAGCAATACTCTAAACAATCTCTACGACAACATGAAAATTTAGTGATAAAACCTTAAGACTTAATATGTTACTTGAACGAATGATCAGATACTTATCCGCTTCGTCAACTTGACAATAATTCCATGATATCCTCAATACTACTCTAATAATACCTCTTGTTTTACGTGCCCTCGAAACATTTAATAACTCTTAAAAATAAACCTTTAGTTATGTTGTTAATAAACTAATGATTTATAAAATGAATTTTAGTTTTGTTTTAATAAACCTAACAAGTATAATATACTTGTTATTATTTACTTGAAAACGCTTACCTGATTATCGTTGTTGCATATATATATATTTATGCGGATGTTTCGAGTTCATTTTTTCATTTTTATCTTGAGTTATTATTTGTTTCGAGTCACAAGTCCGAGTCATGACCTCTCGGCTTATTATATCAATCCATATTAAATCTATATATACAACAATTTAAATCTCATCACCGCAATCCACTTCAACCACTCGTGGTCGTCTACGACACACGTCTAATCTAATCTCCGTCAACTAATAATCGTCACACAATCGATTCCCATTATCTCAATCAACACAACAACAACAATAATAATAACAAGAGTAGCAAAAAAAAGAATAACAATCATAATAAAAATGGTTTTTAACCACAACCGCAAGTACTGCCGAGGCCAAGAGGGTCTCGGCTCTAGTTTTCTCGTCGCAACAGCAAAAGCAAACGGACCAAATGGTCTCGGTTTCACGACCGTATCAACAAACCACAAGAATATAACCAAACAATCGGATTCGAGCAAACCCATTCGAACCAAAAATGAAATAAACATACAACTAATCAACAAAGACATCAAGGTTAGCAACCAAGCCGAAAATAAGCCCATACCGAGAGCTTAAGCTCTCGGCTTCACAGTGACACCACAAAAACACGACACACACACGACACAAGTGGATACCAAACTATTTTACTTGTATAAAACATCAAAACCCATTTGTTTTAACCCGAAAAATTAATAAAACTACGAGTTTGACCCGTGAACGAGTCAACACACGCGTAAAAACGCGTGTTCTTACCGTTTCTTCACTTGATCTATACGTTTAGAGTTTAGAAATGATAGTGGGAGGGTTTTGATAGTGACGAATCAAAAATAACGAGTGGTTGGGGTTGGATTTGAGGCGCGTGATGTATACCAAAAGAAAGAGGAGAGTGAGAGGAGTATTATGGTGGTGGTGGTGTAGTTGTAGGGGCGGTGGTGATGGTGGTTGGGTGTGGTGCCGGCGGCGGCTGCAAGAGGAGGAAGAGAGAATGGAAATGTTGAAGATGAAGTGAAATAAAATAATGGGTAGGGTTAGGGTTTTAATAAAACCTGGTATTGTTGCTATTAGGTCCTTGTGCAAGCTTATTTTTCATTTAAGGAGTCGGTGCAAGGACTAGCGGAATAATTACTATTATTCTCTCCCGAGATTACTTATTTTTATTCCCGAAGAATATTAAACATCACCGATTAAATTTTAATCGTCACCGTTCGTCTTAAAAATGTTTTTCCACTGAGTTTGATGACAAATACGTTCATAAAACAAAACGTGACCGTTTCTCATTTAAACTCGACTTATTAGGTTTCCTAGTGCCAGAGTCGGAGTAGTGCCTAAATTAATCGTCACGCAAGAACCTAGAAAATTCACGGTTGCTACACATAAAAGTGAAGAAAACGACAAAGTCTCAAAAATATGCTGGAAAGTACATGTGACGGCGTCAAGACTTGCTCTTGACGGCGTCACGGCTTGGCAAAAGTGGTGGATATGAAAAATACACATGATAAGCCAGTGAGATTTGCATTGGAATTCTGACGGCGTCACCCTTTGGAGTGATCAAGGTCATCACGGTTTAAGTTGAAGAATGACGGCGTCACCCTTTACCTAGACGGCGTCAGCTTCTGATAGGCCAGAACGGATTTTGGAGTTTTAAAGGGAGACGGCGTCAAGAAGGCCATCACGTGTTAACTAGTCACAACTTGCGCGCGCGGTAGCTATTACTGTTTTGGCCATAAAATTCTCATACGAACTCGGATTTAGGTGATTCAAAAGGCCACGCGATCGGGACGAAAAGATCTACAATTTGGTGAAAAATTGGACGTGACGGCGTCACGTGTAAGTCTGACACCGTCAGATCGGGCCGACAGAAAAAATGCCTATAAATATAACTTCACAACTTCATTATTTGTAAGCCCTAAACCCTAAGTCCGATTCTAGGGTTTAGGTAGGTGTTTTTCCAGCAACTTAGAGGGTCCTAATCATGCCATAAACATCTTGTAATGGTTTGTTTATCGATTCAATCTTATGTTATGTCTTCAATTATGATCATTGTTGATTTCTCTTCATTAATTATGCTTGGCTAAATCACCTTGTGTCTACTTATGATTGTATGAAACTTGTATATAATCAATTAGATCTTATTGATTTCTTGTTGATGTGTGTGTCCATCTCCATCAATTAGGGCGTGACAACTTCAATAGATTTAGTTGGTTTAGTTTATAATTCTTGCTTCCTATTGTTTCTTGTTTTGATTGGGTGATATCGATGTTATGCTTAAGAAAACTGGCTAACCTCCTATACGGTAACTTGCTTGAGCGTCTTAAGAAGCATGAACCAATGCGTACTAGGTTTATTTGGTTGTATTTAATGCATGAGCGAATTCTAGTGATCCCATGTTAGGAGCTTCTTAGCCGGCTCGACATAGGAGTGAAGTAGGAGCTTATAGAGTTGGGGAAGTACGTACGCCACCCCACGAATGGTATTAAGGAATACAACCCGTCAATTAAAACAAGGTGTGACAATTCAATAGGTAGAATTGGATAGCTAGCAAGGAGTAATACATCATAGGTAGACATGCTTCACTTCCCGTGTAGGACCCTAGTTTACTTTTCTTGCATATTAGTTTAGTTAGTAGCTTTTGGGTTAGTTGATTATCAACTAATTCCGCCCCTTCTTCCAAAACATGAGATTTTTACTTGCTTTCCATAAAATATAAAAGTACAAAAAGAATCATCCATCACCTCTAGACCTAGTTAGAATAAATTTCAATCCTAACGAACACTATTCTTTGAGTTGAACGATCAATCCCCCGGTACTTGCCACTTCAATATACTACATCGGTCAGGTACACTGCCTGGTGGGGATTGCAAACTTCTCAAGATCCCTTGAGAGGTAAAACCTGTTGTAAGGTTGCAAAACCACGCATCAAGTTTTTGGCGCCGCAGCCCGGGGAGTAGTTATTGCTTAGGTTGAAATTTTATTTTTATTAGGTCTACTCACAAGATTCCTATCAAGTGAGATATTTTATTTTTATTTTGTAGCTTTCTCGTAGTCTATCTTTTCTTTGTGATTTTGTTTGTAATTTGCTTCAAATGGAATTTTCACTTAGATTTCTAAGATTGCAAGATATGGTTGAGTGGCTAGAACACCAAGAAGTTCAAAATACCTCATTTAGAGACACTTATGAATCATATGAGCCTTCACCTAGGATAGATTCTTATGAACAACCTCCATGTTTAGGATCTTGTTTTAGTGAGGCTAATAGGAAAAGCGACCTAGTTTGCCAAGGAATTGTGGATAGAGCCGTATCAATAAATCATAAGTTGGATGAAGCACTAGGTTTGTTATTGTCACTACCTAAGAAAACAATTGACGAGGATATAGGTGATCTTGACACGTGGAATAATGAGGAAAACACCATAAGCCCACAAAATACTCAACCATCATTTGAGGCACCCACACCGCCCGTGACTTACCCGGAAGAAGTGGAAGAGACTTTAGGAATCCCGATGGAGGTAGAACCCTTGGACCAAGCACAACTAGAGGATATAGGTTTGCACACTTTTAGTGATGACCTTACTCATAGTTCTAGGGAATTTCCTAGTGTTGATGAATTGGAACCTCAACCTTTACACAACTTTTCATCCTTAGATTTACATCTAGGAGAAAAAAGAGGAACCGACCCACCCATCAACCAATATTATCCGGGTAGTTTTAGGATGAAGGAAGCCATTCACTCACCCCCTTCACCTCACGTGGCATATTCACACCCTAAGGGTGTGTATCGCTACTTTCACCCGCACTTAATCCTAAGTGTAGGGAAAACCTCCCCTATTTTTGTTAAATAAGGGTAGAGTCAGGCTCGTGACTCGAACAAAAACAAGCGCTTCTTGGGAGGCAACCCAAGCTTTATTTGCTTTGTGTGTTTATTTATTTGTTTGTTTTTATTTGTTTCCGTATGTGTGTTTAAATTTTATTATTATTGATTCATGTTCAAAAGTAATTTGTGAAAATGCTTTATGTTGTTTTTAACTTCGTCTTAACTACATATAAAGGTATTTTGCAAAAGTTAAGTGTAAGGGAAATCTAAATCGGTTTATTAGAACACAAATGAACATGAATCGTAATAATAATAAATGAACATACATATTAGTATTTGTTTGAGTCAAATGCTTGTATCGAGTCATAATGATGTTTTGCAGGAATTCCAGGAAGTAAGGTATAGGTTTTTCCAAAAATTTTCCGGAAACTTAACATGAGAATTCTGTCAGATCATTTCTGACGGCGTCAGGCCTTACAACCTGACGGCGTCAGGTTTTAATTTTCTGAAATTTTTGAAAGTTTTGTTTTTCTACCGGAATCATAAAAAGTTTTTATTAAATCTCTAACTTATAAACTCCAGGAATCTGCAAAACATTCATTCCGCAAGCATTATATCTTTAATTGTTTTATTTCTAAGTCTGGAATTACACCTAGTTGTGAGTTGTCTTTGTTCGGTTTGATGCTTTGGTTTTTCTTGTTTGTTTTCTCAGGATTAACAGGTTATTTTGGACAAGGATATGTATGTGGAATCAAGCTTTTGGCGATGCATTAGTCTTGAAGCTTCTACATTACCTTGGAAGAAGATCTAACCATGTTACCTCTTTATCCACCGAACAAATCAGGGGAGTATTTGATTTCATTCTTTTACCTTTTCACTTTTACATCTTGTTATTTGAACATTGGGGACAATGTTCATCTTAAGTGTAAGGGGGGTAAAAGTACGATACTTTAGAGAATACAATTACGCTTGATTTTTGTTTGTTTAATGGTAGATGTGTAATAAAACTGAGAGAAATACCTGTTAAGGCAATTTTAGTGCCAAATTTAAAATTTTTTACAACATATAGGAGTGAAACTTTGGTCTTAATGAGCGTCTCACGGATAGGAGTTATATGACTAGCACAAAAACCGTACCACTGAAAAAATTTTCCACCCCCAAATATGTGAGGTTCGCCCCTAGAATTGGTAGGAAAAGCATTTATGCTATGATGTGTGTACCGGTAGCACTTAGATTCTAGAACTTGCGTTAGGACCATTCCGAAGCCACAAGTGAGACTACATTCGTGTAGTTAGATTTACTACATGATAAGAGGCATTAGAATTAACCCATTGTTTTACACCTGTGTTTTTGTTATAATTACGTTGGCTACATTGGTCAAGTAATTCTCCCACACCCTTTGCGTTGTACTCATTTTTAGTACACGATACCCCTAGTACACCCCTCAGAGCCTATCTTTTCGTTTCGACCTTTAAGCATTTTACTTAAAGGAAGAATTTGTTACACCCCACTTAAATGTACACCCAAATCGCCTTAGCCTACCTTGTATGCACTCATTTTTAGTGCATTATTGTGACAACATTTGTTTAAACCCAAGTTAATTATCTAGTTGATTACATGGTTGCTAAGTCGAGTCATATCCTTGTACATATTGTTTTGGGACGATTGGGACTCATGGGTAAAGTACTAGTGTAATGGAGTAATGGGGAAGAACATCATTTATTACCCCCATATGTGCTAAATATTTTAAAAGTACTCCAAGTTTTTCAATTATCTTAATTCGAGTCATTAGAATAGTTATTTGTAAAGTTATGTAAAAGTTCAAGTGTAAGGGGAATGCAACGCCCCTTTGATGTATTATTTTGGATGGTAGGGCAAAAGTGTATGCAAAAAAAAAAAAAAAAAAAAAAAAAAAAAAAAAATCGAAAAATCAAGAAAAATACAAAAAAATGAGAAAAAGAAAAATAGAAAAAACATACGGACTACCATCCCGTTTCATTTTATGTTTATTTTATGTCTTTGTTATTTTGTTTTTAGCTTAAGATTGAGTCGAGTCTTGGCTTAGCAACATTGTATAGTACATGTAATTAATCAAGATCTTTAACTCGCCACCAGTAAAATATCCATTATCCAACAAAACCGTGTTTATCATATCCCTACACCTAACGTTATAACCCGTTTAAAAGCCCACTTAGATAGTTTATCTTAGGTGCTTACGCCTAGTGGAGGAGGTTTTCGATCCTTTCCCAAGCCTATGGTAATCTATTTGCTATGACAGGTAGTGAGAGATATTATCCGTTTTCATTTATGAGATTTATTTTGATGACACTTGAGAGATGTGAGTATCTAAACACTACTTGTGAGGTGCTAGTCTATAATCTCCGTGCTTATTATGATTAAAGTGGAACGACTATTTGTTGTAATTACTTTTATATTAGTGTTAAATGACCCCTAACTTGTATTTTGATTAGAATAAAAGCGCATTTGCTTGAGGACAAGCAAATCTCAAGTGTAAGGGTATTTGATGAAGCGAAAAGTGTACCGCTTTTAGGGGGTCATTTAAGCCCTAAATCGTATTTATTTGATCAAATATTGCCCTAAATCGTTCCTTTTGTCATTTTAGGTACTTTGGAGAAGAAATCTGGAAAAGGAAGCATTTTGGACGTTTTTGGAGCATAAAAGTGAAGAAAACGACAAAGTCTCAAAAATATGCTGGAAAGTACATGTGACGGCGTCAAGACTTGCTCTTGACGGCGTCACGGCTTGGCAAAAGTGGTGGATATGAAAAATACACATGATAAGCCAGTGAGATTTGCATTGGAATTCTGACGGCGTCACCCTTTGGAGTGATCAAGGTCATCACGGTTTAAGCTGAAGAATGACGGCGTCACCCTTTACCTTGACGGCGTCAGCTTCTGATAGGCCAGAACGGATTTTGGAGGTTTAAAGGGAGACGGCGTCAAGAAGGCCATCACGTGTTAACTAGTCACAACTTGCGCGCGCGGTAGCTGTTACTGTTTTGGCCATAAAATTCTCATACGAACTCGGATTTAGGTGATTCAAAAGGCCACGCGATCGGGACGAAAAGATCTACAATTTGGTGAAAAATTGGACGTGACGGCGTCACGTGTAAGTCTGACGCCGTCAGATCGGGCCGACAGAAAAAATGCCTATAAATATAACTTCACAACTTCATTATTTGTAAGCCCTAAACCCTAAGTCCGATTCTAGGGTTTAGGTAGGTGTTTTTCCAGCAACTTAGAGGGTCCTAATCATGCCATAAACATCTTGTAATGGTTTGTTTATCGATTCAATCTTATGTTATGTCTTCAATTATGATCATTGTTGATTTCTCTTCATTAATTATGCTTGGCTAAATCACCTTGTGTCTACTTATGATTGTATGAAACTTGTATATAATCAATTAGATCTTATTGATTTCTTGTTGATGTGTGTGTCCATCTCCATCAATTAGGGCGTGACAACTTCAATAGATTTAGTTGGTTTAGTTTATAATTCTTGCTTCCTATTGTTTCTTGTTTTGATTGGGTGATATCGATGTTAGGCTTAAGAAAACTGGCTAACCTCCTATACGGTAACTTGCTTGAGCATCTTAAGAAGCATGAACCAATGCGTACTAGGTTTATTTGGTTGTATTTAATGCATGAGCGAATTCTAGTGATCCCATGTTAGGAGCTTCTTAGCCGGCTCGACATAGGAGTGAAGTAGGAGCTTATAGAGTTGGGGAAGTACGTACGCCACCCCACGAATGGTATTAAGGAATACAACCCGTCAATTAAAACAAGGTGTGACAATTCAATAGGTAGAATTGGATAGCTAGCAAGGAGTAATACATCATAGGTAGACATGCTTCACTTCCCGTGTAGGACCCTAGTTTACTTTTCTTGCATATTAGTTTAGTTAGTAGCTTTTGGGTTAGTTGATTATCAACTAATTCCGCCCCTTCTTCCAAAACATGAGATTTTTACTTGCTTTCCATAAAATATAAAAGTACAAAAAGAATCATCCATCACCTCTAGACCTAGTTAGAATAAATTTCAATCCTAACGAACACTATTCTTTGAGTTGAACGATCAATCCCCCGGTACTTGCCACTTCAATATACTACATCGGTCAGGTACACTGCCTGGTGGGGATTGCAAACTTCTCAAGATCCCTTGAGAGCTAAAACCTGTTGTAAGGTTGCAAAACCACGCATCAGCCTCAAATTTCACTTGGTCAAACCCTTTGCAATCCATAGGATGTCTTGGTTATTTGGTTTTCCAGTCAGTCAGGTCATTTGCAACCTAGTACCTACCTTTACACTAGTCAAATCGGGGAATTTGGAGGTAGTATTTTGTTGTCCCAACATTGTTAGTACCTCACTTTCTGTTTTGAGAACTCAATAATCTATACCTTGCTTGATGATGTATAATGCAGATTTCAAAATAAGTTTTATTTGAGGATACCGATTTGAGAGTTTGATCAACATTATTTACATTTAATCGATAATTATAGTTCATCAATTCTACAGCGTTTCTATGTCAAACACTGTAATTTATCTGTCATTGTTGTGTATGAAGGTTCTTCTATGTGGGGAGCAACACTTAAATTTTTTTTCCAGCTTTCCTTTAACTTCTTCCAACTCCTGTTATTTATCGGACTCATTAAAATTTAATTTATGATTCTTTGCATAGATCAAGCTAGCAAAACAACTCGGTTTATGGCTAATGGAGTTGATGGTGATTACGAGTTAGAAGATGATGCAACTCCATTGGACAAGGAAGTATGCGTGTTTGAAGATTTGTGTGGTGATGCTACATTCTGCAGAGGAAAAAGTCTGGATTCTGTGGTGGAGAATGAAAATTGGGGTCTGCTAGATGGACAGGTGTTGGCATGGGTTTTTCATTTCCTTAGAGCTGATATAAAAGCCCTTGTTTATGCCAATTTGACTTGTAAGCACTGGAGATATGCGGTAAAGTTCTACAAGGATATCTCTAGACAGGCTGACTTGTCCTCGGTGTCAAATTGAACAGACTCTATGATTCACAACATAATGGTTTGTTTATCTGCCCCTTAAGAGTTTTTTCTTCTTTTTATTTTGTTTTATGTTATTTTTATTTTTTTTAGTAATAGTTACATTTATAAGTATTTCTGTTCCTATCCTTAGTGTTTTTTACAGTGAAATATTTTCTTGTTCTAAATTCTTATCTCTTCTCATGCAGAATGGTTATAATAAAGATAAAATTACTTCCTTGGTTCTACGTGGATGCACAAAAATAACTGCTAGCATGCTTGAAGAAGTTTTGGGCTTGCTCCCTTGTCTCTCATCTGTAGATATCAGAGGTTGTAGCCAGTTTGAAGACTTGGCTAGTAAGTTTTCGAATATCATATGGGTCAAGAGCCGTACTTCACATTCAGCAATGAGAAACAAGCAGTTGGCCGAAAGTAGCCATGTAGAGGATTCTAGTGGTCTTCGAGATTATTTTGAAAGTCTGGACAAGAGAGATGCATCAAATCAGTTGTTTTGAAGAAGCGTATACAAACGTTCAAAAGTATTTAATGCTAGAAAATCACCATCAATGCTATCTAGAGATGCTCAACTGAGGCGTTTGGCAATGAAGAAATCTGAAAATGGGTACAAGAGGATGAACGAATTTTTAGCTCTTGGTATGAAGGACATCATGAGAAAGATTGAAATCAATTAATTCACTCTATTACCCATAAATTTTTTGGTAAATTCTTATATATTCGTTTCTTAGACGCTTCAACTTGTTCTGAAATCAATTAATTCACTCTATTACCCATACATATAATCATTACATATGACAAAAACAATTAATTCACTCTATTACCCATAAATATAATCAATTAATTCACTCTATTACTCATATATTCGTTTCTTAGACGCTTCAACTTGTTCTGAAATCAATTAATTCACTCTATTACCCATAAATATAATCAATTAATTCTAATATGTTATTTTGTATCACAGGTGATACCTAATAACTTAGCCAAAACAGTTTAATGCTTTATCACAAGTGATAAATGTCAAAGTATTCCATAAAATTACAAAAAATAAAAAATAAAAAAATACACCAATCAGTAAAACTCATAATTTCAATCAGTAAAAAAATACAAGCCTTTAACCTTTTATGAACAAATTAAAAAAAAAAAATTCTTGTGTGTGTCGTCCGATATCACAAACTGATCAATAGCAGTACAAACTCTTTTCAACAAGGAGCAATACTAATCATGTAAGTGGCAGCACTAACAAAGATAACCAGCAGTACTAAGCTCCATTGAACAACATTAAAACCAACTAGCAGTACTAACCAATGTGTGATTTTGTATGTATCACAGGTGATACCTAATAAGTTATTTTGTATCACAAGTGATACCTAATAATTTATTTTGTATCACAGGTGATACCTCATAATGTAAGTAGGTAACTACAGTTTACGCAAACTCTTTGTGCTGGTCACTAAGCCCAAATTATTTTTCTTTATTGGGCTAGTGTAACAACAAGAATTTAGCCAAAAAAATAAGCTTAAAAGTCTGTAACAATCTATTTTCAACAAGCAGTAGTACTAATCATGTAAGTGGCAGCACTAACAAAGATAACCAGCAGTACTAAGCTCCATTGAACAGCATTAAAACCAACTAGCAGTACTAACCAATGTGTGATTTTGTATGTATCACAGGTGATACCTAATAAGTTATTTTGTATCACAGGTGATACCTAATAAATTATTTTGTATCACAGGTGATACCTCATAATGTAAGTAGGTAACTACAGTTTACACAAACTCTTTGTGCTGGTCACTAAGCCCAAATTATTTTTCTTTATTGGACTAGTATAACAACAAGTATTTAGCCAAAAAAATAAGTTTAAAAGTGTTTCAACACAATCTGTAACAATCTATTTCATATAAAAACTCAGTAATAATCAAACAATCATGTATAAGTCTGTTATTCAAATTTCATCAACACAATCTGGGAAATTTAAAATTAACAAAGATACTAAAAAAAGAAGCGGACGACTTATGTTGTAATTTCTGGTTGATCCAAGTGGTCCTCTTCTCTTGTAATTTCTGGTTGATCCAAATCGTAGATATAGAAAACCAAATACCTTAAACTAAATTTCACTAGTCACATGCGACCTGTTTTTGTTTATTATTTATTCTAATATCATCTTTTGTCTATGTTTCTTCTCATCTTATATTTGTGATTATTGATTGGGTGCATCAACATCTTTGTCAAAAACTTTACT
Organism: Artemisia tridentata subsp. tridentata; assembly: GCA_021014915.2. Taxonomy (NCBI): domain Eukaryota; kingdom Viridiplantae; phylum Streptophyta; class Magnoliopsida; order Asterales; family Asteraceae; genus Artemisia; species Artemisia tridentata. The sequence continues at coordinate 277,621,665 of CP139501.1, read as the reverse complement.
ATCGTCTTCATCAACTCTTTTAAGTTTATTTATTTTTGCTAAATACTTGTTGTTACCTACTTACATTATGAGGTATCACCAGTGATACAAAATAACTTATTAGGTATCACCTGTGATACAAAATAACTTATTAGGTATCACCTGTGATACAAAATAACATATTAGGTATCACCTGTGATAGTTAGACTGTAGTTAGCTACTTACTTTAAGCTCTAAGGATCTTAGGAAAAATAAAAAGGAATCGACAGCTTATTTGAATAAGCTGTGAATAAGCAAAAAGGGATGTTAAGCTAAAAGGGAAAAACTTGGTTAAGTGAATTAAAGGTGCAAGCTATAATGAAAAAGACCCAAGGGCAGAGTTGGTTGTGGTGTGTTAAACTGGTTGAGGATGGTAGAGGTCTGGGGTTCGAGCCTAGGCTCACGCTGGGCTTCCCAACTTCCCAGTTTTTATTTTGCAAATTTTTTTTATGAAACTTATTAATAAGCTAAAAATGAACAACTTTTGTGAAAACAAAATTTTTATAACTTGAGAATTAAGCTGGAAAAGGCAAAATAAACAAACAGTTAACATATTAGGTATCACCTGTGATACAAAATAACTTATTATGTATCACCTGTGATACAAAATAAGATATTAGGTATCACTTGTGGTACATACAAAATCACACACTGGTAATATATAAAAGAAGGTTATATTCAGTTTAACCAAAAGTATTTTCAAATTCAGATTACATTCATCTGTCTAATGCCTAACACTTAGTTTAACCATAAAGCCATAACAAGACAGAGTACAATCTCCAGCACCCGGGAATGTGGTTCGGGACCTAATAGAGCACCATCATTCTTAGGTAACCCCAAACTTGGACACTGTCCAAACCACGATCCATGTGATATTTCAGATCCATGTGATTTATTATGAAAGAAATTACATGTGATATAACATGTGTCTGGTAATAATTATTATATGTGATCATGATTTGATTATTTCTTATTCAAAAACTAGTAAAAAAATCACATGTTATTTTTCTGAAAATCACATGTGATATAACATGTGTCTGGTAATAATTTTTATATCACATGTGATCTTGCGTTGATTAAACAAAACAAAAACAAACACATCTTAACTAGTAAAAACATCTTCGACATTTCGCCATTTAACCAAAAGAAATACATAATATCATTTTCATATTTTACATAGAGCAACACCAACTATACAACATAGTAAGATGCACAAACCCATGACAATTTAACAAGTTTTAAAGATTACTAAATCTTATATCAAGTATCATATGTCGTCTATGTTTGTCGTCAAGTGTATTTTTTCATCACCTAAGCCATATGCGTTCATCTTGTCTTTTGTGATTCTTTGATTTTGTGCACCAACATCTTTGCTGCAAACTTTAATATCATCTTTATTAACTCGGTTTCTTGTTCTTGCGATTCCATTCAAAGTCCACGGTCCCATTTTGATGAAATAATTGGCACAAAAGATTGTTAAACATAAAATACACGTTAATTTTGAAAATAAGAATTATTGGCACCGCTGATGCCTTAATAAACATGAAGCTATACTTGGGACATAAGAGGAGCACCTGCTAGTTTTTTGTTGATTTGTAAATTGGACGCAACCATTCCACGGATACTAGCCTGCATTCTAATAATCGAACAGTACAATGCACCATAAGTTTTCATTTCCAGAAACATGTGTATGCCACTCTGAATGTTCACAGCTTCTTTCCTTCGGTGCTCATTCTAATAATCGAACAATACACACAATCCGAAATTACAACTAATAATATACATGTGATATACCATTATAAAAATACATTAATCGCAATCACATAATCAAACCTTCATAAATAAAAAAAACCTAACCACTAATCACACATCTTCACTAAGATTATCATCACATTAACGAACCTAAACCGTAATCACTAATAACACACTTTTTCACCAAAATCATCAACAAACAGTTATTATTACTATTTTACTATGAACAATATTGGAATCTACACTTGTTAACATATCAATTAACAATGCTACTGTACAATAGATGAACATGCTCAAGAACAACAACAAAGTGAATGCACACAACAAATCTTGTAAAAGATCGTTTAAGCCCATCTAGGATATGTTTTACAAACATCATTGTTGTGCACAGCGGAATTAACAACGAACAATAATGTTAAACAAGGTTTTTATTTGATCAAGCGCGCTTCATTTTATTCAATACTAAATAAATAAACTACTACAAACTAATTAACGTGTGAGTTTGGACTATGTCTCTTACTACACACAGCGGAATTAACAACGAACACACACGTTTTTATTAGACTCTCATTGGAGAGATCTATGTTTTTCTATGTCTCTTACTGCCGCCCTAACACCCTTTATAAATAGGGTTTACAAGAAAACCTAGCTTTCACAAGAAGCTAACTATTTATTACATTCAGTCCCTATTGTTTCATATTTATGCATATGTAGTTTTGTAATCATCAAATTTAATTCCCAACAATCTTCCCCTATTTGATATTATAAAACTATCTCCATGAAACAATCTTCAATGCTTCCTTGAGGTCTTCTTGAACATGTCACCACAAATAATAAGCTGCAAACCAATCATCTTCCCCTTTTTGTAATCATCCAAATAGGGGTCTTCCATGCAACTTGAATCGAAACGCTTCCCTTTAAGTGGTGCATGTAGATGGTTAAACATTTAATCAACAAGCTTCCCCTGAAGCCAATATGTTTACCATCTCTTGAATCACGAACTCTGTAGGCTTTATGAACTGATTACTGATGAAGAAAACCGAGTATAACTGATGCGCGTGATGTGTCGTTGCGGTTTAGCAGTTTTAATGCCTACTCAAGTTTTAAATTTATATTTAGCCGACTTATCAATAACACACACACTTAACGAGCAGTGTACCCGGTCAGTATGAAGATAATGGTAAGTAGAGTGTCGATCACTAAGAGTGGAACGTATTATCTCGTTATTCTAATCAGTATTTTAATATCCTAACGCAAGGGGGTTTCAGCCTGAGAGACTGGCACGATTTGTTGCAATTAAATAATAAAATAAACCAATAGGCACGAATCAGCAAGTAGCACACACGTACACAGATAAATACTTGAGACAATAAGAGGGCTGTCCTTATGATTAAGTAGATTGTCACTTGTTTTATTGATAGCTTTATATGAAGTGTATGTAGTTAACCCTTTCTCGTTGGTCCTAATCTTATCGGCGAGTAAACCCTTAATGATTACTTATGTCTAAAAGTTATTCCTAAGTGATCAATTTAGAAACAACCGTGGGAGCCACATTATGTCCCGCAGTCAAATGCCCGCAAGCCACTAATAAACACAGAGGTTATCAATGCACTAATAAGTAGTAACCAAAGACATCATCATATAAACTTTAATTGATGGGAAAGCAAGTATTAAAGGGAGTGCAATCTTTCGTTGTCACATTACACAAGCCACCAATCCTGATGAATTAAAGTTTGCTAACACAATAAAACAAAACTACTTAATGAATTAAACACATGCAGCACCTTCTTACAGCTCTTGTATCTTTGATTTGGGTGTGTCTTGTGCTGCCTCCTTGACTGAATTCGTCCTTTGTTCCTCCTGTTCGGTCTTCGGTTTTAGGTTTTTCGGAACTTGTAATTCGTCTGGTCTACGGGGTATTTATAGTTTCTGTCTGAGGGAAGATGCGGCGCATCTACTAAGTAGATGCGGCGCATGTACTTAACTTCGCGTGGGGTCCAAGATTATAATATTCAGGAATATTCGTACACCGCCAGAAGATGCGGCGTAACTCCATGATTAGATGCGGCGCATGTCCTCTTGTATCTTGGATCGTATCTGGTGATATCTTGATAGAGATGCGGCGCATCTGGAGCAGAATTGACTTGATCTTGTCCATGTCAGTAGACTTTCACTTTATGCACGTTTTGCTCCATTATTAGTCCAAAATCGCTAAGTTTCACCAAATGCTTGTTTTTACCTGAGAATTACAAAAGTAAACGATTAAGTATCAATCCTCATACATAATATAGTAAAACAAGTCAAATTAATAGGATAAATGATAGTAATAAAATGTACTTATTTGAGTTCATCAAATATCCCCCCACTTGAACTTTACTTGTCCCCAAGTAAACCTTAGAATTTCTTTTATGAAAATGTATCCTAAAAGATGTTAGGATTTATTTTTATATTTAAGCATGTATTCGTTTATTTCATAATCACACAACTAAACACTTAACGAATTAGAAGTATAATAAAATAAGTCGATAAAATCAAATCTAATCGTTTAACTGTCCAGTCGCGACGAATATTCTATCATAAGCTTGGCAAGTATACACATCTCCTCCACTAAAGCTAAGGAATAACAAGTCTAGAGCGGTAAAAAGGGTTTTTAGGCTTAAGGGTTAATTATTCTTAATCACTATCGATCTCAAATTCCAGAAAAGGCGACAAAATCACAAATACATGATCGAATCCACGAACACGATACTTGCAATTGCTCAAATCCTTAACTCGAATAGGCTAAAGATAGGTCAAAACTTCACCAATAATAATATATCAAAAAGGGCGACAAAATCATAAATACATAGCCGAATCCACGACTACGATACTTAAGATTGCTCAAATCCCTAATCTCAATAAATCAAAGGTTCGGTTGGATAAAGAATAGTAAAGGGTATGGATAACATTTGGGATATAAATTGGTGTAAAAATAAAAATAAACAAAACAAATAAATTAAAATCCTAAGTGTGGTTAATCACTATCCCAACCATCCCATGAATAAGACTCATATCATCGAATAACTCACGCTTTAACACTTGAAACACACGCTTTAGGTAGACACGAATTATACTCAACAAAATCTTAATCAAAGAATAAACCTTAATTGGCGTTCCCATAACTGCCAATTCCCATTCAATCCATAGATATAGTACAACAAATAGTGGTGATATCGACCACTTACATAACTTTACATAAGTTGGTTAAAACAAACTTCCAACTTTTCTTTCTTTCTTTTTCTTTTCTCATTTTTTCGATTTTTTTTTTTCTTTTTTAAACTTTAACAAAGATGTGTAAAATTTTACCACATCACTATAACTTTCTTTCCGGATAATTTTTATTCATACTTTTCATACTTTCAGAAATAACGGTAATAGTGAAAGTAGTAAACACACGAAAAATAAACTCAAAGATATACAATATTTACTTTCACTCCAATTGCATTGTGCAATTTCCCGACCTAACCATAGATAATGAATTACGCACACGAACACAGGTAATGTAAGGAAACACACTTTGCCTATAGCAATTAACCAACCACGGATTCTAATCTACAGGGTAGGCTAAGGTGTAAGGGTGTAACGAAACATTTTAAACATAGGTGTAAGAAACGAAAGGAATGGCTCTGAGTGTTTTTCTAAGGGTATCTTACTCTAAAAATGAGAGTAACAAAAGGGTTTATACGGGGGTTAACTAACCAGTGTAGTTAGCTAATAACACATAACATATAAAGGCTATTTGGGTGTAATCCTAGAATTTTACCAATTTAGACAAGTCATTCCAATTATATCAATAATACTCATTATGGTGGTCTCGAATAGTATACAAGCCAAGTTCTAAAGTTTACAAGTCACCGGCACACTCATAGATTTGTGAATTTTGAAAAATCACAATTTTTGAAAATAACGTCATGTGTGCAGTTATGCAACTTAGATCTTAAACAAAAACATGCTAAAATTTTTTTTTAAATTTGATATATTAAGCACATTTTAAGCATAATTTTTGAAAAAGTTTAGGACAAGTAATTGTTAAGTGTTCTAATTCTCCAATCCCCCCACTTAAGTTAAACAACGTCCTCGTTGTTTGTATAAAAGGTTAAAAACTGGAAAATAAAAGAATTAGAACAGAAAAACTCCCCTGAGATTTGCTCGGTATGATCCTCCATTAGTATAAGAGCAAAAATCATCTTTCTTGTGGATTAGAACGTTAAAGCTTCATACTTGATGTATCCACAGGAAATCCAGGAAACCATAATACCACCAATACTTTAAAACACACCTAAGATAAGAAAGGTTCAACTTGCATAATACATTAGTAGTTAGGAAAAATAAAACTTAAAAATTAAAACTGAAAATCATCAGGTCAGTCGATGCGCCGTATCTTATTGAAGAAGATACGCCGTATCGAGCCTGGAATTAATACGGATCAGAATAAAGATGCGCCGCATCCTTAACCAGGGATGCGCCGCATTAAAAATAAACTGATAAAAAGTTTTAAAGTCGAAAATAAAAATGCAGAAAAATAAAATAAGATATGACCATTGCAGGAGATGCGTCGCATCTCAGAATTGAGATGCGCCGTATCCTCATGCGGCCTGGACTGACTCGACACAGAAAACAGAATAATAAAAATTCTCCGGGTTGTCTCCCGGTAAGCACTTGTCTTTATTCCAGAGTCTTCAAGTTAGACTCACGTTCAGCTCTTTACTCCAATACTTCAGGTTCAAACTCCACTTTATTTCTCATAATAGAATTGTAAAAGTTTCTTGACATGACATTGATTGGTAAAATAGGAAAGAAATTGGCGTCAATACACTTGTACCCAATCATGCATGTGAATTGCAAATTGTAAGCACAATCGGCGTGGATCCTTCTACCGTAATCCCAAGAACCATCATATCCCTCAAATTCATCGTAATTCCTAGTAGTAATAACGTTGACCTTTGGACTATCCACAATTTCTCCTTCTTCTAACTCAGATTCAGCATCATCCATGAATAGGTCATTGGATTCCAACGGTCCATTAAGGTCATTAAGTTCAATGTAGTCCCCATCGTAACGTTCGAGTGATTTATCATGCACTAATACTTCATTCATAAAATTGGCTTCGAAGTCGAAGTCAATCAGTTCTCCGTATCCTTCCATTATCCTTCTGAAACAATCACGAAAAGCATCAGTAGGATTTGTTCGCTAGAAGAGAAATTAATGAATATAGAAACGGATATAAGAAAAAAAATAGCTGATATTTGCAGACGATGCGCCGTATCCAAAAAGTTGGATACGCCGTATCTTATAATCGTTAAAATTTAATCAGACTTTATTCAGAAAATAGATACGCCGCTTTAGAATTTAAGAATGCGCCGTATCGAATTAATTAATCAAAAATCAACTTATCTAATTAAAATTAAATGCGTCGTATTAACGAAAGTTAATGCGCCGTATTTTCGTTACGTTTAAAAATAAATATCGATTTTTGATTCAGTAAGATGCGCCGTATCGACAGAGATCGATACGCCGTATCTGTTTAATAATTCGCAAACTGTTTTTAATTAAAATAATAGATACGCCGTATCTGCGAAAGCAGATGCGTCGTATTACTTTATCGCTTAGAAAAATTTTCTTATTAAAAACAGATACGCCGTATCTTGGGGAAAAGATGCGTCGTATCGAATTAATTAAACGCGTTGTATTTAAAAAAAATTAAACGCAATACGCCGTATCTGAGAGATCAGATGCGCCGTATCGTTTGATTTAGCACAGTACAACGATAGCAGAACAGAAAAATACGAAAAATAAAAACAAAAAAATTAAACACACAAACAAAAATAAACACACAAAAATAAAAGAAAACAATTAACACACAATACAACAAATATGCAAAATAGTACAATGATGCAATTAATCTAATAAAAAGAAAAACCTAATTAAAATACTAATCAAATTAACAGATAATAACAATTCACTCCCCGGCAACGGCGCCAAAAACTTGATGCGCGTGATGTGTCGTTGCGGTTTAGCAGTTTTAATGCCTACTCAAGTTTTAAATTTATATTTAGCCGACTTATCAATAACACACACACTTAACGAGCAGTGTACCCGGTCAGTATGAAGATAATGGTAAGTAGAGTGTCGATCACTAAGAGTGGAACGTATTATCTCGTTATTCTAATCAGTATTTTAATATCCTAACGCAAGGGGGTTTCAGCCTGAGAGACTGGCACGATTTGTTGCAATTAAATAATAAAATAAACCAATAGGCACGAATCAGCAAGTAGCACACACGTACACAGATAAATACTTGAGACAATAAGAGGGCTGTCCTTATGATTAAGTAGATTGTCACTTGTTTTATTGATAGCTTTATATGAAGTGTATGTAGTTAACCCTTTCTCGTTGGTCCTAATCTTATCGGCGAGTAAACCCTTAATGATTACTTATGTCTAAAAGTTATTCCTAAGTGATCAATTTAGAAACAACCGTGGGAGCCACATTATGTCCCGCAGTCAAATGCCCGCAAGCCACTAATAAACACAGAGGTTATCAATGCACTAATAAGTAGTAACCAAAGACATCATCATATAAACTTTAATTGATGGGAAAGCAAGTATTAAAGGGAGTGCAATCTTTCGTTGTCACATTACACAAGCCACCAATCCTGATGAATTAAAGTTTGCTAACACAATAAAACAAAACTACTTAATGAATTAAACATATGCAGCACCTTCTTACAGCTCTTGTATCTTTGATTTGGGTGTGTCTTGTGCTGCCTCCTTGACTGAATTCGTCCTTTGTTCCTCCTGTTCGGTCTTCGGTTTTAGGTTTTTCGGAACTTGTAATTCGTCTGGTCTACGGGGTATTTATAGTTTCTGTCTGAGGGAAGATGCGGCGCATCTACTAAGTAGATGCGGCGCATGTACTTAACTTCGCGTGGGGTCCAAGATTATAATATTCAGGAATATTCGTACACCGCCAGAAGATGCGGCGTAACTCCATGATTAGATGCGGCGCATGTCCTCTTGTATCTTGGATCGTATCTGGTGATATCTTGATAGAGATGCGGCGCATCTGGAGCAGAATTGACTTGATCTTGTCCATGTCAGTAGACTTTCACTTTATGCACGTTTTGCTCCATAATTAGTCCAAAATCGCTAAGTTTCACCAAATGCTTGTTTTTACCTGAGAATTACAAAAGTAAACGATTAAGTATCAATCCTCATACATAATATAGTAAAACAAGTCAAATTAATAGGATAAATGATAGTAATAAAATGTACTTATTTGAGTTCATCAATAACGAATTTGATGAAGAAGTTGAATTTCCCAAACTTGCGTCTTATATCTTGTATTAACCACGTAATTCCAAACTCATACTAGAAGTAGGTCGCAACCTCTTGATAAATCCTCAACTATATGAGACACTGAGCACTACAATGTAACTCCTTAAAGTGATAGCAAATGTGAGCATTAAGCACCCTAGTTTGTAGATCACACACCTTTGCTAGATTCATCAAGTATTTGTCACCGCATTAACGCACAAACAAGTTACCTCCAAATACCGTTACCCATTTGAGATATGATAAGAACACGCACCTGTGAAACTCAACTACAACATCAAATAAGCAATATTCAATTTTCTTCTTCAAATAATCCCCTAAAACGAGCCATAAAAATAAAGTTATGTCCGCGATCCAAAACTGCTCTAGCAGTACAAACTTATGAGAGCAGAATTAACTGAGAGTGAGAGCAGAATTAACTTTCAAATGAGCAGTATTAACGTTAACCCCAGCAGAATTAATAATCACTGCCACCAGAATTAATCACTAACAACCAGAATTAATTACCACTGATCTGTACGAGTACTCCCACATGAATCAGACCAATGTCCCACTGACAAACCAGCCCCACTTTAATAAATTCGACAAACCTTAACTACAAGCGACAATGCATACAGAACCAACCCTACTTGTACTAGGCGTCAACTTTCCAATCATCCCCATTAATTTAAACAGCAAGCGACAAACCAATCCTTCCACTTGCATAAAGGCAAACTTTTTAATGAATAGACCAATCGGATCAACGCTACCACCGATCCATTATTAATTAATTCAATTAAGTTCGATCCATGTGCAACAATCAATTTAATTTGAGTACGAGGTATTCTTAAATTATCTCAGTAACAATCAGATCTGCTCTTATCGATACCAAAAAAAATTTAGATTACCTCAGTATTATTCAAAATCTACTGCCGTCGACAATAAAACTTCTCCAGATCTGCTCTTCTTTGTCTTCGAATCTGCTCCATTTCCAACAGTAACAACCTTGTAGATCCTAGATATCGAGAGCCACCCTCTCTGATACCAATTGTAAAAGATCGTTTAAGCCCATCTAGGATATGTTTTACAAACATCATTGTTGTGCACAGCGGAATTAACAACGAACAATAATGTTAAACAAGGTTTTTATTTGATCAAGCGCGCTTCATTTTATTCAATACTAAATAAATAAACTACTACAAACTAATTAACGTGTACACACACACGTTTCTATTAGACTCTCATTGGAGAGATCCATGTTTTTCTATGTCTCTTACTGCCGCCCTAACACCCTTTATAAATAGGTTTTACAAGAAAACCTAGCTTTCACAAGAAGATAACTATTTATTACGTTCAGTCCCTATTGTTTCATATTTATGCATATGTAGTTTTGTAATCATCAAATTTAATTCCCAACAAATCTCAATAGCCGAACATGCATATATAACTTGCAAAAGAAATGTTTGTGCACCAGCATAACCGAACCTTTTCAAACCAACTAAAAAAACGAAATTCATAATAAACTTGTTTTGTCCTATTACCCAACTTGTTCAAAAAGACATCTTGCCAACTCAACACACTACCAATACAATCAGAGAGAGATGATGGTTACCTGTCTGGAGAGCACAGTTGTGGCATCCAAGTGAGCAAAGGTTGTGGCAGGAGCAGGATCTGTCAAATCATCAGCAGGCACATAAATAGCTTGGACGGATGTAATAGAACCTTTCTTGGTTGTGGTGATACGCTCTTGAAGACCTCCAAGATCGGTTGCCAAAGTTGATTGGTAACCGACAGCAGATGGAATACAACCAAGCAAAGCAGACACCTCAGAGTTAGCCTGCAGAGCAGAAATATAAAGATTGCTCAATCTTGCCTTATTTGAGAAGTCAATTTGTAGAATGAACTAGATACCCAAAGAAGCAAAACCAACTTGGGTGAAACGGAAAATGTTGTCAATGAAGAGAAGCACATCTTGTCCTTCAGCATCTCTGAAGTGTTCAGCCACGGTCAATCCAGTAAGCCCAACACGTGCACGAGAACCTGGGGGTTCGTTCATTTGACCGTAGACAAGTTCACACTTGCTCTCACTCTAGAAAAATGAAAAACTCTCGGTTAATACCAAAATAAGATAATGAAATATTCTAAAAGATATAAACAAAAGCATCGAATATACACACCTGCTTATCACCTAGCTTAATGACACCACTCTCCATCATTTCCCTGTATAAATCGTTACCCTCTCGGGTGCGTTCTCCGACACCAGCAAAGACAGAGAAACCACCTAAAGTGAAAGAGAAAATAAAAAAGGGTTCATAAGCATGCCAATCCTATCAAAGTGCATAATTTACTACATCTACCAACCATGGGCCTTGGAAACATTGTTATTAAGTTCCATGATAAGCATGGTCTTTCCTACATCGGCACCACCGAACAAACCAATCTTTCCTCCTCTTTGGTATGGAGCAAGAAGATCGACAACCTTTGTCAACAGAAAAGGCAATCGAGTTAGAAATTAGGGTAAAGAAAATTGAATGCACTTAATATTTTCTCACTATATACCAAACCATTAACAGAGTAATGCACATCTACATATTACAAAGAAATTACCTTGATTCCAGTCACAAGGATTTGTTGTTCAGTTGCTTGCTCAACAAAAGCTGGGCTTTTCTGTGGATAGGCAAATAGTGATCGGTTTCTGTTGAAATGAACAAAGAAAAAGTAAGATACAAATTCCAAGAGAAGAGACAGAACATGCCACTCAACAGCAAGCATAAAACTTACTAATATCGCCTCTGTGGTCAATAGGCTCTCCGATAACATTAATGATACGGCCAAGAGTTGCTCTACCAACAGGTAGCTACAAGAAAAAAAATAAATTAGCTCCATATACAATCCCACATCACAATAATTTCAGTGATCACACTTTTAAAAGTGTGAAGTGCCGGACTTTTTAACATAAAAACATATAATCGGTATACCAGATACAAAATCATCATTTACAGTTATTGCATCAAACAGGTTGACTTCATGGTTAAACATCAAAATAAACACAAAACAAATGCTATAACAAAAAAAAAAATCCTACTGAACACATTCTGAACAAGTAATAACATATTTCGATACACATAGCCACACCAATAAACCCGAAACCAAATCAGCATAACACAATTTCTTTAACAACAACAATACAATCAGTCTACCAAATAGAACGCATTGACTTCACAGATAACCACATCATCAACCAAATATTATTAACCTATCACAACCAAATATTATGCAACAAGTGAAACACACATATTGTGCATTGATAATGAAAAGTGTTTTATATGTGTTTTGTATTTGCTTTTAACTGAGCTTAAGTAACCTTATATCTTCTAAAGAGTTAGCACATGAGAAAACATGCAAAGTTTATCCGGATGTAACTTTGAATTTGAGATGTAACTTGCGAAAATTTAATCGAACCTATTATAGATAATTGAGGTACTTGGTTCTGCTATATCCTTGGGATAACCAATTGCTATATCCTTGGGATAACTGAAGTACTAGGTTCTGCTATTATAGATAACCTAAGCAGATTAACTATCATATGTGATATACAATAAAAGTAGTTTAGAACGTTTAGCGTAAGCCAAAGCCTTTGGCTTAGCCACAGAATACACTTCACTTTTACAAAGTCTATACAATAAAATCAGTTTGGTAGTAGTCTTAGTTGCAGGATACGCCTTTGGCAAAGCCAAAGGTTTAGCCTGCCGTAGGCTTTGCTGCTACTAAACCTTCTAATCACACTTTTTCATCGCAACAATATCAACTAAATCTATCTATAATCGGATATATTACTTTATCATATCTGATATACAATAAAAACGTACTAGAAATTCTAGCGTAAGGTTATGCCTGTGGAGAAGCCAAACTGAAGATTTAGCCAAACAGATTAGAAAGCATGCGTATACGCCATCACTTTGACGAAGGTTTAGCCGCAGACATTTCCTTCTTCTAAACCACATGCTATGCCTTTACTTTGTCTAATGCTCAGCCACAGGCTATGCCTTAACTTTGTTGAATGCTCAGCCAAAGGCTTTGCCTTCGACTAAGCTTTCTAATCACACTTTTCATTACAATAACTTCAACTCGATCTTCCTATATTTCAAAATCATACTTTTCATCACAATAACAATAACAAAATCTCAATAAACAATGAAAACCTAACTTCTAATCATAATTTTCTTTCCAAAAATCGTAATAACTTCAATAAATATTCATTAAACAATGTAAAATCATTAAGTATTCAACATAAATTCTATTAACTGTGCGCATCATTATTTAAGCATAAATAACAGTAATAGACAATAAAATAGGTGTTTAATCTTCTTAATGTAAACAAAAGTCTATTATTATACCTGAAACCAGGATTTTAACCGAATTTTTAGTCGAAACTTCGTTTGCAGGTCTCATTTGAAGATGGAGATGATGACATGGCGAGTTTGTTGATTGATGGTGAATGGAAATACTCATCGGTTGGAATAGGGATTGGGATCAGGGTTGTGCTGCCGGAAGTTATGGTGGTTTTTGATCGGTTTATGTCAGTAGTGTGTGTTTGGTGAGGGCGGTGAATAATGAGAGAAATTAAGAGGATCTCATCTATTTTTTGTGTGTTGTAAATATACTAAACTGCCCTTCTGCGTTTAGTTATTTTTTTAATTGGTAAATATCTTTTTAATCTTAGCCATTGATCAAATTTAGATGGAGGGTGAGGATGTGTCCCTTGGTATGTGAGTAATTTTTAGTATCCAAAATAACTCTCCTAAAAAATATATATAATTTGACACAATTGATCAAACTAACAAAACATGTTTTGGCATAAAACAAATATATTATATACAGTTCATTAGATCTCTTACAAGCCTAAACGGATTGTATAAAAAACATGATATTTAAAACGCCGGTGATGATGCCCGAATTTGAACATTAAATCTCTTTCCCAAATTTGTATACAATTGAAATATACCAAACCACATAAACCATCAACATCAACAGGACTTGTTAGCATTCTAAATAACTCGGAACACAACTCACATTTAGGATCTCGTGTGCTGCCTCATATTGATATGTTTATGAGAATGCAGCAATAACATTCAAATGTATTTTGTACCCGTATGTTGCTGATAAATTGAAAACTCGTTTATATCGTTATCTTTATCTAATTTATACAAAGGCATAACAAACCCTTATAATGTAACACAAGAATATATCCTACATAATAATCTACATCTCCAAAAATGTAGTACCACCTCGACTTTTAGATGCAAACCCAAGAAATGACTGAAGTAAAATTATGTTATACTAGTGCATACCTTGTATGAATTATCTTAGGTTTTGTGTTTAAATATTAATATATACATGTCCGGTTTCGAACCCGAGACTCGGGATTGCACACATTAGCGTGAAAGTTTCAATGATGAATAATTAAATAATTATATATTTCATGTATTTATTTATTTATTCATTTCACCGATTAAAACACTTAACGACGGTTAGTACTTAACGGAGTTTTCACTAACGACGGTTAAAGGACTAAACGTGAAAAATAGGAAAGAAGGATCTAGAATCCTTGTGGGAGTGTGAAAGTCGGCCGACCCTTCCCTAAGGGTTTAGGGTGCCGATCGGTTGTGTGGGGAACAAGAAAAGAAAAACACTATAAATACAATTCACTTGTGTTTTAGTTTTCTCTAATCTTGAATCCCTAACTATAGCCAAACTTCTCTTCTCTTTCCCTCTTGCTTGTGCTAGTCGACTTTTTCTATTCCCACTCGGGAATTTGGCTTGAGCTAATAGCAATTAACTGTTTGGTTGTTGGTGATCAAGAAACTAGCTTTTCTCATTGAAACGCTATAATTACGTGTGTACAAGAACGAGTGACAAGCTTCCTTTAGCTTGTGATCTTTGGTTTAGTCGATCCACATATAAATCCAATTAGGGTTTATAACTTGTTCTTGTTCAAGAGATTCCTTGTTCTTGCTAGGAATCAAAAGGTACGTGTCTTGTTTAATTTAATTAATTACATGTTCTTGTAGATCTATTCCGCTGCGTGCTTTGTGATGTTTTATGTGTTTATGATTTTAATAGTTCACATATTCCAACAGTGGCATCATGAGCCTCGTTTAGAACTTGTAATTAATTACTTAAACCTAAAAATTGGATCTTGTAGAGATTACATGCATTAATTAATAATTAGGGTTTGTTTTTTTGTTTGTAAAACCCTAATATGGTTCGACATATATTAATTAAAATTAGGGTTTTAATTGTTTTATTAAAACTTGAGAAACCCTAGGATTGCATGAAAATTTTTAGGAATTAATTAGTAAATACTGTAAGTGATGTTGCTAATTAATTAGATACGTACAATTAATATTGTCACATTAATATGTGTTGCATGATTATGTGATCAATATGGTATCCTTGACAAATCTTGCATATTTGTCATGGAGTGATTTGTATGTTTTGTTTGAATTTGTATGCTACATGTTTTAAATAAATCTAAAATTGGGGAAGACCTCAATATATTAATTAAAAGGTTATGTGCAATGTGGTATCTAACTAACTAAAACTTACGCGGCCAAATTTATTTGGTGCTGTGGTCCATTGGGTACAATGAGCTCGAAAACCAATGGGAGTTTTGTTAGTTACATACATTTAAAATTACACATAGAATTAATAATAGGATTTATTGGAAAAGGTTTGCATGTGGCTATATGATATCGTGGATGATCATATATTTGTTATTATGTGTTTATTTATTTTGTGAATTACTTGATCTTTTGTGTTTTATATTATGATGGATTGAAAACTACAAAAGAGGGTAATTTTTCATAATAAAAATAAATAAGACTAATAACTATGAAACCTTTGTAGTAATTTCAATTATTGCCAAGTCTTATGTGCCGACAGTGGTTCGCTTCGCACGGTAATTTGCTCCCAGGCGAGACTAGCAATAATAGATTTACTACATTAATTGTTTTAGCAAGAAAATTATATTCTTTTAGTTGATTGATTGCGACTGTATTAAGTGGTCGAAGCGGCGGACCTAAAATTGACAAACTTAAAAGTGGGTTCTAGTTGGTACGCATTAAATTGTGACCTTAGAGGGGCACGGTTTTAACCAGCTTCGGCGGCTGTCGTCCCTACGCCCGCCTGTGCGTCAATTTTAGACTTACCAAGTACACCACAACTAATACGAAGCATCTTAAGGCAATGTTGTAATTTATTCAACGCCTCAATTAAAAGATTTGATAATTTGAGCTACGAATGAGTAAATAGTTTAGTTTTGAAAACATATATGATACAAAGATGAATGCATGACATCTTTGTACATATTTTTTGATTTAACACATCAAAATTTTATTACCCTAAAATTTAAGTTATATGCCGACCAATTAACAAGGAAACACCTAAGATGACATTCTATCATTACTAGCAGCCTCAGCTGATGTAATAATTCAAAGAATGAAGTCAATAGGGGTAAATTGAGCACTTCCATTACTAGCAGCCTCAGCTGATGTGATGGAACGGCGTCAATTTACACGTTTCTAAATTGGTTAACTTAATTGAGCACTTTTATTACTAGCAGCCTCAGCTGATGTAATAAAACGGCGTCAAGGCATAAAAGAATTGGGGATGAAACATGCTTACAATTTGCAACTGATGTTGGCAACATAAATATTGTAAGTCCCAAGATTTCTAGGAATTGCAATTTGAAATTGGCAATTGGGTGATCCCGTACCTTGTTGAGTATTTTCATTGCTAGCAGCCTCAGCTGATGTAATGAAACGACGTCAATTAGGATCCTAGATTTCAGTGAAAATTAAATGGTTATTTGACCAATGGGTGTTTAATTTTCATGAAATATTAAAATTATCGAAAGTACTAACTTTTGAACTTTTTCTGTAGAAATGGCCCAACCCGGAAACTCGTCAAACATGACTTCCTGTTTCAAGATGATGCTTGAAAAGGAAAAACTGACTGGGACTAAGAATTTTAACGCTTGGTATCGCAATCTAAGGCTTGTTCTTAGGATTGCCAAACGTTATGAATGTCTTACTGAGGTTCTTCAAGAAGCTCCTCCTGCAAACTCTTCTAATGAAATACTTAGAAAGTACAATGAAACCTATGACAGGCACAATGATGCGGCCTGCCTCATGCTATCGGGGATGGATGATCAACTGGTAAAACAGTTTGAGAATTATAGCCCGAAAAACATGATTGATGAACTGACACGTATGTTTCAGAAATCACCAATGGCTGAATTGTATGATATACTTGACAGCTTGGGCAAGTGTAAGCAGGATGCCACAACACCCGTAAGTGATCATGCACTTAAAGTGAAAAGTTATCTAGACCAACTAGATGAACTTAATTGTGGGTTTGTGGAAGACGTTAAAGTTGGCCTCATCAACAAATCCCTCAATGAGGAATTATATGGTGATTTTGTGCGCAACTTTAACATGCATTGCAAAGGGAAGACATTTTCTGAATTGCATGCAATGCTTATTGAGCATGAGAAGTCCCTCCCAAAGAAAGCTCCTACACCTGCTGTTATGGCAATAAGAGGTGGTAGAGTAGCTAAGCCCGGTAAACCGAAACATGTGAACAAGAAAGGAAAAGGCAAAGCTGACAAGGGCAAGCAGATTGTGACTTATCAGCAAAAGCCAAAGAAGCAGAATCCTCCTCCCAAGAAGGATTATCCCAAGAAGGATGCGGCTGCTTGTCACCACTGCAATACTCCTGGACACTGGAAGCGTGACTGTCCATTGTTACTTGAGGAGTGTCGCAAGAATAAGAATGCCAAGGCTGGGCAGGGCGCCAGCACTTCAGGTATTTTTATGGTTGAATTATTTTCTTTTCCTCGTAAGCAAAATGCCTGGATATATGATACAGGATGTGGTACTCACATTTGTAATACATCGCAGGGGCTTAGAGGAGCAAAGAAGCTGAACTATGGAGAATGCTACTTGTACGTGGGAAATGGAATACGTGCAGCAGTAGAAGCCATAGGGACTTTTGAGCTAGTTTTACCATCTGGTTTAATATTAGTTTTGAACAATTGTCATTACGCACCTTCTATTGTTAGAGGTGTCGTTTCAGTTTCTTTGTTATTGGATTTGGGTTTTAAGCATACTTTTAATGATAATGGAATTTCTGTTTCTTTAAATTCTGTTTTCTATTTTAATGCTATTTCATTAAATGGTGTGTTTGAAATTGACATGGATAACCATGTATCCAATAAAAATAATTCTATGTATAGCATCGGGAATAAGAGAACTAAGTCTAACTTGGATTCGTCTTATTTATGGCACTGTCGCCTTGCCCACATAGGCAAGAAACGCATGGAAAAGCTGCTAAGTGATGGGCTTTTACCTAATATCAATGATGATTCAGTTGATAAATGCGAATCTTGCATATCTGGGAAGATGACAAAGAAACCTTTCCATAGTAATATGGAGAAGGCTTCTGATCTACTTGGATTGATACACATGGATGTGTGTGGTCCACTTAGACATGTGTCAAAACGTGGTGCTACCTACTTCCTAACCTTTACGGATGACTATAGTCGTTATGGTTGTGTTTATTTACTTAAACACAAACATGAAGTCTTTGAGACATTCAAGGTTTTTAAAAATGAAGTAGAATTACAACTCGGAAAGAAGATTAAGGCCCTTCGATCCGATCGTGGTGGTGAGTATTTGAGCCAAGAGTTCAAAGATTATTTAGCTGAGTGTGGCATTGTCCAACAACTCACTTCTCCTTATACTCCACAACAAAATGGTGTATCTGAAAGGAGAAATCGTACTTTGCTTGACATGGTACGGTCTATGTTTAATCTTACGACTCTTCCTTTATCCTTTTGGGACTATGCTCTTGAAAGTGCTGTTCGCATATTAAATATGGTTCCAACTAAGAAGGTTGATAAGACTCCATATGAATTATGGACTGGAAAAGCTCCCAACTTGTCTTACTTAAAGATCTGGGGTTGCGAGGCGTTTGTTAAACGTGACTCACCTGATAAGCTCCAACAAAGATCTGTTAAGTGCATCTTCGTAGGATACCCTAAGGAAACAAGGGGTTACTACTTTTACTTCCCACCAGAAAATAAAGTCATTGTGGCTAGATATGGTGAATTTCTTGAGGAGAGTTTCTTGACTCAAGAATTCAGTGGGAGAGTATATGATCTTGAAAATGATCAAGAAGATGTGTCACCTTCTGAGAACACTAACACACTTCCTGTGGAACCTGAAAGTTTAGGTCCTCCACCTGAAGTTGAAGTGGTACCCATCCGTAGATCTTCAAGATCTATAAAGGCTCCTGAACGCCTATGTTTAAGCATAGACGATGAGGAAACTTTTCTATTGGATCACATTGATGAACCAACTAGTTATAAGGCTGCCATTAACAATCCTGAAAAGGACAAATGGCAAGCAACCATGGATGGGGAAATGCAATCCATGAAAGACAATAAAGTCTGGATTGAAGTGGATCTTCCACCCAATGCTAAGGTAGTTGGGTGTAAGTGGCTCTTCAAGAAAAAGACTGATATGGATGGCAAAGTACACACCTATAAAGCTCGTTTGGTGGCCAAGGGCTTCACTCAAACATATGGTGTTGACTATGAGGAGACTTTTTCTCCTGTAGCCGATATTAGAGCTATTAGGATTCTTATAGCCATAGCTGCCTACTATGACTATGAGATTTGGCAAATGGATGTCAAAACCGCGTTTCTGAATGGTCGTCTAGATGAAGACATCTATATGGCACAACCTGAAGGTTTTGTAAATCCAGAATTTCCTGAGCGTGTATGCAAACTTCAAAGATCCATTTATGGATTGAAGCAAGCATCCAGGCAATGGAATAAGAAATTTGATGAGGAAATCAAGAAGTTTGGATTTACTCAAAATTTCAATGAGCCATGTGTATACCACAAAGTTAGTGGGAGTAACACTACTTTTCTTGTCCTATATATCGATGACATATTAATCATGGGAAGTCACATACCAAGTCTTAATGAAGTTAAGGAATATCTTGGTAATTGCTTTGCCATGAAGGATTTAGGAGAAGCAGCGTATATCCTTGGAATCAAGATCTATCGAGACAGATCTAAACGGTTAATCGGATTAAGCCAAAGTGCTTACATGGATAAAATATTGAAGAGATTCAATATGCAAAATTCCAAGAAGGGATATTTGCCCATGCAAGTTGATCATGGCTTAAGTAGCGAAATGTGTGCTTCTACACCTGAAGAGGTGGCATACATGCAGAAAGTTCCGTATGCTTCGGCTGTGGGATCTATCATGTATGCTGTTAGATGCACAAGGCCTGATGTGGCATTCGCTCAAAATTTGACGAGTCGATATCAGCAAAATCCAGGGAGAGATCACTGGCATGCTGTTAAAAACATTCTTAAGTATTTAAGGAATACCAAAGATATGTTTTTAGTTTTCGGGGGAAATCCAGACGCAGAACTGAATGTTACAGGTTTCTGCGATGCGTCCTGGCAAACTGATAAAGATGATACGAAGTCGCAAACGGGTTATGTCTTTGTCATAAATGGAGGAGCAGTAGACTGGAAGAGTAAAAAGCAGAGCACAACGGCCATGTCTGCTACAGAAGCTGAGTACAATGCTGCATCGGATGCTGCACAAGAAGCTGTTTGGATAAGGAATTTCATTACGGATCTTGGAGTGATGCCGTCAATTGAATTACCTATAAATGTGTATTGTGACAACTCTGCTGCAATCACATTCGCCAATGAACCTGGAGTTATGAAAGGCGCCAGACACTTTAAAAGAAAGATGCACTATGTTCGTGAACAAGTCGAACTGGGTGAAATCAAAGTACTCAAAGTTCACACAGATAACAATCTGGCTGATCCTTTCACGAAGGCATTACCTAAAGATACGTTTAATCGGCATGCTCAGGGTATTGGTCTTCGTTTAGCAGATAGTTTCATGTAAATCTGTTGGATTAGTATTTCGATAGGGACGTGTAAACAATTATTATTTTAATGAAATAAAGTGCGGATAACGTTTATTATCATTGTTAATATTTGTGTCCTATATTTGCATGTTTAAATCCGTGAATAATTTATTTATTCTAAATAGTCCGTTGTCAATTAATAATATGGGAATATTATTGAACTAAGACAAATGTGATGATTGGTAGAATGAACTGTAAGGTTGAGACACCAATATCACATGATATTCAATATTGGATAAATTGAATATAGGACTTATCCCAAATACATGATTATACTTTATGGATCATAGTCATTAAGTATATTCATGAATATTTATCCTTAGACTTGAGATGACAGATAATTGCCGAGGATGTAGCTTATTTTCTGTAAGGTGGTCTAACGCTAACCGTAAAAGGTAGTTATAAGGGCTATTTTCAGAAATGATGCGAAGTTCAAGGGTTATGCTCGCAGTCAATAAGGGATTTGTTCCTTCAACTTTGTGTTGAAGTTTAATACTGCTTGGCCACTCGTATGGTTGACAAGATGTTTGCGTGGCGCACGCCCAAAGTCTATCTGGAAGACGTTCAGATGTTTTGGTAATCTTGTTCAATTATGTATAAACGAGAAACTAAGTTAATTATGGAATGACAAAGATCCATATCCAAATTAACGCGGTATTAGTAACAAAAGGATAAGTATGATGATTAATTTCATCACACGTGGTTTTTACCAGGAGAACCACAACTCGGATCGAGCTGGGGGCATTGGGAAGGTTAAGCTAGGCTGACCCATGTCATTGTTATATTAATGTTTATCCAAGTGGGAGCTGTTAGGTTTTGTGTTTAAATATTAATATATACATGTCCGGTTTCGAACCCGAGACTCGGGATTGCACACATTAGCGTGAAAGTTTCAATGATGAATAATTAAATAATTATATATTTCATGTATTTATTTATTTATTCATTTCACCGATTAAAACACTTAACGACGGTTAGTACTTAACGGAGTTTTCACTAACGACGGTTAAAGGACTAAACGTGAAAAATAGGAAAGAAGGATCTAGAATCCTTGTGGGAGTGTGAAAGTCGGCCGACCCTTCCCTAAGGGTTTAGGGTGCCGATCGGTTGTGTGGGGAACAAGAAAAGAAAAACACTATAAATACAATTCACTTGTGTTTTAGTTTTCTCTAATCTTGAATCCCTAACTATAGCCAAACTTCTCTTCTCTTTCCCTCTTGCTTGTGCTAGTCGACTTTTTCTATTCCCACTCGGGAATTCGGCTTGAGCTAATAGCAATTAAGTGTTTGGTTGTTGGTGATCAAGAAACTAGCTTTTCTCATTGAAACGCTATAATTACGTGTGTACAAGAACGAGTGACAAGCTTCCTTTAGCTTGTGATCTTTGGTTTAGTCGATCCACATATAAATCCAATTAGGGTTTATAACTTGTTCTTGTTCAAGAGATTCCTTGTTCTTGCTAGGAATCAAAAGGTACGTGTCTTGTTTAATTTAATTAATTACATGTTCTTGTAGATCTATTCCGCTGCGTGCTTTGTGATGTTTTATGTGTTTATGATTTTAATTGTTCACATATTCCAACAGAATTATCTTATGATAGTATGTAGAAGTCATGGATCAATCACTCAGCATCGCAAATTCTAAGGGAGGAATACCTTTCAATTTAGCATCAACTTTACTCCCAAATGTACTGTCATAAGACTTAAACTCATAATTCCAAAATCACATACTACTAGGCCAAGTTGTGCGATGTCCTGTGTTTATTTGCAGGAAGAACTTTTTCCAATTCATTAAAGTGTTTATAAACAGAATAACTTTAACCTAATTATGCATATTAAACGTAGATTTAAATTCGGTAAAATTGATTGTCACAACTAAAGATTAAAACAAGAGGAAACCGACTTGTTATATCATGAACCGAACTCTAAAAAAAAAAGTAAAATCTCAAATAAATAAACACACGAGTAAATCAATATGAAACAATAAAACCTAAACAAAATTCTCAGAAGTGGTCTGAAGAAAGAAAACATTATGTCTAACCATAGTCTTATGAATCAAAATCACAAAAGAGCTAAACGGCTAAGTATCCCATAAGCCTTCAACTACGATCATCGATCACATAATCACTAGCAGCACCACCATTGCTCACATGAGATTCATGTTCTTGAGGTTCAAACTCGGACAACATACCACCTTGCACCAAGTGTGGCTGCTGCTGAAACGACAAAAACGAGTTGTTCAAGTTATTATCATAAACATTACCTCCATAATCCACCAACGGATAACCATACGCCGCCATAGGTTCATGTTTCATGGGCATATGACGAGGGTTCATTAGATGAACATTATTAAGTTCAGGGTGCGGATCACCTAAACCTAAACCTAAACCTAAACCCGCAAAGTGAAGCATTGATGGCTTGTTCCCAAAGTTAAGCATGTATGGATATATAATATTCATGTTTCTTTTCTTGAACTCAAGACGATCTCGTGCATCTCTCTCCTTTTGTTCCAACATAGCAACGAATTGTTTTAAATGATGCTCGGGTAAACTATTGAGTGCATCAAACCACGTCGAGTACTTGGCTTCCATATTCTTTCTACGGGCTTTCATAAGTTCGTCTTCAATCTTTCTCTTTCGGTCTTCAAAGAAGTCATTAAGATTATAAGTTCTTTTTCCGGTTTCACCTTTTTTAGATTTGTAAGAGGCTATTCCTTTCTTAATTTGGTCAGGGTTTTCCGGCCAAACCTCGGGCTCATTTGAGTGTGGAGGGGTTATGATCATAATCGTGTCGACATCACAAAGAATTGTGAATTCGCTAGCTTTCTTAATGATACCAAGCTTTCTTTTTTGATAAGTTGTGATTCGCGTCTTCTCTTTCGCTATGAGTTCCATTCTTAGCTTAGCACGGCCCATGATCTCTACAAGAAAAAAACATGCATACAAACACGTAAATTAGCAAGCATGCATCATAATCAAACCAAAAAATAATATTAATTCATAACACATAAATAACGTAAACAGCCCTAGTTGATTTACCAGAGTTTCTTTGTTCTTATATGTGGAATTTTTGTAAGAATGAGGTTCGTCTTATAAGTGTTTTGCTAACTTCTGCCTATTGGGTGCAGGTTAATCTATTTATAAAATGAAAGTTTTTATTCATTTAAGTGAAAATCATGTTTAAATATAGTAATTATATGAACAAAAGTTTGCCAATATTAAGGAAAGATTTGGACATTAAAAACAAATATATTCATTCCATAAATAACTATGTTTTTAACTTCAATTTAGTCAAAAGGGCAGAAAATGAAAATAAGGTTATTGGTGTGATTCATGGTGACTTATTGAATTATATTAGATTAGCGTATCTACTTGAAAAGAACTTATGCACGGTTAACTCGATGAACACTATGCTATAGTGATATAATCATAATTTTGTGAACATATATAGTTTTATTACTTAAGTATAACTAAAATAATTAAAGTTTTTGTCACAGTAACGACTTATTAAATGTTAGGTATTATGTATGCTCGTATAGATAATGAATTAAATAAATAAAAAATGACATGACTAAAATTTTGTTCAAGTTGACTTTGCTCATAAGTCGATAAAATCTTTAAGATTTACCACGGTTGTCTATCCTATCAATATGTTGAAATTGATTTTGGAAATTCGAATTTATCGATTTTGATATATCCCCCATTTATTGAGTTTGTAGTTTTCGTTAGTTGAAAGTTTATAATTTAGAAAATTTAAGCTTGCTTTATTGCTATTTATTTTAGGGTATTTTGAAAAGATTTCATAGTTGTTAAGTTTCAAGTCATCATGTATTAAAAATACAATCACAATTACTATAAACTTTTAAGAAGAAAGTAGACAAGTTAGATAATTATTCCAAGTTAAAAAGCAGCACAAATATTGAAATTAATACCAGGACACAATCCTTAACTGTTTTAATAAAAAAACCGAGCCATTTATCTAGTCTGGATGAGAATATGGTATCTTTAACCTTATAGTTCTTATCAAAACAAATATGTATACATATGTGTGTGTAAGAAGGTCTTTTTTAGATATGTGCATTCGCTTTTAGAAACAGCTAACGATTTTAATAACATAAAATAAAAAAAATAAAAATAAAAAATGATCTAACTATAACTAAGGTTTTTGTTTATTGAGAGGCTTTAAATCTAAATTTAATAGCACATCTTAATTTGAGATTTAATTGTCTGAATCTGAATAGAATAATATTATTTGATTTTTGTAAATAAAGTATATCATATATAAATATAAAATAGTTTCATTCTACGATACATAAATGTTTATGAACATTAAACAAAACAATTGAGTTATAAAACTAATACAACATAGCAATGTGAAAATAAAATGTGTTAAAATAAAAGTATTAAGGACATTGTGCCGCAAGATGATCTCGTAAAGTATTCAAATATTGTTCATACGCTATACTCCCATGTGGTTAAACAACTTCACCATTTTTCAATCTATCACTATCAATTAATTTACGGTGATAAGACTGCGAAAAAAATATAATATACAAGGTTGCAAAAATCGTGAATCGGTAGTCAGGCGATCTAGGCGGGATTAATCGGTGATTAATCAGATTGATATTTTTGGCAAATTTTGGGTATTTCTGGCGATATTTGGGTATTCCCGGCAAGATATTCTTTTAAAAAACATCTTGTAATAGGTATAAACAGCAACTATAAGTGATTAAAACTAGTTTACGATGAGTTTTGGGTATTTCCGGCAAGATTTGCAAGTTTCCAGCAAGTTTGACCATCGTTAACAGTCGTTGGCCGCCGATGACCACATTTGACCGATTTTCACAAAAAAAAAGAAAAAAAGTTGTTAGTGACCCAGTAGTGCCTAGGCGGCGATTAATCGGCTTTGTAGGCCTTTTTTGCAACAGTGATAATATACGTAATGTTGTTATTTAACAATTAAAAAATATTTTCAAAGAAAAAAATATTAATGCTCAATATACGCATGTTACAAGTTGATTAATGTGATAAGATTGTGAAAAAGGTAAAATAGTTTATAATAAACTTGATAGGGTCAACTAGCAATTAATAATATTTTCAAAAATAAATATAAAAAAAATAATAATAAAGAAGAAAACATACCCATAAGCTTATTTGACAAACTAGTTATATATTATTATTGTATGAAATACTTTTATATTTGGGCAATTTTGCCATTATATTATCATATCTAACATTTTTTGTTTAGCAAAAGAATAACGACGTAATTCTTTTTAAGCTTAAGTATCAAAACTAAACGAAAACTCGAGAAAATATAATATAAGTTGAAAAAAAGAACAAAAGAAGGAAAAGTAAAGTACAAAAGTAAAGAAAACAAGTAAAAAAAAGAAGTTAAAAGACATTAAAAGATAGTAAGACATCTTCTTCCACATTTTGTTCGATAAAAGGTTTGAGTATCTGACCGTCTTTGAACAACAACAAAAACAAACATATTTAATGACTTAAATATTCGACCGTGTTTGAACGAGTCAGATTAAAAATTTGTTAAAATGTACATTATAAAAACAAACACCTCCTACGAAGAGATGGTTGCCAAAGTATAAGAGAATAAATAAAGTTTAAATAACCAAATACAGGTTTTTCAATATTTACTGGTGGGTGTGTTTGGTAAAAGTAGCAGTGAGCTGTAGCAGTGAGCAGTGAGCGGTAAGCTGTGAGCAGTAGCCACAGCTCACAGCCCACCACTCACAGCTTCTTAGGCTATGTTTGGCGCGGAACTTTCTGAAGCTTTTTAGGGCGATGAGCGGTGAGCAATGAGCATTTTGATTTTTATTGTTCGTTTGGCAAAGGAGCGGTGAGCTTTGCGATTTTTTCGGAATGCTCATTTTTCCAATGCTTTTTTAAGAAGCTGTGAGCGGTGGGCTGTGAGCTGTGACTACTGCTCACCGCTCACTGCTCATAGCTCACTGCTACTTTTACCAAACACACCCTTAAAGAATCATTGAAAAAATAAGCATTCCTAAAAATCGCAAAGCTCACCGCTCCTTTGCCAAACGAACAATAAAAATTAAAAAGCTCATTGCTCACCGTTCATCGCCCCAAAAAGCTCTAAAAAGCTCCGCGCCAAACATAGCCTCTATAATCAAATATGAAGAAGAAGTCAAAATTTATATTTCTTAAAGAATAAGTTACATTTTACTTTTAGTTGTAAAAACTAAACGATTGCGTTAGGGATGTGTTAGGCTAACACCCCCTATGCATGGGACCCCCTACTTTTGATAGAATGTACAATCCGACAAAGCAGACAGTACAAGTGATGGCAGCGGTACAAAGTCAACACACCCCCTACGGGGGGTGTTCGGATATACTGACCCTTGCGTTATTATTGGGAGGATAAAATGTTTGCTAGATTGTATTTATTGAATATATGTTTATTTTCCCCGTATTTTTTGTATAACAAAAGTAGAGGTTTTTTAGCTCACCATCGTATTTATAATACAAAATTAACAAAACGAATACTCTCAAAAGTATTTAAAATAATATATTATTTTAAAATGATATTTTTTTACCAGGTTGTTAATTTTTGTGACTATGGCATTCAAGTGTGATCAGAGGCAGTGAGTCCCCCGTGCAAGTGGGGCGATTGCACAGGGCCACCAATTCTATAGGGCCTTCGTTTTATATATTAAGTTACTTATGCATGAATTTAAGTCCTTGGTTAAGTTTATTATATGACAATTTTAAGTGATCACAACTAAAATACAAAATTAAGAAAACATCAAGTGACGATTGCATGTTTGAGAATGAAAAAGTAAATCATTCTTTGTTTTTTGCATTAAAATTCGTCAAACATAAGAGCCTCCTTATCGTACGACACAGGGCCTCCAAAATCCATTAGATGGACCTGAGTGTGATATTTTTTACCAACTGCTAATTAACATTTGAACAAAAATCATATCAAACTGTTTATTAAACTAGATATCTATGCTTATTAATCTGTTTGAACATCTAACTATACTTAAAGAATGAGTTGCAAGTTGTTCCCCTATTGAATGTGAGCATTAATGTTACAAGCCAAGAAACTCAAATATGAAGTATAAGCTCATAAATTTCGTGCAGGTCGAGCTTATTTTGAAGCTTCTACGCATTAAGGTAAGCTCCACTCGAGCTTTCAATTTAATCTCCAACAATTGAATGTAATGAGGAAGATGAATACGAACCATTCTACAGTTACAAGGAACTCATAATTGCTGAATATGAAGCGTTGGTGGCATACTAATGCTTGAAGCATGTATTAAAACCATCAACAGGAACTCATAATTACTGAATATGAAGTGTTGGTGGCGTATTAATGCTTGAAGCATCTATAAAAACCATCGACAAACAAGAAAAAAACATAGAAAATCCTACCCCACGACAACAAGAAACCACAACAATTCTATGTGCTAAATCCCATTGTCATATCTAACAACAACAACAACATCGACCAAGAAAAATCCCATCTCCATCAACCACAGTTTCAAACAAGAAAGAAAAAAGAGATCTCAGTTTATCTCTTTGTATAATCAAAGATTCGTTCTTAGAACAAACCCACAAGAGATTAATCTTCATAGATCTATTAGAAGCTTACCTTCTTTTACTATCCGAAACTTTTAAAGAAAGAACAAAACAATCTTGATTCATCCTTTCTTTTGTTCGGTTAAAAGAAAAACATACGAAAAACAACAAATATACCTACCCGAGACCTCTATGAGATCTTGAAGCAGAAACCTTTGAAGAAAGAAACCGAGGTTTGTAGTATTTGAATAATTGAACAAATAGTGTAGTAGCTTTGGATGTGTGTAAAGGAAAAAAAATGACGAATTTTGTTTGTGTGGTTGCTAGATTTAGATATTGAATGTGAGAAAGAAAGTAAAAAAGAGTGTGTGACTGCGTTTGTATTGAGTGAATTAGGGTAGAGATCCATTAGGTGTATTAGGGTTAGTATAAAGTGGGCTTGGATATTATCCTATCCAGAATTTGTGTGGACTTGGGTTGGTTAGTTGATTTTTTTGGGCTTTATATAAACAAACAATAGCTGACAAAATGAACATGTGCATGTGAATTGTTAGTTTACATCAAAGATATTGAGAATAAGAACTTATTAGTATATATATGTATTATACAATTTTGATTTTGAGTACATTATGTGGTGCTTCTGATTTTGTCCCGACTTTTTTTCTTTCTTTCTTTAGGAATAAGGGGTGCCTACAAATTTGTGAAGAAAAGCAAAGTGCTAATGGGAACAAAAGCAAATTAGCATGACATGTGGAGATTTCTTAAAAGACATGGGAACTGTTCGCTCGCTCTTAGTCATCACTACTATATTCTAAATCATTTGGTTTAGTTTTGTGAAGAATAGGCTGTGTGGTTAGTTTTGTGTCTATTTAGTTATCACTAAATGTTTAGTCTATAGATCTCGCTTCATGCTGTTTCTCATTAGATATATCACTTATTATTCTTTGTGACGTTTCTACATGTTAGAGATTGATATATTGGCATATTTAGTTATTTAAAAAAAAGGTATATACGGTGCTTTGATTCTTCTAATTAAGCTAACTATTATCAAAGTTATGCAAATAGTTATAGTTTACGCAAATTAGTACTAAACAACATCTAACTTGCTAGACAACTTAAAAAGATAAATGATATGATTGACTTTTAAACCCATTTGACAAAAACCAAGCACATTAGATCCAGGTCAAACGTGGTTGTATGCTTGAGTCCCATTGCGAAAGACGTACAAAATAATTATATGGCGTGTGATTAGTTTAACATGCTACTACTAACCGTGCATTACATATTAAAATTAAACGATAAACTAAACGAGTTTGCTAAAATAGCAAAATACAACATATTAAAAATATCACACTAAGTAATGAATAAAAAAGAAAAAGTGCATAATTTTATGGTACCAAAAGTTGTGTGAAGAACATGATAATTTAGTCACATATTCAACAACAAAACCCGTGCACCACCCAAAAGGTTGAATTTCAAACATGATCAAAATTAGTGCCGCACATTAGCAAGGTATAATTAGAACCAACATGTGTGCATCGCACAAGTCTCAACCTATTTCCTAATAAAAATGCTACAACAAAATCCGCAAAAACCAATCTGTGCAGTGCACAGCTTCTGTAGCAGCAGTAACTTGATAAGAACGAGCAACTTTAAGTTCTTCAAACAACACAAAAACTTGCCCTAGCAGTACAAACGACCATACGTTGACAATACTAACTTGATAGGACAACACTAATTACCTTCGAGTAGTACAAACTGATAACACATGAGGAGCAATACTAATTTTTCATGGCAGTATAAACTGATATAAGCGATACGAAGGACTTACAAGCAGTACTAATATTCCCCACATGCAGTACTAAGTGAACAATAGCAGTACTAACCTTTCAAACGCAGTAGTACTAACGCAAACGCATAGCAGTACTAACTTTTAAACCATCAACGTATACTGATTGGGTGGATCAACGTATACTGAATAAAACTATCAGCATAAACGTGAACAAGTAGCATTAACAGATGATGCGAAGTTGTTTTCATTTAAACATGTGCTTCTTTTAATCAACGCCATTCATCTATTTTAAAAATGATGAAGGATCTGATAGTGTAGTAATATAAAAACACCTTTTAAATTGCTTATGTGTACAGTTGGCTCCTTTCTGTCACAAAATAATGGTCTTCAAAAATAAGGTTAGGGTGTGCCTGATTTTCTTATTAAAAAACATTAAGATATTTTATTAATGTATATAAAACATCAATTGCTAATCCTATTAGAGAAAGGTGGGAATAATATTACAAATTTGTGTAAATACTCCTTCTCTATAACTTACATCTGCCCATATGATTCTATTAATTCTCATTTTCTTCACAAATTGTTGTTTTAACAGATGCGATTGTCTCCAGATTCGATGTTGTCTATGCAATATGGATTACTTTATTATTTAAGTCAATGTACAATATTTGAGGAAGATATTCAAGACTTTGCCATGTGAATGGATCATGAGACACTTTGACTCACCAATATTCCTATTTAGTTATTGTTGTTGGGTTTTGTTAAAATATTACTCTACTTTTTTCTGTAGAGGTGACTTATTGAATGGGTTGGATAATCGGTCACAACGGGTATATATATTTGTACACATTTGGTTGAACGCGTTGTAATTTGTAGTTGTCTCCAGATTTGATGTTGTCTATGCAATATGGATTACTTTATTATTTAAGTCAATGTACAATATTTGAGGAGACACTTTGACTCACCAATATTCCTATTTAGTTACTGTTGTTGGATTTTGTTAAAATATTACTCTACTTTTTTCTGTAGAGGTGACTTATTGAATGGGTTGGATAATGGGTCACAACGGGTATATATATTTGTACACAGTTGGTTGGACGAGTTGTAATTTGTAAAGCTGCCAATATAATTTTCTACTGAAGCTGTCAATATAATTTTTTATTAAGGTGTCAACTTTTCTTTGATATTTTGCTTATACTAAAGATCATGTGAGCGATATTTTTTATCGATAAAAATGGTTCAAGACAGAAGCTTTCCATGAACTACGAGGATTGTAGAAGCTAAAAAAGGTGGTTTGTCTAGATTCGTCCGATCTAAAAAGACATTATGCACATGTAGCTCGAGCTCTAACCCTAAAACAATAAACGCATGATCCTACCTGAGAACAATAAGGAGGTTCATATATACTAAAAAAAACACGCACCTAAGTTATACGGAGTATAAACACTTCTTTTTCCTATTAAATTAGTTTTATAATTATGAGTTTGTGTTACGATTATAAAAATCACTCATGTATTTGATACATTCTTCTTGAAATCATTCTATTCACAAGAAATAACTGATGAAATTTTTGTGTGCAAATACTCATCATTTTATGCCCATTTAGGATACATAAAATACTGAAAACAGCCAAATATACCAAATTATATTGCAAATATCCTTGGATGGTGTTTTTATGTGTTTCAGGTACAAAGGATTGAAAACGGAGCGAAAAAGGGCATTTTTGGATCGACTCGACAACAATTGTGCATTTGATCAAGTGAAGTCAAAGTCAAAGTCAACTTCCAGAAATACCAAAATGACACAAAAGGCCCTTGGAAATAATTTTAAGATTGTGGCAGCCTTAGTCCCTGGATTTTCAGAAATGGCAAATTTAGTCCTTAAACTTCATAATTAAACTTAAACCCAATCCTAAACTAACCAACCCTTTATACCCTTTAAACCTAAACTAACCCAATCAAACCAACCCAGCCCACTCCACTAAAACAAAAGCCCAACCCACAAATAAAACCCACAACCGGCCTTCTATTTTGTGTTTTAACTAAAAACACAGTTGACAAAAGTCAACTCCTTCTTCATTCCCTAATCCCGCCAAAACCAAATCCCATCACCATGTACCATCTCTGGACAATCTTGTCTCCCCCTCCATTCCCCAATACTTTCTCCCCTTCCCAACACTGCTAAGCCACCTTCTTGTACCTTTTCCCCTCTTAGTACCAATGCCAGCTTGGCAATCCACCACTTATTTTGGGCGCCAAAACCGAATCAAGGGCTGAGATCATTCCATTGCAATCCAATGGGTGGGATTTAATCCCAAGAAGCACAAGAAAGTTTCCAAGGCTGTTTTCTCTCACAGAACTAGCACAAAGAGGAGAAGACCCCTAGTTTAGCTTTTTAGTATAAATAGGACCATTGTTAGCCTTTGAAGGCATGCTTTAATTTATGTAATTTAGTTTTAATATTGTAATCCGTGTTTTTAAGTTTAATCTAATTTTCTCATTCAGAATTTCAAGTGTACCATTTTCAGTCTTAATAGAAATTTAAGGTTTTTTAGCAAAATCTTGTTTGTGCTTATTTCATGTTTCAAATCTTTGCATAAGCTCTGACAAGCTCTTAAAAGTGATAAGAAAACTCAAAAAGATCCAACTCAGAATCATAGTATCTCAGAATCACCTTTGCATTAGACATTGGAAAGCTTAATGGAAGTTGCCCGCAATGGAGGGGCAAGATGGACATTACCTAGCTTATCTCTGATAAGCTAGGAGCTTGTAGCTGCCATTCAGTTGGAACCCTTGTTCAGCTAGGGTTAAAGGTTTTACAATCTTGTTCTAATTTCTCAAATTCTGCATAAATACTGTTCATCAGCTTATTTTTGAGCTTATTTTCTTATTTGTAGCTTAATAGTTCTTAGTTATGCTCTGTGATGTTAGTTTAGTAGGTAGATTAGGTTAAATATCCATTTTTCTTGAAATCCAACAAAAAGCTTAAAAACAGTTGACTATAGTCTAGCTTAATTTGAGCTTATTTTTCTGCTAAAAAGTTGTTTGTTAGGTGTTAATTGAGTTGCTGAGACATTGTCCTTCAGAAATCTTAGCTTAATCAGACTTCTTTTGGTTTTAAAATTCAAGACAGACACAAAAAGGACTGTTTGGGTCAAAAAGTTAAAACGGTTCAAAACCATTCTACACTGTTCATGTACAGTTGTGGAAAGTTTAATCCAGCTTAGATTAGCTTGTATAAGCTGTTAGTTGGGGTTTTTAATCTGTTTGTGTTGATTTTGATGTTTTGAGTGGAACAGTGAACACTTAAGGTATAATCTTGGTCCTAAAAGCTAGATATAGGAAGAAGCTGTTAAGAGGTTTATTGAAAGTGTTTTTGTGCTCAAGTCAGTTCAACACATTGGTCATGTTAGAGTTGGTAGTGTAGACTTTTGTTTCAAAATTACCCCAAGTCTGTCATAAGATTGAATACAGTCTGCATAGTCCCTTTATGCAGTCTGCATCAGAATTGTTGGACCATTCATGTGCTTATTTGTGTTAAGCTGAGCTTAAATCTTTGGCTTCTCAGTAGTTTTCTAGTGTATCTTTATTTATTCCCACATTCAGGCCCTTCTCTAGCTTATTTGAGCTTGGAATTAAGCTCAAAAGTCTCTTATCCACACAAGCATACACTAAGCAATCAGTGTACACTTGTCTAGAATAGCCACTTTCTCAGCTTAACTTTAAGCAGTAAATAAGGACTTATTGGCCTGATTCTGACCCCATTGTAATCCTTGGTTCATGAGCTTTTCTAATTGCTAGCTTTTGTGGTCTTAAATAGCCATCTAAGTGCTTAATTTTAAGCATTAAGTTGCCTTGTGAGACTGTTTTGCCATAAGTCAGTGTTAAGCTCTTTTTTTTGAGCTTATTGAGTTTCCAAAAGCTCACTGCTTAACTAGTGGCTTATTTGGTTTCTTGATTTTCATTTTTAGCTTATTTGTGACCTTTAGCTTATTCCTTAGTCTTTCTAGCTTATTAGTGTAATCTCATTTTTACAACTTTGCTTGTTGCTTTTATTTCATAGAATCTGATAAGCAGTCTCAGCTTATCTAGGCTTATTTGTGAGATTTAAAAAATCTTCCTTGGTTAAAGTTGCTTAAAATTAGCTTATCAATAACGTTGCTTTAGGAAGTTTTTGCAAAAAAATAAAAAAAAGGGAAAGTGGAAGTCAGGGGTGAGCAAGGCTCGAACCCCTGACCTCAACACTCTCAACCTCTTAACACAAACACACACACCAGCGCGCCCTTGGGTCTTTTGTGGTTAAATCTTACACAAATAACCTTTTAACCCTTGTTGGCCATTTAAGCTTAGAAGCCTTTTCCAGCTTATTGTGGCTTATCCGAATAAGCTGGTTACACCCTCTTATTTTTCCTAGAATTGTTTTGTCGTTAAGAACTTTTGTAAATTTTTTCAGATTTTTCTTTTAATTTTTAGTTTTTTTTTTAATAATTTAATCTAGTTTAAACTGTTTTTAATTCGTAATAATTAATTAAAAAATCAGAAAAATACAATTCTTTTTTCTAAAATTTTCTTTTATCAATTAGGATTTAGGAAAAATAAATTTGCACCCGTAGGATTAGAATTCTAAATATTTTAGTTGTAGGCTCGTTTTTGAATTCCCGATTTGCGTTTTTAGTTTAAATTAAGTTGTGCTTTATTTTTCTTTGTAATTTTGTTTTCCATATCTTTAGTAGAAGTTAAAAACTCAAAAATCCAAAATCCATTCATCAAGCATTTTAATTCCAAACCAAACGAAATCCTCGATTCACACCTCGCTGGGACACGACCCGGGTAATCACTTATCCGGTATTTCACACCGTATTCACGGGTTTTGCACGTTGGCCTTTTTCCTAAAGGGTTGGCTTGTTGATCCCCAAGTATCACGGGTATCCGATATTATATTTATATATACTACACACGGATCAATTTTTGGCGCCGCTGCCGGGGAGGTTGTGTTGCGACAATATCGTTTAAGGTTTAAACGATTAGTGACTTGAGATCCTTCTTCTTGAAGTTATCGCTTTCATAAAATTATAAAAAACAAAAATATTTTTCTTTTCTTTTGTATATATATTATCATATAAAAAACAAAAATACAAAAACATTTTCCGTTTTCTTGTGTTAAAATAAAAGATAAAAGCAATCTCAATATAATATTCCTCAACTTGGAGTATTATCATATTAAGTTCCCAAACAAAAGATTAAAACTTGCCTTTGTATCACTTGCGAATATCGGCTCACCTTTAATTGATAAACAAACTATAAGAGGGGTATAAGGAGAGGCGATCCAACGAACTTCGCCTCGAAAAGAGATCCATTCTTCTCTTCCGCTCCTTTGTGCGTTTATCTTTTGAAGAGCTACCGTACGCTTGTTGATTATTGGTTTAAGTTCACTTGTGTTTTGCTTCGGTCTCGTTTTAATTGAATTGTTTTTAGTGCATGCGCACTCGTTCTTCTTCGTCAACAAGTCCTTTACGTGAACTCGTGCATACCCCGAAAAGACGTAATCGGAGACGTAATCGTAGGCATACCGCCTCAATAGCCGAACCCGAGATTCGTGCTATTCCCGTTCCTCCCATTGTCACAATGGCGGATGAACGCACCATGTCGGAGCTTCTCCAAGCACCCACCGAGGGTTACGGAGATGCTATTGTTGTTCCGGCAATCGTTGCCGATAGCTTTGAGCTTAAGACCGGGTTGCTATCCTTAGTAACTGCAAGTCAATATTTCGGATTTGAGAGGGACGATCCTCATTCCCACATTCGATGGTTTAACAAGATCACCTCTACCATCAAATACCGAAATGTTCCTCAAGAGGCAATCAAATTGCTTCTTTTTCCTTTCTCTCTCGAGGGGACGGCCCGAATTTGGCTAGAAAAACAACCCCCTAGTTCTATTGAAACATGGGAAGATTTGGTGTCGAAATTTGTGAATGAATTCTTTCCTCCATCCAAAACCACAAGCCTTAAAAATGAAATCACCAAGTTCACTCAAAAATTTGATGAATCCTTTAGTGAAGCATGGGACCGTTTTAAAGAATTACTTCGCAAATGTCCTCACCATGGTTTCTCTGAGTTACATCAACTCAATACCTTCTATAATGGTTTGAACCACTCCGATCAAGACTCTCTAAATGCCGCCGCCGGTGGTAATCTCTTGTATCGGACTACTAAAGATGCTTTAGCCATCATTGAGAATAAGTCTAAGGTTCGCACTTCACGAAGCAAGCAAGTTGTTTCCATAGTGAATGCTTCACCTTCTACTTCATCTCCCGTGAGTTCTTCTAGCACCGATGCTAAGATTGACAAGCTCACGGAGGCTATTCAAGCTTTGGTTCTTTCCAAGCAAAAGAAACAATCTTCCCCACAAACTTCTTCACCCACTCAAGTCAAAGCGGTGGAAGAAACTTGTGTCACTTGTGGTGGTCCTCATGCATACTACAATTGTACTGCCACCGATGGTAGTCGATGTGAAGTTAATGCGGTAGTCAGGACTTTCAATCAAGGAGGTAATCAATACCGTCCTCAAGTTGACCCGAATTATCGTGCTAGCAATCAAAATGGACCACCCGAATTTTCTCAACCCAACAATCCAAATAGATTCAATCAAAACCAACCGAGAGGGCAAAATGTTCAAAATCAATTTCAAGCCCCGATCAATCAATACCCAAATCAAGGTGGTAATTTCAATCAAGGCTTTCAAGCTTCGAATTATCAAGCCCCAATTGCTTCCTCAAACGAACTTGCTAATTACATCAAGTCAAATGAGGCAAACATGAGGTCAATGCAAAATCAAATCACCACCTTGAAGAATGATTTTCAAACTTCAATTTCGAAACAAGGTCATGAGCTTAAAAATGAACTTAAGAATACAAATCAAAAGATTGATCAATCTCAAAGTAAAATTGAGAACATGTTTGCTAGTCTCATATGTCAATTGAATCAACCTTCAACTTCGGGAACCCTCCCGGGAAACACCATTCCAAACCCGAAGGGTGAGTTGAAAGCTATTACCACCCGAAGTGGTAAAGCATATGATGGACCCTCGATTTCTACTCCTTCTCTGGTGAAGGAAGTGGAACGAGAGACCGAGGTGAAAAAAGACAAAGTGCACTCTTCAAGCTCACAAAGTACCACATACGTCCAACCTTCGGTCGTCCAATCTCCAATTCCTGAACCCGATGTTTCGAAGACCAATCCTAAGCCCTCGATTCCATATCCTTCGAGGCTTAATGAACAAAAGCTTCGTGACAAAACTAATAGTCAAATGATGAAGTTTCTTGAAATCTTTCAAAAGTTACACTTTGATATTAGTTTTGCGGATGCTCTTCTCTACATGCCAAAGTTTGCTTCTACATTCAAGAGTCTCCTTAGCAATATGGAAAAGTTGCTTGAATTAACCAAGACTCCATTGAATGAGAATTGCTCGGCGATGCTTCTTAAGAAATTACCCGAAAAATTAGGAGATCCCGACAAATTTCTCATTCCTTGTGACTTCCAAAAGCTTGATGAATGCTTAGCCTTGGCCGATCTTGGCGCAAGCATCAATCTAATGCCTCTTTCCGTATGGGCAAAGCTTTCTCTCCCGGAACTTACTTCTACACGAATGACTCTCGAACTTGCAAACCGAACGGTTACTATTCCGCAAGGAATTACTGAAGATGTCTTCGTGAAGGTGGGCAAGTTCCATTTTCCTGCCGACTTCGTAGTTGTCGATTTTGATGCCGATCCTCGTGTCCCCCTTATCTTGGGAAGACCATTCTTGAAAACGGCTCGTGCATTAATCGATGTCTACGAAGGTGAAATGACTCTTAGAGTCGGTGATGAAAAATTGGTCATTAATATTGAGAGTACTTCAAAATATCCTCTCAAGCATGATAGCGAGTCAATTAACCAAATTGATATCATTGATGCTACATGCGAGGAATATTTTCATGAAGTACTAAGTGGCAATCCCACTTCTTTAGACCATACCGTTGCTCTCTCTTCCCCCTCTTTCACTCCGTTTGAGGGAGGTGACTTCATCTTGGAAGAGATTGAAGCTTGTTTGTCTTGTGATTCAATTCCATCGGGAATTGATGATGATGTGTTTGACCCGGAGGGAGACATTCTTCTTATTGAGAAGTTGCTTAATGATCCTCCGGAGGTCGAACTTAAGGACTTACCGCCTCATCTCGAATATGCATTTTTGGAGGGTACCGATAAATTACCCGTCATAATTGCTAAAGATTTAAATGATGAGGAGAAAACCGCTCTCATAAAGGTTTTAAAGTCACACAAGCGAGCCATCGCTTGGAAACTTTCCGACATTAAGGGTGTTAACCCGGAATTTTGTACACACAAGATTTTAATGGAAGATGACTTTAAACCGGCGGTTCAACATCAAAGAAGGGTTAATCCAAAAATTCATGAGGTTATCAAAAAGGAAGTTCTTAAACTCCTTGATGCCGGCTTGATTTACCCTATCTCGGATAGTCCTTGGGTGAGCCCCGTGCATTGTGTGCCCAAAAAGGGTGGCATTACCGTTGTTACAAATGATGAGAACGAGTTGATTCCTACTCGATTGGTGACAGGATGGCGTGTATGCATTGACTACCGAAAGTTAAATGACGCCACCCGTAAAGACCACTTCCCTCTTCCATTCATGGATCAAATGCTCGAAAGACTAGCGGGAAACGAGTACTATTGTTTTCTCGACGGTTTCTCGGGTTACTTCCAAATTCCCATTGATCCGCAAGATCAAGAAAAGACCACTTTCACGTGCCCTTATGGAACGTTTGCCTACCGACGCATGCCTTTTGGCTTATGTAATGCTCCGGGCACGTTCCAAAGGTGTATGATGGCCATTTTTCACGACATGATCGAGAAAACTATGGAGGTCTTTATGGATGATTTCTCGGTCTTTGGGGATTCTTTCAAAACATGTCTCTCCCATTTAGACAAAATGCTTCAACGATGTGAAGACACTAATCTTTGTCTAAATTGGGAGAAGAGTCATTTCATGGTCAAAGAGGGCATTGTCCTCGGCCATAACATTTCCAAGAGTGGGATTGAGGTCGATAAGGCTAAAGTTGATGTTATCGCTAAGCTACCTCATCCCACTACCGTCAAGGGTATTCGGAGTTTCCTTGGTCACGCCGGTTTCTATCGTAGATTCATACAAGATTTTTCTAAAATCGCCCGGCCGATGACCCGTCTCCTTGAAAAGGAAACTCCGTTCATTTTTTCCAAAGAGTGCATTGAAGCTTTTCAAACTCTTAAGAAAAAACTTACCGAAGCACCTATCTTAGTTGCCCCCGATTGGGACCTACCTTTTGAACTTATGTGTGATGCAAGTGATTTTGCCATAGGTGCGGTCTTGGGGCAACGTAAAACAAAACATTTTCAGCCCATACACTATGCTAGCAAAACTATGACCGAAGCTCAAGCTCATTACACCACGACGGAAAAAGAATTATTAGCCGTGGTGTATGCTTTCGAAAAGTTTCGGCCAT
Organism: Artemisia tridentata subsp. tridentata; assembly: GCA_021014915.2. Classification (NCBI taxonomy): domain Eukaryota; kingdom Viridiplantae; phylum Streptophyta; class Magnoliopsida; order Asterales; family Asteraceae; genus Artemisia; species Artemisia tridentata. Next base: position 277,581,642 of record CP139501.1, on the reverse strand, counting down.
ACTTAATCTTGTCTAAAAGCATAGTGTATACGGATCACTCGGCTCTCAAATATCTCTTTGCAAAACAAGATGCAAAGCCGAGATTGCTCCGTTGGGTTCTCCGCCTAGAAGAATTTGATATCATCATCCGTGATAAAAAAGGAGCCGAGAACCTCGCAGCTGACCATCTGTCCCGATTAGAGAATCCTCATCAAAGTGTGCTCGAGAAAAAGGAAATAAATGAAACATTTCCTCTCGAGACACTTAACGTGGTATCTTTTCGTGGTGATTCTAGTACCCCATGGTTTGCCCATTTTGCAAATTACCATGCGGGTAACTTTGTTGTTAAAGGGATGTCGTCCCAACAAAAGAACAAATTCTTCAAAGATGTGAAGCATTACTTTTGGGACGACCCCTATTTGTTTAAAGTGTGTGCGGATCAAGTCATCCGGCGGTGTGTTCACGGCCAAGAAGCTTTTGAAATTCTTAAGGCTTGCCACAATGGACCCACGGGGGGACATCATGGTGCCAACTACATCGCCAAAAAGGTGTTTGATTCCGGTTTCTATTGGCCCACAATCTACCGTGATGCCCATGACTTAGTCAAATCTTGTGACTCTTGTCAACGTCACGGGAAGATCATGCAAAAAGATGAAATGCCACAAAACGTCGTTCAAGTTTGTGAAATCTTTGACGTTTGGGGCATTGACTTTATGGGGCCGTTCCTGTCTTCACGAGGGAACAAATATATACTCGTGGCTGTCGATTACTTGTCTAAATGGGTCGAAGCAAAAGCACTCCCCACCAACGATGCCCGAGTACTGTGTAAATTTTTGAAATCACTCTTTTCTCGGTTTGGAACTCCCCGTGCTATCATTAGTGATCGCGGTACGCACTTTTGCAATGAACAATTTGCAAAAGTCATGCTTAAGTACGGTATTACTCACCGTCTTTCTACCGCGTATCACCCACAAACAAGTGGACAAGTGGAGGTTTCAAATCGTGGTTTAAAAAGAATCTTGGAAAGGACCGTAGGTGAAAACCATGCATCTTGGTCGGATAAATTAGATGATGCACTTTGGGTCTTTCGTACAACTTATAAAACACCCATCGGGTGTACTCCTTACAAGCTTCTCTACGGAAAGGCGTGTCATCTACCGATCGAGCTCTAGCACAAAGCTTATTGGGCCTTGAAGCATGCAAACTTCGACCTAAAGTCCGCGGGTGATCACCGCAAAGTTCAACTCAATGAATTAAATGAACTTCGTGATCAAGCCTACGAGAACTCTTTGATCTACAAAGAAAAGACAAAGAAGATCCATGACTCCAAAATCAAGAACCGCGTTTTTAACGTTGGTGATCGAGTCCTTCTTTTTAACTCTAGATTAAAGATATTCTCGGGTAAGCTTAAAACCCGTTGGACTGGACCATTCACCGTTGCCAAAGTTTTTCCTTATGGTACCGTCGAGTTATCTCAAAACGACGGACCAAACTTCAAGGTGAACGGTCATAGGTTGAAGCATTACTTTGGAGGGGACATACCATCCATGGTTGTCCCGGATCTCCAAACTTTCCCCATGGACCAATGAATTCGGGGTCGAGTCAAGCTAGTGACTCGGTTAACAAAAACATTAGCACCACATGGGTGACAACCCATGTTTCTGACTTCTCTCTATTTTCTAACACTAAGTGTGGGGGAATTCCTCTGCTGTGCTGTGCTTTTGTGTGTTGTTTGCTCTTGTTTGCAGATTTCCCTTAGATCGTGATGATTGATGCGCCTGTTTTCAATCCAGCCGCCCAATATCTGATCTTTTTGCTAACGATTATCTAGGGATATCTTTTCAATCTTTTTTGTGAAAAATGGAGATTTCTGTTCCACACTTGGCTATTAGTATTACCTTTTTACGTTCTAAGTGGCGGCATAATAGCCGGTACTTTGAATATTGAGGGCAATATTCAATTCTAAGTGTGGGGGGGGGGGGAATTCTCGCAAATTTTGTCACATATGTACCTTCTAGTGCCCTAGTACCCCCGTTTTGACCCAAATTTTAAAATTTTTGTCGTTTTTAAATAAAAAAAAGTGTGTTATGTTTAGTCTTGATTAGGTTAGAACATAGGGAATCCCGACTCTGCCAGAGTATTGATTTGGCTGCTTCCTTAACGATTAGACTAAGGTTTTACGATTTGTGCAAATGAAAATGCTAAGCATAGAGTAGTTGGTTCTCTTTAGAGCTTATATAAGTAATATATGGATTTTTCTCCCATAAGTTCCTAATCTGACTTAATAAGTGCTTATTTTCAAACATTTGAACACACAAAATCATTTTTTTGTACGATTTTGAAAAATACTAGTTCAAAGATTTATTTAAACTTCGGAACAAGCATATGTCATAATAATGCAAAATGAAAGTGAGACGTTGCTTGAAAATTGCAAAAGTTAAGTAATAAATGTATGTGCTAAAAAGCTACGGTTCAAGATCAGTCCTTGGATCCTTATTTCCAGAAGGCATTTAGGTCTTGGCTACCCTCTTACACCGGTCCTTGGACCTCTAATTCAGGAATGTGTGAGGTCTTGGTCTAACACCCTTGGATCCTCATTTCAGGAATGTTTAGAGTCTTGGAACTCTCCATTGTAACGGCCCTTGGATCCTTTATTCCGGAAGGTGTAAGGTCTTGGTTCCCATGAAACTCCGTTAGTTTATGTTGCACAAGTAAAAAAAAAAAAAAAAAAAAAATGATGAAAAAATGAAAAGAAAAAAATAAAATAAAATGGAATGATATTGCAAAATGCAATAAAGTTTTGAAACTTGCTTGTTGTGAATTTTAAATCTATCTTTCAACTAGTATTAGTCAAAATTTTATATAAACGTCGATTTTTGTGATCAAAATTTTTGAAAATCAAGCGCATTCACCTAACTATAATAAATATGGGAGTGAAAAGTTAAGTCTCGACTTACATAGATTATTAGTATAAGTAGTGTTAGCATTTTACAAAAGCGTTTGCACAATGAGTTTAAGCTTAGTTGGGAGTATAAAAAAGAGGATGACGATTTCAATTCCCTGGAAACACCCATTCTGTGTGAATCCCGTTCCATGATACCATTTTTGAAAATCAAGCATGTTATTTATTTTTGTTCTAGTTTAAATTTCTTGCATTGAATAAAAAGTCGAAACGGGGTATACTTGGTATTCTTTTGATCCTTTCATTACTTCACATGATCGGATTGCTAGGGACTAGCAATAGCTTAGTGTTGGGGATTGATGAGTGTGCAAATACTCATCATTTTATGCCCATTTTGGTTACATAAAATACTGAAAACAGCCAAATATACCAAATTATATTGCAAATATCCTTGGATGGTGTTTTTATGTGTTTCAGGTACAAAGGATTGAAAACCGAGCGAAAACGGGCATTTTTGGATCGACTCGACAACAATTGTGCATTTGATCAAGTGAAGTCAAAGTCAAAGTCAATTTCCAGAAATACCAAAATGACACAAAAGGCCCTTGGAAATAATTTTAAGATTGTGGCAGCCTTAGTCCCTGGATTTTCAGAAATGGCAAATTTAGTCCTTAAACTTCATAATTAAACTTAAACCCAATCCTAAACTAACCAACCCTTTATACCCTTTAAACCTAAACTAACCCAATCAAACCAACCCAGCCCACTCCACTAAAACAAAAGCCCAACCCACAAATAAAACCCACAACCGGCCTTCTATTTTGTGTTTTAACTAAAAACACAGTTGACAAAAGTCAACTCCTTCTTCATTCCCTAATCCCGCCAAAACCAAATCCCATCACCATGTACCATCTCTGGACAATCTTGTCTCCCCCTCCATTCCCCAATACTTTCTCCCCTTCCCAACACTGCTAAGCCACCTTCTTGTACCTTTTCCCCTCTTAGTACCAATGCCAGCTTGGCAATCCACCACTTATTTTGGGCGCCAAAACCGAATCAAGGGCTGAGATCATTCCATTGCAATCCAATGGGTGGGATTTAATCCCAAGAAGCACAAGAAAGTTTCCAAGGCTGTTTTCTCTCACAGAACTAGCACAAAGAGGAGAAGACCCCTAGTTTAGCTTTTTAGTATAAATAGGACCATTGTTAGCCTTTGAAGGCATGCTTTAATTTATGTAATTTAGTTTTAATATTGTAATCCGTTTTTTTAAGTTTAATCTAATTTTCTCATTCAGAATTTCAAGTGTACCATTTTCAGTCTTAATAGAAATTTAAGGTTTTTTAGAAAAATCTTGTTTGTGCTTATTTCATGTTTCAAATCTTTGCATAAGCTCTGACAAGCTCTTAAAAGTGATAAGAAAACTCAAAAAGATCCAACTCAGAATCATAGTATCTCAGAATCACCTTTGCATTAGACATTGGAAAGCTTAATGGAAGTTGCCCGCAATGGAGGGGCAAGATGGACATTACTAGCTTATCTCTGATAAGCTAGGAGCTTGTAGCTGCCATTCAGTTGGAACCCTTGTTCAGCTAGGGTTAAAGGTTTTACAATCTTGTTCTAATTTCTCAAATTCTGCATAAATACTGTTCATCAGCTTATTTTTGAGTTTATTTGCATATTTGTAGCTTAATAGTTCTTATTTATGCTCTGTGATGTTAGTTTAGTAGGTAGATTAGGTTAAATATCCATTTTTCTTGAAATCCAACAAAAAGCTTAAAAAACAGTTGACTATAGTGATATGACCAAGAATCACGTACGGGAGGTGGAGGAAACACATTAAACACGAACTAAAGATTAAACATGATAAATTTCGGTTTATTGATTGGGTGGTGTGTATGTTTTCTAGAGAGAGAAAACATACACACCTCAAAGAACCTGTGAATCCTCAACCCTCCAAATGTGGATAAGGAGGGTATTTATACAAAGAATACAATGACTAACTTAGCCTAAATGTCTAAACTAGTCCTTGTAAAAAGAATGAAGTGCAATTCCCAAATATGACAAACTTTAAGGCTAACAATCTCTCCCCAAAGTGAAGTCATATGGGAATTGCTTACAATGTTCCCTACAAGTAAAATATAAACCATAAGCACAGAGAATAGTCTTCAAACGTCATTACTTCGTTCAGCTTGGAGAATCTTCTCAGCATTCATTTCTTTACTTGCAGAAGAACCATGTGAGCAATTCTAATTAGGGTTTAATACAGCGTGCCCTGAGTGCTCTCCCCTAATTATTGCTCTCCCCCAAACTGACAACCTTTCTGATGATTGCCCTGAATCTGAAGAAGTCTTTTGATAATTAAATGCATTTCATCTTTAGTCTTCTAACATGCAGCGGAAAATGTAGAACAGACTGTAGACTCGACCTTCTTCAAGATTATCCATTTGGGGGAACAGGGTATCAACATCTTCATCTCACCAAATGCATCCCAGTTATCTTTCATATGAAAAATCAGCCCATAACGTACACATGAAATGATAACACCAAAGTAACAAGTTGAACCACTGATCATCTTGATTTTGTTGCCCGAAATTGTTGAAGGTGGAAAAGGTAGAAGTACGTAGAATAAGATGAGTAGAAGATAAGACATAGAATCAACCAATTTCCGACACAAATCAAATCATTACATAAATCATTAAGCCCGATCACGTGAACTTGTTGTGAGACCTCGTTGTACACATTTCTCTCATTAATGGCTTTCGATGTACACAAAATTTTGTTCAATTCAGTTCACGTGAACGTGAACTTGTTGTTCAATTCAGTTCAAAACCCGCGCTTCATTAATGGCTTTCGTGCATTTCAGTACGAAACCCGAGCTTCAAAGAAAGGAAAGTGCTTCATCAAAAAATTTCGAGCACTTATCCTAAAAATCAATGGCTTGTAAGTATTTCAGCTTACAACCCGGGCTTCAACGTTTTGGCTTATGCACACATAACAGTGCATAACCCGTTTTTCAAAGAAAGGACCCTGTTGTACGTTTTAATTGCAACAATCCTAAAAGAAAAGAAGTTTTCATGAAATGTTTATTCAAACTTCTTAACCTTAAGCAAAATTTTCTTCAAAATTTCTCAAAAGGTTTTTCAAAACTTTTCAAAAATTTTGCTTAAGATTTTCAAATCGTTACTCCCCACTTGCTCCAAAGTTTTCAAAAATGTCAAAACCAATGCAAGTTTTGAGGGGGAGTATTCCAAAAAGAAATTTGTTCCAAAACGTTCATGCAAAATCATTTCTCCCTATTAGCTTTCACAAAAACAATGATTTTAATCAAACGGTATCAAAAATACCATTGAAATGCTATTTTTGAGGGGGAGAAATGTGATTAATATGTGATCATGGTTCGAATCTCAAAAAGACTCAGAAAATACCATCGAATTGACGAAGCTTAAATGTCAGTAATCGAAAAGACTAGTCCAGGACGGGTAATAATTTCAAGATGGTTACCCATTGATGTAAACGTGTCTCGCAAAGGACTTGTCTGAGTAGAATGTACCAATTCGAGAGATGATCATTGAATATGACCGGGACGGGTAATAATTTCAAGCTAGTCTAACTAGTGATGTAAGCGTGTCTCGCGAAGGTCATGTTCATTGAAAATTGATCATTTCAAATGTGCGAGCTCTACCCAACATGTGCAATTTATTTCAAAAATGCATGAGCACATGTGAAGGGGGAGTATTTCAGAAAAATGCAAAACTCTTGAAGTGTTAACCAAAATGTGTTTTATACATAAACGCTTTGAGAGATTTTCAAATGGTTTTATGGCAAGTGATCAACAAATCTAGGATAATCATGGAGTAATAAGGTGATTATGGTTAGGTAATGTCTAATGATCCGCCAGAACCGGAGGGATCTACCCAAGGACAATTCCAATAGTTTAGAATTAGAAGTCCTTAGGTATGATTGAAAAAAGAGCATAATGAGAAAGGAGAAAGAAGGGGTTGAAGAATGAAAAAGAAAAGTTTTTGTAAGGGTGAAAAGAAATAGCCCTCCATGAAAACTTAGGAAAGACACCGGGTCAATACATATGCTATCGGTACTCACTAAGGTGATACTGATATGAAGACAAGACGTCATGGACCCAGTGACGCGGTGCACAAACCCCTCCTAGCCACTCAGATATCTCTTAAAAGATATTTGTTTCATTTCTCACGGAGATCAATGCATAATCTATCGACCTCTCACTCCGAGATGAGTTGATATTGAAAAGGTGGCACTCTACTCCATGCCTCCGACGACAAAAACCAAAACGCACAAAATTTGAGTCTAGAGCCATGAGATTCATCAAAGATCTCTTAGGAACACTTTCAATAAAAATACACTGTGTTCGCCAAAAAGAACATAAGTTGTAAGTGTCATAATGAGATCTGAACCTAGAAAGAGTTGGACGATTTATTGCTAACTGTTTTATGCAGGTACTGAAGAAAGTACATCGATCACGTATGTCTCAAACATCTATATTGGAAGAATAAAACGCTGTGAATACATGAAGATGTTGGATCAAGGCAAAGAACAATCAAAAGACGATACGATGAAGATCACAATGCATGAAGGAACAAAGAATTACAAAGTAACAAGTTGAACCACTGATCATCTTGATTTTGTTGCCCGAAATTGTTGAAGGTGGAAAAGGTAGAAGTACGTAGAATAAGATGAGTAGAAGATAAGACATAGAATCAACTAATTTCTGACACAAATCAAATCATTACATAAATCATTAAGCCCGATCACGTGAACTTGTTGTGAGACCTCGATGTACACATTTCTCTCCCCTGCTGGTTACGATTTATCGGAATCAGCATAATGTTGTGTACGTGAAGTATTAACTGGAAGCACTTTATCATTAAACCCAGTCAGCCTGTGAGAAGATGTCGATGAACCCAATATAACCTCCTGTATAAAAAACAACGGCTTCATGTAGTAACCACATGTGATGATAACCCAATATGATGAACTTGAGAATGAAGTAACATCGCCCAGATTTGTGACTTAAGCTTGTACTATCCTTGTGACTAAGAACGGTGTGCCCTATACCCTTAACAAAAGTATTAGCACAAAACCTCTTGACATATCCTCAACTACGTGAGACACTGAGCACTACAACATAACTCCTTAAAGTGATAGCTACTTTGTGAGAATAGAGAGAGAATCACAAAAGTAACTAGATATCCAAGTCTTCGTCACCATTAATATATGCCCAAACAAGTCATCTTCGCGGTAGGGTAGAAAGAAAGAAGATGAAATAAGTACACGCGTCCGTAAAACCTTACTTCAAACCCAAATAAATAATAACGAATCATCCCCGTAGTCACAGCTAATAATTTAACCATTGTCATTTGATTGTGAATCTTGATCAGGATCTTTTTGGCTATACGTGGTGATTTTGAAGGTGCAGTCCGATAATATCATTTGTGATTTTGTTGTGAAAAATGCCATAAAATGCAATTCTAATGATCCCGGAAAAATTTGAGTTTAAGAAATTTTTACGCCGAAAATTCCTGAAAAATTCAAATTTTGGCCAAAAAATTTTAATTTTGGGCCAAAATTTTCACTCTTGTACCAGAATTTGAATCTCGCGTAAAAATGGACCGTTAAGTCTCCTGTGAAAATTAAATTTTACTCAAGTTTTCCCAAGGTTGAATCGCGATAAATTAATTAATTTTTTTTTTTTTTTTTTTTTTTTTTTTTGGCAAATGCGATAAGGTTGTCCAAGGTTGAATCGCGATAAAATCTGATGAAGGGTCCAACTGCGATAAGTTTATCGCGTTTTGAACTGCGATAATTTTGAAATGCGATAGTTCAACTGCGATAGGTCAAATGCGATAGGTCAACTACGATAAGGCCAAATGCGATAAAAGCTAAATAGCGATATCGTCCAAATGCGATAACTATCGCAATTCTCATACAAGAATGCGATCACCAATACGAATTGCGATAACTCACTGTTTTTCACTGAAATGCGATAAAATGGTTGAAATGCGATAAAACGCTGAGTCACACCACTTTTTGACTTTCTTCCACTTGCAACCTTATCACTTAAGATTTTATCCTGACAAATTTTCACCAACTATCCCACTTGACCAATAATTCACTCAAATCTATCAATATTTTATCCAAAAACAAATCTTGTGCAAGATTTGTTTATGAAATTCGATCAATGAACCAAGAACAAACCAAAGTCTATTCTTCCTTTAAACAAGATTTGAGTGAAGAACTATCACAAAGTCACAACCCAACTCGTTAAAAACACAACCTTACCATTTGTTTATGTGAACGATTCCAAGAGATAACCCAAACAGCCACGTTTTTAGAAGAAGAGAAACACGACAGTAGGTAATTTTTGGAACTAAAACCGAACACAAAAACCTCTAAACTCGGCTGATGAAGAAGAAGAACCGAGTTAAATCACAACAAAAATCACCTTTATCACCTTAAAAAACACCACGTTGGCCACCCGGTTAGCTCTGATACCAATTGTAGAGGTATAGATTCACGTACGGGAGGTGGAGGAAACACATTAAACACGAACTAAAGATTAAACATTATAAATTTCGGTTTATTGATTGGGAGGTGTGTATGTTTTCTAGAGAGAGAAAACATACACACCTCAAAGAACCTGTGAATCCTCAACCCTCCAAATGTGGATAAGGAGGGTATTTATACAAAGAATACAATAACTAACTTAGCCTAAATGTCTAAACTAGTCCTTGTACAAAGAATGAAGTGCAATTCCCAAATATGACAAACTTTAAGGCTAACATATAGTCTAGCTTAATTTAAGCTTATTTTTCTGCTAAAAAGTTGTTTGTTAGGTGTTAATTGAGTTGCTGAGACATTGTCCTTCAGAAATCTTAGCTTAATCAGACTTCTTTTGGTTTTAAAATTCAAGACAGACCCAAAAAGGACTGTTTGGGTCAAAAAGTCAAAACGGGTCAAAACCATTCTACACTGTTCATGTGCAGTTGTGGAAAGTTTAATCCAGCTTAGATTAGCTTGTATAAGCTGTTAGTAGGGATTTTTAATATGTTTGTGTTGATTTTAATGTTTTGAGTGGAACAGTGAACACTTAAGGTATAATCTTGGTCCTAAAAGCTAGATATAGGAAGAAGCTGTTAAGAGGCTTATTGAAAGTGTTTTTGTGCTCAAGTCAGTTCAACACATTGGTCATGTTAGAGTTGGTAGTGTAGACTTTTGTTTCAAAATTACCCCAAGTCTGTCATAAGATTGAATACAGTCTGCATAATCCCTTTATGCAGTCTGCATCAGAATTGTTGGACCATTCATGTGCTTATTTGTGTTAAGCTGAGCTTAACTCTTTGGCTACTCAGTAGTTTGCTAGTGTATCTTTATTTATTCCCACATTCAGGCCCTTCTCTAGCTTATTTGAGCTTGGAATTAAGCTCAAAAGTCTCTTATCCACACAAGCATACACTGAGCAATCAGTGTACACTTGTCTAGAATAGCCACTTTCTCAGCTTAACTTTAAGCAGTAAATAAGGACTTATTGGCCTGATTCTGACCCCATTGTAATCCTTGGTTCATGAGCTTTTCTAATTGCTAGCTTTTGTGGTCTTAAATAGCCATCTAAGTGCTTAATTTTAAGCATTAAGTTGCCTTGTGAGGCTGTTTTGCCATAAGTCAGTGTTAAGCTCTTTTTTTTGAGCTTATTGAGTTTCCAAAAGCTCACTATTTAACTAGTGGCTTATTTGGTTTCTTGATTTTCATTTTTAGCTTATTTGTGACCTTTAGCTTATTCCTTAGTCTTTCTAGCTTATTAGTGTAATCTCATTTTTACAACTTTGCTTGTTGCTTTTATTTCATAGAATCTGATAAGCAGTCTCAGCTTATCTAGGCTTATTTGTGAGATTTAAAAAATCTTCCTTGGTTAAAGTTGCTTAAAATTAGCTTTATCAATAACTTTGCTTTAGGAAGTTTTTGCAAAAAAATAAAAAAGGGAAAGTGGAATTCAATGGTGAGCAAGGCTCGAACCCCTGACCTCAACACTCTCAACCTCTTAACATAAACACACACACCAGCGCGCCCTTTGGTCTTTTGTGGTTAAATCTTACACAAATAACCTTTTAACCCTTGTTGGCCATTTAAGCTTAGAATCTTTTTCCAGCTTATTGTGGCTTATCCGAATAAGCTGGTTACACCCTCTTATTTTTCCTAGAATTGTTTTGTCGTTAAGAACTTTTGTAAATTTTTTCAGATTTTTCTTTTAAGGTTTAATATTTTTTTTATAATTTAATCTAGTTTAAACTGTTTTTAATTCGTAATAATTAATTAAAAAATCAGAAAAATACAATTCTTTTTTCTAAAATTTTCTTTTATCAATTAGGATTTAGAAAAAATAAATTTCCACCCGTAGGATAAGAATTCTAAATATTTTAGTTGTAGGCTCGTTTTTGTATTCCCGATTTGCGTTTTTAGTTTAAATTAAGTTGTGCTTTATTTTTCTTTGTAATTTTGTTTTCCATATCTTTAGTAGAAGTTAAAAACTCAAAAATCCAAAATCCTTTCATCAAGCATTTTAATTCCAAACCAAACTAAATCCTCGATTCACACCTCGCTGGGACACGACCCGGGTAATCACTTATCCGGTATCTCACACCGTATTCACGGGTTTTGCACATTGGCCTTTTTCCTAAAGGGTTGGCTTGTTGATCCCCAAGTATCACGGGTATCCGATATTATATTTATATATACTACACACGGATCAATAACTTAGATGGAATTTTTGTATTCGTTAACAAAATAGATTTCACCTTTGCAAAACTGAAACCATAAAAGATACGTGCATCGCACGGACAAATTTGCAACTGATACCACTTGGAGATATAATGATGCAATCGTTGCAAAAGGAAGGCACGACTCGTTGCAAAAGGAAGGCACGACTCGAAGTTGGTACATCAGTTTTGGTGTAAGAGACAAAAGAAATCAAACCTAATAATTAAATACGTATAACCCTTGCAAAACTACGATTCTTTATGATGAACAAAGCCCGTGCGATGTTGTCTTGTATCATATAATTATGGTGTATAAAATTGGTGGGAACAAGCGAGATTAGTAAACTACAGTATGATGTTGATATTGATGTTGGCCGTGTAAGAAATGTGGTTGCAACGCAAAACGCATTTTAAATACTTTTGAGAGTACTTGTTTTGCCAATTTTGTTTAATAAATACGATGGTCAGCTAAAAAACTTGTTCCGTCTTAAAATACGTGTCTTATTTTAACTTTTTGTAGTTTTTTTTTTTTGTTTTTTTATTTTTTGTTGTTATATAATACTTGATAAAAATTATAATGAAAATACATTTAAAACACAATCTATTCAAATATTTTGTATCAGTATTATATAACACAAAAAACAATATTTAAAATAAGTTGAAAAAGAAAGACTTAAAAAAGTTTGCGGGTTGTTACAGAAAACAAGACACTTATTTTATGAAGGAAGGAGTATTAATTAGCACTAGACAATACCTGCGCAAAGCAACGATGTATAGCGACAAATAATTATATACTTACGCACATGTGGTTTTGGTGTAACCGTTGATGCAACACTTACGTGTTCAATTTGTAGTCATTACGAGAAAAAAAAAGGTGTATAAGTTAGAAATGAAAAATGATAAAAATTTGACTATTGAACAATATTTAAATTATCAATTTAGTGGTAGACCTTTTTACTATTTTTAATAAATAGTGCATTGGGTATAACAAATTACTCATTTTTAAGTTTTAAAAAAAAGTTATTGGTGATTTATGGATAGAGATCCTCTCAAGTTCAATTTGTACATGATAGGTCATGTTAGTGTTATTTTGAATGAGATCTTGAATTTAACTAAAAATAAAAGTGACACCTTAAAGGGCTTACAAAACATCAACATAACCTATCATGTTCAATTTGAACTTTAAAAGATCTCAATCCGTGATTTATATATAGTATAGATTAGTTAAACTTAGAGACTAAATTAAACACGTTTAACGATTTACTTGACTTAAAGTTTTCTTTCAAATATACGTAACATATATCTATTAAACATTTCAAATGTTAAGGTTTTATTCATTTATCCGTCAAACGTGTTGGTTTTCATTGTTTTATTAACTAGTTATAATGCCCGTGCACGCATGGGTTTTTTTCTAAAATTTTTAATAACAAACAACATAAACCAGAAAGGGTAATGCAAAATAACACATGAATAGGTCAGTTAGACTGTTAATTATTTTCATTTAGACTCATCCAGCGTAATGTGTTTTAAACAATATGTCTGCACAGAAGAACAATCAGTGTAGTATAGCATATCAGCATCAATGTATCTTTCAAGAGGTAAATACATTGAAGCTCTTGTGTCACCCATTTAAGACATGAGGTAACATATAGCTAAAAAAAACTTTATCGTTTGAACTCACACATGTAATGTTTTACATTGATTTCGTATTTTGCTAACAGTTTTTGTAATCATATTTATTAACAAAAGTGAACAAAAAAGTCTCGATGAATTGTCACTCGTCATGGCTCGTTTTAACCCACATAAATAATTATCCATTTTAACCGATTACCAACCACAACCGGTTCACCACCTCTAATGATCAATCAAAAGCCAACACAAATCATTTTTGTTAGGGATTAACTAACTTTTTGTTAGCAGAGGAATTTAAATACAGAACTATAGAAGTATTAATAGCTATACAAATCACTTACCCTAACAATGTCTCATCTTTCGGTAGCATGCTCCTTAATGAATCCCCATCAAAATCTCATGCCTGCCCAATTCAAAGTATATCATAAAAACACTTCTTATATTGGACCACTTTTTGTCATTGTGAAGTGGAACCCAAAAAATGAAATAAAGGATGAAAAAGTTGGAATTCTGATTGTTGCAGATTAATGAATTTTTGCTTACAGGCCTTCGATGTGGCGTACATATTACAATTTCTTTACGTCTTGTAGGATCGAGTACTTCGAGCTTGATTGAGCTTGGTTAAACGAGAACCTCTGTATGGTATACAAGTGTTTATGCGGAAACTAAACAACAAGTATAATAAAGAAGAAAAGACAATGATCCTCTATGGATCAGACTATGAACTAAGAATTATGTTATTGAATATTGTAATTGACAAAGGTACATCAAACTCATGGACGGGATGTTTCTTTTATAATGATAAGAAACCCTAACCCTAACCCGTCTTACAAGAAAACGTGTGAAGAGATAAACGAGATCTCTTCTAAAAATAAATCTAACAAACTTTCTAAGTCTATTGATGAACTCAAATAAGTACATTTTATTACTATCATTTATCCTATTAATTTGACTTGTTTTACTATATTATGTATGAGGATTGATACTTAATCGTTTACTTTTGTAATTCTCAGGTAAAAACAAGCATTTGGTGAAACTTAGCGATTTTGGACTGATTATGGAGCAAAACATGCAAGAAGTTAAGAGTCTACTGAAATGAAGAAAATCAAGACTAATCTGCTCCAGATGCGCCGCATCTCACTCATTACATACGGCGCATCTCTATTAAGATTCCACCAGATACGATCCAAGATACAAGAGGACATGCGCCGCATCTAATCATGGAGTTACGCCGCATCTTCTGGCGGTGTACGAATATTCCTGAATATTATAATCTTGGACCCCACGCGAAGTTAAGTCAATGCGCCGCATCTAATCATGGAGTTACGCCGCATCTTCTGGCGGTGTACGAATATTCCTGAATATTATAATCTTGGACCCCACGCGAAGTTAAGTCAATGCGCCGCATCTACTTACTAGATGCGCCGCATCTCACCTCAGACAGAAACTATAAATACCCCAAGACCAGACGAATTCCGGAGCTTTTTGGTCGGGGGGATTATATTAGATTCGAAGACCGAAGCAGCAGAACCCTAGGACGAATTCAGTCAAGGAGGCAGCACAAGACACACCAAACGAAGATACAAGAGCTGTAAGAAGGTGCTGCATGTGTTTAATTCATTAAGTAGTTTTGTTTTATTGTGTTAGCAAACTTTAATTCATCAGGATTGGTGGCTTGTGTAATGTGACAACGAAAGATTGCACTCCCTTTAATACTTGCTTTCCCATCAATTAAAGTTTATATGTTGATGTCTTTGGTTACTACTTATTAGTGCATTGATAACCTCTGTGCTTATTAGTGGCTTGCGGGCATTTGACTGCGGAAAATAATGTGGCTCCCACGGTTATTACTAAATTGATCACTTAGGAATAACTTTTAGACATAAGTAATCATTAAGGGTTTACTCGCCGATAAGAATAGGACCAACGAGAAAGGGTTAACTACATACACTTCATATAAAGCTATCAATAAAACAAGTGACAATCTACTTAATCATAAGGACAACCCTCTTATTGTCTCGAGTATTTATCTGTGTACGTGTGTGCTACTTGCTGATTCGTGCCTATTGGTTTATTTTATTATTTAATTGCAAACAAATCGTGCCAGTCTCTCAGGCTGAAACCCCCTTGCGTTAGGATATTAAAATACTGATTAGAATAACGAGATAATACGTTCCACTCTTAGTGATCGACACTCTACTTACCATTATATTCATACTGACCGGGTACACTGCTCGTTAAGTGTGTGTGTTATTGATAAGTCGGCTAAATATAAATTTAAAACTTGAGTAGGCATTAAAACTGCTAAACCGCAACGACACATCACGCGCATCAAGTTTTTGGCGCCGCTGCCGGGGAGTGAATTGTTATTATCTGTTAATTTGATTAGTATTTTAATTAGGTTTTTCTTTTTATTAGATTAATTGCATCATTGTATTATTTTGCATATTTGTTGTTTTGTGTGTTATTTGTTTGCCTTTATTTTTGTTTTTGTGTTTATTTTTGTTTGTGTGTTTTAATTTTTGTTTTTATTTTTCGTATTTTTTCTGTTCTGCTATCGTTGTACTGTGCTAAATCAAACGATACGGCGCATCTGATCTCTCAGATACGGCGTATTGCGTTTAATTTTTTTAATACAACGCGTTTAATTAATTCGATACGACGCATCTTTTCCCCAAGATACGGCGTATCTGTTTTTAATAAGAAAATTTTTCTAAGCGATAAAGTGATACGACGCATCTTTTCCCCAAGATACGGCGTATCTGTTTTTAATAAAAAAAATTTCTAAACGTTAACGCCATACGACGCATCTGCTTTAGCAGATACGGCGTATCTATTATTTTAATTAAAAACAGTTTGCGAATTATTAAACAGATACGGCGCATCGATCTCTGTCGATACGGCGTATCCTCTGAATCAAAAATCTCGTATTTTTAAACGTAACGAAAATACGGCGCATTAACTTTCGTTAATACGACGTATTTAATTTTAAATAAATATCGATTTTTGATTAATTAATTCGATACGGCGCATTCATAAATTCTAAGCGGCGTATCTATTTTCTGGATAAAGTCTGATTAAATTTTAACGATTATAAGATACGGCGTATCCAACTTTTTGGATACGGCGCATCGTCCGCAGATATCAGCTATTTGTATTCATTTATCCGTTTCTAAATTCATTAATTTTTCTTCTTAGCGAACAGATCCTACTGATGCTTTTGTGATTATTTCAGAAGGAAAGTGGAAGGATTCGGAGAACTAATTGACTTCGACTTCGAAGCCAATTTTATGAACGATGTATTAGTGCATGAAAAATCACCCGAACGTTACAATGGGGACTACATTGAACTTAATGACCTTAATGGACCATTAGAATCCAATGACCTATTCATGGATGATGCGGAATCTGAGTTAGAAGAAGGAGAAATTCTTGATAGTGCAAAAATTAACGTTATTAATACTAGGAATTACGATGAATTTGAGGGGTATGATGGTTCTTGGGACTATGGTAGAAGGATCCACGCCGATTGTGCTTACAATTTGCAATTCACATGCATGATTGGGTACAAGTGTACTGACGCCAATTTCTTTCCTATTTTACCAATCAATGTCATGTCAAGAAGGTTTTAGAATTCCATTATGAGAAATAAAGTGGAGTATAAGGGAAAGAATGTAGTTGGTGCCTTCATTAATGTCCCAATATTCGTGGGACGCTTTACTATTGTAACTGAGTTCGCCGTTGTTGAAGACATGAATGCCTATTGTGACAGAAATATGGGTGACGTGATTGTTGGAAAACCATTTTGTAGGGAGATCACTATTAATGCAAAACGATTTGAAGGAAAGATCACCTTTCAATGTGGAAGCGACGTTATCACTTATATGATGCCCCGAACTCATCCTGGATTTAAGCATGCTACTAGTAGGATCTGCTACAAATTTTCTCCATTCCTTTTTATTAGTGATGATGACATGAAGAGAGGGATTGAGTACCCATATCAAATAATGGATGGATTCTACAATGGAGTTTTGAATTTGGGACCTGAATATATACGTGACGATTTAGTTGCTAAATGGATCCTACGTGGCCATGTAGGAATCAATGATCGATATTAAAGAGCTGAACGTGAGTCTAACTTGAAGACTCTGGAATAAAGACAAGTGCTGACCGGGAGACAACCCGGAGAATTTTTATTATTCTGTTTTTTGTGTCGAGTCAGTCAGGCCCGCATGAGGATACGGCGTATCTCAATTCTGAGATGCGACGCATCTCCTGCAATGGTCATATCTTATTTTAATTTTTCTGCATTTTTATTTTCGACTTTAAAACTATTTATCAGTTTATTTTAATGCGGCGCATCCCTGGTTAAGGATGCGGCGCATCTTTATTCTGATCCGTATTAATTCCAGGCTCGATACGGCGTATCTTCTTCCATAAGATACGGCGCATCGACTGACCTGATGATTTTCAGTTTTAATTTTTAAGTTTTATTTTTCCTAATTACTAATGTATTATGCAAGTTTGAACCTTTCTTATCTTAGGTGTGTTTTAAAGTGTTGGTGGTATTATAGTTTCCTGGATTTCCTGTGGATACATCAAGTATGAAGCTTTAACGTTCTCATCCACAAGAAAGATGATTTTTGCTCTTATACAAATGGAGGATCATACCGAGCAAATCTCAGGGGAGTTTTTCTGTTCTAATTCTTTTATTTTCCACTTTTTAACCTTTTATACAAACAACGAGGACGTTGTTTAACTTAAGTGGGGGGATTGGAGAATTAGAACACTTAACACTTACTTGTCCTAAATTTTTTCAAAAATTATGCTTAAAATGTGCTTAATATATCAAACTTAAAAATTTTTAGCATGTTTTTGTTTAAGATCTAAGTTGCATAGCTGCACACATGACGTTATTTTCAAAAATTGTGATTTTTCAAAATTCACAAATCTATGAGTGTGCCGGTGACTTGTAAACTTTAGAACTTGGCTTGTATACTATTCGAGACCACCATAATAAGTATTATATTTATATAATTGGAATGACTTGTCTAAATTGGTAAAATTCTAGGATTACACCCAAATTGCCTATTATATGTTATGTGTTATTAACTAACTACACTGGTTAGTTAACCCCCGTATAAACCCTTTTGTTACTCTCATTTTTAGAGTAAGATACCCCTAGAAAAACACTCAGAGCCATTCCTTTCGTTTCTTACACCTATGTTTAAAATGTTTCGTTACACCCTTACACCTTAGCCTACCCTGTAGATTAGAATCCGTGGTTGGTTAATTGCTATAGGCAAAGTGTGTTTCCTTACATTACCTGTGTTCGCGTGCGTAATTCATTATCTATGGTTAGGTCGGGAAATTGCACAATGCAATTGGAGTGAAAGTAAATATTGTATATCTTTGAGTTTATTTTTCGTGTGTTTACTACTTTCACTATTACCGTTATTTCTGAAGTATGAAAAGTATGGAAAAATTATCCAGAATTATCATTATAGTGATGTGGTGAAATTTTACACATCTATGTTTATGTTAGAAAAAAAAAAAAAAAAAAAAAAAAGAAAGAAAAAGAAAAAAAAAAAAAAAAAAAAAAAAAAATCGAAAAAATAAGAAAAGAAAAAGAAAAAGGAAAAGTTGGAAGTTAGTTTTAACCAACTTATGTAAAGTTATGTAAGTGGTCGATATCACCACTATTTGTTATATATTATATCTATGGATTGAATGGGAATTGGCAGTTATGGGAACGCCAATTAAGGTTTATTCTTTGATTAAGATCTTGTTGAGTATAATTCGTGTCTACCTAAAGCGTGTGTTTCAAGTGTTAAAGCGTGAGTTATTCAATGATATGAGTCTTATTCATGGGATGGTTGGGATAGTGATTAACCACACTTAGGATTTTAATTTATTTGTTTTGTTTATTTTTCATTTTACACCAATTTATATCCCAAATATTATCCATACCCTATATTATTCTTTATCCAACCAAACCTTTGATTTATTGAGATTAGGGATTTGAGCAATCTTAAGTATCGTAGTCGTGGATTCGGCTATGTATTTATGATTTTGTCGCCCTTTTTGATATATTATTATTGGTGAAGTTTGGACCTATCTTTAGCCTATTCGAGTTAAGGATTTGAGCAATTGCAAGTATCGTGTTCGTGGATTCGATCATGTATTTGTGATTTTGTCGCCTTTTCTGGAATTTGAGATCGATAGTGAAAGAGAATAATTAACCCTTAAGCCTACAAACCCTTTTTACCGCTTTAGACTTGCCAAGCTTATGATAGAATATTCGTCACGACTGGACAGTTAAACGATTAGATTTGCTTTTATCGACTTATTTTATTTTACTTCTAATTCGTTAAGTGTTTAGTTGTGTGATTATGAAATAAACGAATACATGCTTAAATATAAAAATAAATCCTAACATCTTTTAGGATACATTTTCATAAGAGAAATTCTAAGGTTTACTTGGGGACAAGTAAAGTTCAAGTGGGGGGATATTTGATGAACTCAAATAAGTACATTTTATTACTATCATTTATCCTATTAATTTGACTTGTTTTACTATATTATGTATGAGGATTGATACTTAATCGTTTACTTTTGTAATTCTCAGGTAAAAACAAGCATTTGGTGAAACTTAGCAATTTTGGACTGATTATGGAGCAAAACATGCAAGAAGTTAAGAGTCTACTGAAATGAAGAAGATCAAGACTAATCTGCTCCAGATGCACCGCATCTCACTCATTACATACGGCGCATCTCTATTAAGATTCCACCAGATACGATCTAAGATACAAGAGGACATGCGCCGCATCTAATCATGGAGTTACGCCGCATCTTCTGGCGGTGTACGAATATTCCTGAATATTATAATCTTGGACCCCACGCGAAGTTAAGTCAATGCGCCGCATCTAATCATGGAGTTACGCCGCATCTTCTGGCGGTGTACGAATATTCCTGAATATTATAATCTTGGACCCCACGCGAAGTTAAGTCAATGCGCCGCATCTACTTACTAGATGCGCCGCATCTCACCTCAGACAGAAACTATAAATACCCCAAGACCAGACGAATTCCGGAGCTTTTTGGTCGGGGGGATTATATTAGATTCGAAGACCGAAGCAGTAGAACCCTAGGACGAATTCAGTCAAGGAGGCAGCACAAGACACACCAAACGAAGATACAAGAGCTGTAAGAAGGTGCTGCATGTGTTTAATTCATTAAGTAGTTTTGTTTTATTGTGTTAGCAAACTTTAATTCATCAGGATTGGTGGCTTGTGTAATGTGACAACGAAAGATTGCACTCCCTTTAATACTTGCTTTCCCATCAATTAAAGTTTATATGTTGATGTCTTTGGTTACTACTTATTAGTGCATTGATAACCTCTGTGTTTATTAGTGGCTTGCGGGCATTTGACTGCGGAAAATAATGTGGCTCCCACGGTTATTACTAAATTGATCACTTAGGAATAACTTTTAGACATAAGTAATCATTAAGGGTTTACTCGCCGATAAGAATAGGACCAACGAGAAAGGGTTAACTACATACACTTCATATAAAGCTATCAATAAAACAAGTGACAATCTACTTAATCATAAGGACAGCCCTCTTATTGTCTCGAGTATTTATCTGTGTACGTGTGTGCTACTTGCTGATTCGTGCCTATTGGTTTATTTTATTATTTAATTGCAAACAAATCGTGCCAGTCTCTCAGGCTGAAACCCCCTTGCGTTAGGATATTAAAATACTGATTAGAATAACGAGATAATACGTTCCACTCTTAGTGATCGACACTCTACTTACCATTATATTCATACTGACCGGGTACACTGCTCGTTAAGTGTGTGTGTTATTGATAAGTCGGCTAAATATAAATTTAAAACTTGAGTAGGCATTAAAATTGCTAAACCGCAACGACACATCACGCGCATCACTTTCTAAACATACGGATAACAAACAATAACTATCCGCAGCAATAACCACTATCGGCAGAAACAAAACAATACTATCGGCAAGAACCAACCGTAGCTGCAATGGAACACTATCGGCAGGAACCAGCTTCACTATCGGCAGCAATGAGAAATTCCTTATTTCTCAGAGATCCCAACAATCCTCCCAGCAATCTCACTCAGAGATCCCTACAATCCTCCCCTAATCTTGAGGTTGACTAGGTTAACCTGCAAGATTCCAATGTGATAGAGCTTTAACTTCTCAGGCTTGAGGATTGCGACTTAGCAGCAGCAATAATTAGTAACCAGCAGCAACAATTAGAACCAACAAGATTCCAAAATCTATAGCAGCAACTTCAATAGTTCAGCAGCAATAGAAAATCTTCTTCAAAACTTGTAAACTGATCACCAAGACATTCACTTGAGCTTGACTGCTACTAGGACAATGTGTACATCAAATCACTTAAGTTTCATACTATTCTCATCACATCCAGGTGTGTTAACTCCTGTGAGAGGTGAATCATTGAAAATTAATGGATTTGATGTCTCTTTACCAATAGCCATCACTACTGGAGTAGCCAATGTTTAGGTGTGTTAGACCATGGTACATTGATAACCATCTGATTTATTAGCAAATCAGGAACTATAAACGGATTTGAGATGTCTTTACCTGTAGCCGTTTGCTCAGGACTAGTCAATTCTTAGGTTACAGCAAAACCTTGGTGAATTGAATACCAAATATGGATACCAAGTGTCTTTACCACAAACCATACTTTTATGGACTAGCCAATCCTTTGGATCCCATACAGGGTTACATCCATGGTGAATTGAAAACCATTTCAACTCTCAGAACTGAATCATGGGTGAGTTGAAGTACCCTATAGCTTTGAGCAAGCTATTACAGCTATCAACGGATTTGATTATCACACCAGAGCCGTACCCTCATGGTGAGCCAACTCTTTCTTGTCTGCAAGACATGGTGAGTTGAATACCATTTATGGTGAAGGTGTAAACACCATCACTGTACCTGCAAGGTGTTGCTCAAAACCAACTTATTAGCACACAAAATATACAATTTTTTTTTTAAACTAAGAATAAAAGAAATCAGAAACACACAAAATAAAAGAAATAAAATAAGAAAAGAAACCAAAAGAAAGATAGAAAGATATACAACAACAACAAGAAACAAATCCTCCCCTTAAGCTTTGTCCTCCCCTCAAACTTAGTATCTAGGGATTCACCATCCCAATATGGACCACCAAATGTTTAAACCTTGGTCCATCAAAAGCCTTGGTCAGCAGATCAGCCACATTATCATCAGTGTGAATCTTCAACACCTGAATAAGATGCTTCTCATAAGCATCTCTTATGAAATGATGTCGAATCTCAATATGCTTTGTTCTTTGATGATAAACAGGATTCTTAACAATGCACATAGTGCTTTGATTATCAATAAAGATCTTAGTGTTCATGAAGTTGAACCCATAATCCAACAGCTGATTTTGCATCCAAAGAACCTGTCCACAACAACTAGCAGCAGCAACATACTCTGCCTCAGTAGAAGATGTAGCCACTATAGTCTGCTTCTTGCACTGCCAAGAAACCAACCTCCTACCCAGAAACTGACAACCTCCAGTAGTAGACTTCCTATCAAAGTTAGCTCCAGCATAATCACTGTCACTATAGGCTTCCAACACAAAAGGAGAATCTTTGGGATACCAAAGTCCCATCTTAGGCTGTCCTTTCAAATACTTGAAGATTCTCTTAACTGCATTTAAGTTAGAAGTCAATGGTGTAACCTGATGTCTAGCACATGCACCAACAGCAAACATGATATCAGGTCTTGAAGCTGTCAAATACATGAGTGATCCAATCATGGACCTATATAGATGAACATTAACAGCAGCATCAGGTTCATTATTGGATTTAGGCTTTGGAGGTTCAAAAGGAGTTGTGGCAATTTTAACATTTTCCATATCAAACTTCTTAAGTATGTCAGACACATACTTCTCCTGGCAGATAAAGATCCCATCTGGTTTCTGCTTAACCTGAAGACCTAAGAAGAAAGTCATTTCACCCATAGCACTCATCTCAAATTCACTCTTCATCAATTCTTCAAATTCCCTGCACCAGGCTTCATTAGTGGAACCAAAGATGATATCATCTACATAAACTTGTACTAGAATGATATCTTTAAAGTTCTTCCTGATAAAAAGTGTTTTATCAATAGCCCCTCTTCTGTAGCCATGTTTTAGAAAAAAGGCTGATAGCCTTGCATACCAAGCCTTTGGTGCTTGATGAAGACCATAAAGTGCTTTAACCACTTTGTAAACCAAATCAAGATTCTGAGGATCCACAAATCCCTGTGGTTGAGTAACATAAACCTCTTCCTCAATCCTTCCATACAGAAATGCACTCTTCACATCCATCTGATAAACTACAAACCCCATAAAGGAAGCAAAAGCCAAGAACAATCGGATAGCTTCAACTCTTGCCACTGGAGCAAACACCTCATCATAATCAATCCCCTCTTCTTGTCTATGACCTTGAGCTACCAACCTAGCTTTATTTTGAACCACAATTCCCCTAGAATCCCTTTTATTCTTTAGAATCCATTTAGTTCCAATAGCATGCTTTCCAGCAGGCAAAGGAACCAACATCCATACTTTCTGATTCTGGAACTGCTGCATTTCCTCTTGCATAGCCTCAACCCAATCATCATTAGCAAGAGCTTGAGCTATACTACTTGGTTCAACTTGAGATAAGAAACAAGCATAAAGGCAATGCAAGTAATCAGTATGATTGCTCCTTAACTGATCCTGTATATAACTAAGAAAAGCAGATTCTCCAAACTTGGGTTGATGTAGTTTACTTCTTGTCTGAACAGGAGAATTAAGATCTCCAAGAATCAAAGACTGAGGATGAACTGTATTGATCCTCTTGGTAACAATGGGATTGACATCAATGGAGGATGCCTGATTAGTAATTGAGGGGTTGAAGTCATCATCATAAGAGGAAGAAGTGAAAATGCCTGTTCTAGATTGATGATGAGGATCATCTAGCTTATCTCTTGAAGAGACTGAATTTCCAAGATCAGAAGGAATTGGAAACCTTTCAGGGGAGTTATCAATACCCAAAGAGTCAATAGGTGGAGAAGACACAGGAACATCAGCAGGAATGGAGACATCAGCAGAAACATTAGAAGGGTCGGCAGGAACAGATCCACTATCAGCAGAAATGGTAGCAGCAGGAACATGAATACCACCAGTCGAATTCAGTTGCCTTCTAACTTCAGCTTTAGCATTTCTCAGAATCTCCTCTGTCTCCTTAGAAAACCCAGAACCAAACATTTCAGCAGCTCTCTTGGCATTATACTCTTGTCTTTGAAGCCTAGCAAGATCTTCTGCAAAACTAGAATCACCTCCAGCCATATCAGAAGAATCTTTGAGCTTTGAACCTGAAATGTTGTTAGAGGGAAAAGAAGGAACAACTATAGGTCGTTCATCACTCTCTGCATCAGAATCATCATCTGAGGTACCTGCACTGTTAGATTGAAAAACATGTGTACCAACAGATAGATTTGCTTTGAATCTATTATAACCTAAAGAATCAGTCAGATAGTCCAAATCAAAGTACCACTCTGGACCAGCACCCTGCAAATTAGGTTTATCCTCAAGATATCTTAAGTTGAGAGTCTCTTCTATTTTCTTAGAAGACAGATTATAAACCCTATAGGCTTTACTATGAGTAGAATATCCAATAATAAATCCTTCATCAGCCTTCCCATCAAACTTGCCTAGGTAATCACTAGTGTTCAAAATAGTGACATGACATCCAAAAGGCTTAAGGTAACTAATGTTTGGAACCTTCCCAGACAAAAGTTCATAAGGTGTTTTATTATGAGGACTAGTAATAGATACCCTATTCAACACATAACAAGCAGTGCATACTGCTTCAGTCCAAAACATAGTGGGCATCTTTGATTCAGCTAACATAGTCCTAGCTGCTTCTATCAGGGTCCTATTTTTTCTTTCTGCAACTCCATTTTGTTGTGGAGTTCTAACATTACTATAGTCCCTTTTTATCCCCTTACTCCCACAGAGTTCTATAAGATTAGAATTCTTAAACTCTGTGCCATTATCACACCTTATAGACTTAACCTTTTTACCAAGCTGATTTTCTATTAAGGCAATAAAATCCCTAATAACTGGATATGTTTCATCTTTAGTACCCAGAAAGAAAGTCCAAGAAAACCTGCTAAAATCATCTGTAATCACCAAGCAGTAATACTTGTGATCAATACTTCTGATAGAAGTAGGACCAAAGAGATCCATATGGAGAAGCTGCAAAGGCTCAAAAATGTTGCTCACAGCAGTTATGGCCTTGTATGAAGCTTTGTGTTGCTTTCCTTTGTTGCAGGCAACACAATTGTGTTCATTTGAGAAGATCTTGAGGGGAAGCCCTTTAACCAAACCATTCTTAGCCAGCTTGTTAATGGTCTTGAAATTCACATGAGCCATTCTTCTGTGCCATTTATTAGATTCATCCACAGAAGCTTTTGCAACCAGACAAGCAAGTGAACCCTCAGGCTGAACATCACTAAGATTGAAGCTGTAAAGATTGTAAGTCCTAGGAACTTTAAGTTCAACCTGACTTTCATCAGGCAACTTGAAGTCTTTGGACAGCACAAAGCAATCATTCTCAGTGAAGAGAACACTGTTCTTCTTGTCACAGATTTGAGAGACAGAGAACAAATTGAAGTTTTGAAGTTCCTTCACATAAAGCACATCTTCAAAGTCCAGCTTAGCAGTTTTGATAGTTCCCTTCCCAGAAATTATGCCATCTCCTCCTCCAAATGTCACAGTACCTCCATTCAAAGGCACAAAATCATGCAATCTTTCCAAATTTCCTGTCATACTCCTGGAACATCCACTGACAACAATGCCAACATCTTTACTTCTAAAAGGAAAATCCTGAGATAAAGAATACATTTACAACATTAGATACAAGAGAGACCCAAGCCATTGCTGACTTGAGCCTGCCTAGTGGATCAATAAGAATTAAACCCTGGAGATTGATGAGATCCACCATTGATCTTGGACCCCATTTTCACATATTGGTTATTAATTCTCCAAGAACAACCTGCTGAGGACTTAACAGCAGTTTTCCATTTTGTCCCTCCCTTGTGCATGGTGTCAAAACAAACAGGTCTCATATCATTTTGAAAGTAAGTGCTAGTAGGTCTGAAAGGTCTAGCATTATTGCTTCTCCAACCAGCAGGATTGATCCTTCCGGCAGGAACTGAATAAACAGCAGCAACAGGCTTATCAGCAGGAATGAACTTATCAGCAGCAACAGGCTTACCAGCAGAAACTGGCTTGCCAGCAGCAACTGAAGTTCTCCTTGCTGCTTGAGGAATATAAGGGGGAATATCATTAACATTTTTCCATACAGACCTATTTTGACATGCATATATACCCATCTGTTTTTCATAATAGTCACAATCTTTAATAAGATGATCATAACTACGACACACAAAGCAAGATTTCTTTCTAGGGGACTTTTTCTTAACAATAACTTTCTCATTGCAAACAGAATTATTCAAACCAACACATGAAACAAAATTATCCTTAACAGAATAAAAACCACAACCATAATTGTTTGAAACAGAACCACAACTAGAAACATTATTGTTTTTAACACTATCAAAAGAAATATCTTCAAATGCAGCTGTCTTTAAGTGAGATTCATCAATAGCTACTTCTGAGGAAAGATCTTCTGACTTTATTGAAGCAGACTTGTCACTTGATCCACATGTGGCATAGTCATTAGTCTTGATTTCTGAAGATTTGTCACTGTAAGAACAAGAGACAAATTCATTAGAGTCACAATCAAGATTAGGCAAGTCCTTTGCCTGTTTGCCATAGATCATTTGTGAATCATCAAAGTCATCAAAAGGATTAGCAGGTTTAAATGTTCCAGTTATGGGTGGAGGAACAACATTCATTCCTCCTTCCTTCACTACTTTACAGGTTTTCTATAATCTACAGGTTCCGGGTTAAAAATACTATACTCATTAGGATCATAATACTGATTTGGCCCTATCAGGTCACCGAACCCTAAACCTCTTTTAGTTTTAGTAGACATAGAACTATCAATAAGCATGTGAAGGTTTTTGGATGAGTCTTTCCACTTATCAAATCTAGCCAAGGAATTATCTAGCTTAGACTGTAAATCCTGATTTTCTAACACTACCTTAGCTTTTTCCCTTTCAGAATGTTTAAACTCATTAGTGGCATTTTTTAAATCTCTTTCCAAAACCTTTATTTTTACTTCATAAGCAGACTGTTGTTGTTGATACCAGACCTTTTGTTGTTCTAATGTTTTAACAGCCTTTTTATGAGCCTTAAGTTGTATAAAATTGTCCTTATATTCACTTTCTTTATCATCAAATTCCTGTTTTAGTTTAGCATATAAAGATTCACAACCAAATGGGAAGTTTTGTACCTGAGATGGATGACCCATCATTCCAAACTGACCAGCCACTTGTTTCTTCTCACCATATCCAGCTATCATCCCATAGACCTTATCTGCTCCACTTGCAACAGGCTTCTCATGATGCTCCCAGTCCACCATTGAATCCACAGATACCAAAGCCTTGGGGTCCTCTGATTCCAACTCTTGAATTTTGAAAGCAGAATACCGTGCTTTATCATCCACCTTCTTGTCTGTACATTCCCTAGCAAAATGTCCTGTTTGAGAACATTTATAGCACCTCACCTTCCTTATGTCAAACCTGGCAGGCTCCTGTCCATCAAAATTGACCCTTCTTCCTGCCTTCTTTTCAAACCTATCCATCTTCAAAGATATCATAGCCACTTGCCATCTAATATCCATCTCTTCCAGATCCAATTCATCAACCTGATTGAAATCTTCATACACAATCTTCTGCTGTGGTGTAGTCTCTGCAACAAATGAATGAAGCACCTCCTCCAGGATGTTATCAGATCTTGTCTGAGCTTTTGGTGTGGCAGGTGAGTAAGAAAGTGATGAAGATGATGGTGTCAGACTTTTTCCATATGATGCTTTATTAGCACCAGGGGTACTAACAAAAGCAGTATGGGTTGGAGTTTGAGGTGAATAGGTGGAATACCCTTTGATATCAATTTCAAGGGTTTTCAGTTTGTTGTACAGATCAACAAAACTCATATAGTCCAGTCCACCTTTCGCCTTGAGTGTTATGGAAACCTGAGACCAGGATGGAGGCAAAGCCCTCAGAAACTTGGTGTTGCAGTCTTCATCGTCCGGCCTAGCTTTCAACTGGTTGAGTTGACTCAGGATCTTGTGGAATCTGTCATACCCTTTGTGAATCCCCTCAGCCTCAGAGATCTTGAATTCCTGAAACTCTTGCTTGAGCATAGACTTTCTCATTTTTCTGGATTCATCATTCCCTCCAAATCTGGCTTTTACAGCATGCCAGATCTTTCTAGCATCATCCAAGTGATGGAAATCACTCATATGATCCTCTGGAATAGCTTGAAGCAAAAGGGTTCTTGCCTTGGTTTCCCTTTGCACAGCAAGGTGTTCTTCTGCTGTAACAGGTGGCTCTATATAGATATTGCCATCATTATCCCTTCCAGTATTCTTCTTGCTATTTCCCTTAAGAATGACATTCCACAGATTGTAATCACTGTTTGTGATCCAATATTCCATTCTCATGGCCCAGACTTCATACTCATCTTTCTTTAGGTATGGGAATTTAGCATTGTTATTGGACATGGTGGTGACGATTTGTGTTTGGACTTGTGAGGTTTCAGGTTTGGGTTGGTGATCTTCCGGGTTAATGACATTGTTTTGAGGGATTTCGTCTTCCATTGAAAGAGGGTTAAGATATATGAAATCGAACTTTTTCTTCTTAATCAGAGATCCTCACCAGGCTCTGATACCACTTGTAGGATCGAGTACTTCGAGCTTGATTGAGCTTGGTTAAACGAGAACCTCTGTATGGTATACAAGTGTTTATGCGGAAACTAAACAACAAGTATAATAAAGAAGAAAAGACAATGATCCTCTATGGATCAGACTATGAACTAAGAATTATGTTATTGAATATTGTAATTGACAAAGGTACATCAAACTCATGGACGGGATGTTTCTTTTATAATGATAAGAAACCCTAACCCTAACCCGTCTTACAAGAAAACGTGTGAAGAGATAAACGAGATCTCTTCTAAAAATAAATCTAACAAACTTTCTAAACATACGGATAACAAACAATAACTATCCGCAGCAATAACCACTATCGGCAGAAACAAAACAATACTATCGGCAAGAACCAACCGCAGCAGCAATGGAACACTATCGGCAGGAACCAGCTTCACTATCGGCAGCAATGAGAAATTCCTTATTTCTCAGAGATCCCAACAATCCTCCCAGCAATCTCACTCAGAGATCCCTACACGTCTTTTGAGATGGACTCAAAATGTATTTCCCAATAAGCAATGTCACCGTCTTGCTGTAAGTTACCAATATATGTATTAAACAGATGTTAGACAAAATTAGATTTTCGAGTACAAACTTACCAATATAAGTCAGATGTTAGACAAAAAGCAACAAAAAGTCTCTAACTTTGTGCTTAAGAATTAAAAGGTATACTTACAAAACCTGCAAATTTCCAGTGCAAGTATGTGAATGAGGCTATCAACTAATCAAGCATTAAACATAAAGCTACATTCATCTTTCTTAGTGCTTATACCGTGATCATTTTAATTCTATATTTGTTTAAAAGTTTTTCGTGATCATGCAGACTTTTGCAGCTTAATCATTTTTTTGGATTCTTTAACCATTATTACATGTGTAATGAGATCAGTTGCTTTACCTACGGTTCCAATAGTCACATCTAACACGGTTCCGCAAGTAATTCGTAGCTAGTCTCTCAACAGAAGTAGACAACTGCAAACAACACCATGAAAAAAAATCAGTAAGATTTAAATGTAAAATTGAGATATAAAAAATGGAAAAAGGCAGTGAACAATTTTCATAGCGGGCCTTCTTAGTACTGGTCGACATGGGAAAAACAAAAACTCTTAATTTCTTTTTCTTATAAACATAATATTTGGTGCGTCAAACAGGATTAAATAAAACATATTATTTCAATGATTTAATAACAATTTTTACATAAAATGGCATCATCAACCACACCAACATTTTAGTACTACATAAAATGGCTTCATCACGCATTTATATCAAGCACGATTGTGATAAAGGTGGGGGGTTCAACCTTCGTAAATGTAGGTATTCTAAAGAGAATCCCAAACAGCCCGTATAAGCAACTTAATAGTCAATTCCAATAAGCCTCTTTAAAGATTTTCATTGTGCAATCCAAACAACCCTTAAAAGTACTTACTCTCATAAGCAATCCCATTCAGCCACTATTAGTGGTTTCAATAAGCAATCTCAAATATAATCTAATAAACAATCCTTGAAAGCAATAACAATAAGCAATCCCAAACAGCCCTTAAAAGTATTCATTCATTCTAATAACTAATCGACAACAGCCCTTATAAGTAGATACCATCGCTACAATTCAACGGCATATAAAATTTATTAACGGCATGTCGGCATGTTACCTTAGAATAAAACGAATTGTACCTTTAATATCTTTTAAGTGAGGTGTTTCATCAAAAAAACTCATGGAGCACTTCAAAACACCTGTTATCAAACACAAACTAACTAAACTTAAACATGGATGATTTTGCGAGCACTCAAAATTTAGTATTCCATTCTTTAAAACATTCATAACTTATGCAAAAAGTTACATGTTGTGGTGAAGAAACTGCCAAAATCGCTATCTGGGTATCACAACAACCTATAAAGAAAACACATAATAAAAAAAACATCCAAATCAATATATTTGATCCGTTTTTCCATAACTATATTTGTAAAACACCACAACAAACCTGAGGCTTTTCATCTATATATTTGATCCATTTTTTCAATACTGTAGGTCAATGTATCACACTATCATAGAATAATTTCAACTTGTTACATGATCACATCGATGACCCATAGCATAATCACTCTGATCAAGCACAACCTCATTAACGTAGCAACTCTTTTTAAATGGTATAAAATCTTTACGTATTGGTTCCGAATACGACAATTTCTTTAAGACCATTGTTTCATCTTTGAAAGCAATAATCACTAAAAACACAAACCGTTACACACCTTTATTATCAAACATGTAATAAGCACAAAATTTACAATATTATACAAAAAGCTTCATTGAAGCAATTCATAAAACAGTTGGTGACCAAACTATAAGCACATCCAATCAGCCATATGACACTCAAATACGAACCTAATAAAGCATATGCAATAACATTCAGTAAACAGAACCTATAAAGGAGTCTAAGAAGATTGACGACTGCTATAGAAGTAGACATTGAAATTCATTGAACCTAAAATCTTACCGAATTATTCGATTAATTGTTGTTTTCAATCGATTGTTCAGTGTATTTTGGGTTGTGTAGTCGAATGAATGTTGGAAGGGCATATCAGTTGATGTGCTAAAGAAACTTTTCAAAACAAAATCAATCAATTCATAATCAAACAAATTATCCCAAGAATAAGAAATCTGATAGAACACACAACATGAATTTAACAAAAAAAAATCATAATATATATACTCGACTTGTTCAGTAAAAGCAAAACCAAACCACAATTAATCAAAAGTTCAAAGGGTTATAAATTTGGAAAATTAATAAATTTTAAAATTCAATGTAATCACCTGTATGAGATCGATCTGGTTTTGACCCGTGGAAGACCTCGTACAATCGGAATATAATCGGAAAACCCCTAAATAAAAAACTAAAGCTTGATATTGAGGTTTTTTTCTTGTGTTTTGGGCTTTTTCGATTGTTTGATGGTTTTGTCTTGTAAATTTTAATTTTAACCCCTTAATGTTTTGTAAATTACTCCGCCTGTTTTAAGTTTTATTTTTTTACACTTTTGACACATATACCTTTTTACCCAATTTACTAAAACAAACGAATTCTAATTATTTTTTTTGCTAAATCAAGAAATATTTAGTTTTTTTTTAATTAAATATCTTAAAAATAAAGTAATAATAATAATTCAATTATTACTTAATAAGGAATGATTTAATTTTTTTGAAATGAAAAAGTCCCCAATAAGGGTTTTGTTTTATTATATAAAAGATTATAAAAATTAAATAGGCAAGAACTTCTATGTAAACATTCAGAGGCATAGTTCACCAAGGGGTTCTCGAGGATACAATTTTGCGTGGGTGGGGTGCTGGTAACGGGTGGTACCCATTTTGGACCGAAGAGAGCGATCCCTTCTCAATAACATTTTCGACTGAAAATTCCCTCGTGCCATCCATCTTTTTATCATGGTTATCTTTGATAATAGGTACATTTGTTTCCGATTTTAGAACATACTCTAGAGGAATCTTCTCGACTGGGGAAACATGTGCTGGTTTTCCCAAAAACAAATCGTTTTCAACTATCAACTGAGGGGATCCAGCAATTTGTCTCTGAACTAGTTGCACCATAAGGTGAAAGGGTCAACAACTCACTATTTAGTTTTAGTGAACAATAATGACGCGCAGTTCAGTCATGGTGAAAATAATTACCTTCACCCTCAGACCGATTTACCTTTAGTAATCTATGCAGCTCAAAAACTTGAACCGCAAATGCTCTTTGTTGGTTGCAAAGAATAAGAACTAAAAACTCATTACATTATTAAACCTCCAAAGAGTTACCAAACCTCAAATACGGGTGTTTAGTACTCTAATGTACTTGATGCATTCTAAGGGTGATACAAGATAATTTTTAACAAACCATTAGTAAAAAAAAGGAAGTTACTTAACAAAGGTTGTTATTGCCTTCCAATAATGCTTCTGACCAAATAATTCCAACTACATAATCAGAAGAGGTATCAACTCCAGAGATGGAATCAACCATCGAATTCCCGGAGACAACATCACCATTGAGAGGATCATCAAGATATCTCACTTCTTGTTGAAAATCTCTTACGGGACGCAGAGGATTTCCATATCCCACGGTCCCAATAATCTTGTTTGAGATACGATCAAGTTCATGATCCTGTGAATTCCTATTATTTTGTAATTTATTAGAACTATTTGAAGCATTTATGTGACCAAAAAAGAAGCATTGGTTTCCTTCGATCTATTTGACGCAGACTTGAGTAAGTCTTGAGAGTTATTTCTTTCTGTAGCTTTTTGAGCGTTTCTTAGACGACATGAAAGTCTGAACATATAACTTTATTATATTTGTTTTGATGATCCCCACTATGATCAAGCTTTATTCCAGATTGTTGACTTAATATCGGATAATAAAGTCTTCATCTTGTAGTTTATTTTCCTGATCTTGGTGCATGAGTTGATTGCTTAATTCAGAATACCAATTATTTGTTTTATCAGATGCATTCATAGTTGGTGCTTGCTGACGTGGAAACACCCCTTATAACCATAAGATCATTTTAAAACTTATCAACTACCACCAAAAGCCTAATATATTGTTTCAAGACCAACAATTACAACCAAGTCCCAACAGTTATATGATGTAAAAGAAATAAACAGCGCATGTGATGATGTAAACGTTAATCGACTCATACTAAGAGGATATTTGGGTAAAGCATAATCAATAAGGCTAATGAGAATGGAAGTTTAATTGCTTATTAGAGCATTTCTCTCTAAGAAAAGCCATAACCTCTGTGAAATAAGCATGACGAAACACCCCCACTAAATAAAAAGAATCCTGTGTTAAAATACCTATCAAACTTTCAGGGGCTCTTTCTGTCATTACAGAAACTTGCTAATGCTAACCCTCTTGTTTCTTTCTTTGTTTGGAATGTTTCATATTGTGCAGGGGATGAAGCTGTTATCTCTCAAAGATGGTGCCTATTTAAGATCGCATCCAGCTTAGGGTTCAACGGCTCTTTTGGTCGATTATTCTCACCACTCTCTAAGAGTTGGTTGATATCTTTGTCTTGTAAATCGTTTGACTGATCTATCATATTGATTCAGTCTTAGGATATTGTTGTTCTTAGTCTGATTGACCACAATTGGTGTTCAATCTTGATCTTCTTTTATCTGGTTTTGTAATCTGATATTCTCTTCTTATTTGAATCAAGGGGTGGTTGGTTGGATTCATTCATAAGTGTTTTACTATTTCTACATGGTATCAGAGCTACGGCTCTGTTAGATTGGTGATTTCAAGCTCTAGGGTTTCTGTTAATACAAATATCGTCCCAAAAACGTTATTTATATTTTACAATCTTTACTTAGTTTTGTTAATGACAAATACAAGGTATATCTTTTAGCAAATCATAAATACAGGCTAAAGTCTTTTTAGAACACATTTGCATTTCACAAGATCACTAGAATTTACATTTTATACATTTACATGTTTATTTCCTAAAATGGAAACTTTATTTTCAAAAGTTAGGATGACATCATGGCATGCATCATGTACACAATCTTGGTAAGATTTTGTGATATTTTGTTTAGATCTTCAAGCCAAAGAGTTGACATTTGAAGATATGGTAAGATATGACAAGATTTGGAAAGATTTGAAGATCTCTTAGCTGGCCTGACACGGTGGATCCAAGTGGATACAAAGACGGATCCAAATTAAGGGATCCGCTTGATCCGCCGCCTGTTGCTCAGCTTTGCCTATAAGTAGCAAGCTGATCATTTGTCCATTCTCATCACTTACATAGCATAAAATATATATTCTTTCATTTGCATATCACTAACCCATATCATTTCATTCCTAGTGATCTTTCTTTTGTAGCAAAAGAGATCAAGCATTGACAAGCTTCAACATTCTGTTGCAAGACTTGATAGTTACCTACTGTGTAACTTATTAAAGTTTAGGCATCATAGTTGCATCTTTTATTCAGTAGAATCCGGTTAGTGTTGTAGTCCTCAAAACACATAGAGTGAACTGTGTAGATCGTTGTAGCTCTTAGACTAGGTCTAATATTATATCTAGGAACACATAATAATGAAGGCGGAATATTCAAACATAGAATCAACATTATTATGAACAAGGTTTATTCATCATTACTAATATTATTAACAGCCCCAATTCTACTTGATCAAGGTAGAACTTGTTAACCTTGAGGCTGCACTAACTAACTAACTAACTAACTACTAACCCTAGACGTTTATAACTTACGTCTAGGTTACACACACACACACCTCTAATCGACTACATCTTGTAGTTGTGCACGTCTAAAACTAATGACCCATGTCCTCTTTATATACTAGAGGGATTAGGGTTTACAATAAAGACAATCATAATACAATAAGGAAACTAAATCTTTTAAGTAAATCTTCTAGAATCTTCAAAATTCTCCATCTTTTTGTAGTTTCCCTTCTTATCACATTAAGTCCTTCAAGTTTCATTCTTCTTGTTTTGTATCATCAAATCTATAAAACCCAACAATCTTCCCCTATTTGATGATGACAAAACATACACGTTCTTGTATGAACTTCCCTAGATGAAGTAGAGAACTTGAGATAATTAAATCTCACCATGAATGAAACAATCTTTGTCTTCCCCTTAAGCCATGCCATGCCACTCTAATATCTCTTCTAACATCTCTTCCCCTTTTTGTTATCAACAAATAGGGAACGTATGCAAAACTTCCCCTTGAGTGGTGCATGTAGATGATTAAACATTCAATCAATAAGTGTAAAACCCCAAAAGTAACACAATCCGAAATGACTAAAATGCCCTCAAATTTAAATTTTAAGAACTTATGAAAATTATGGAAGTA
This sequence comes from Artemisia tridentata subsp. tridentata, assembly GCA_021014915.2. NCBI lineage: Eukaryota > Viridiplantae > Streptophyta > Magnoliopsida > Asterales > Asteraceae > Artemisia > Artemisia tridentata. The sequence goes on along the minus strand of CP139501.1, from coordinate 277,545,545 downwards.
ACATTTTTTTGTACTTTAACCTAAGATAAGTTATATCCTAAGTTATCTAATACATTGAACTACTAATAAAAAAACTTTACACTATGAGTAAAATGTACATAACAAATGTTCCTAAATTCCAGCTATGCTAGTCGACTCATTGTGTTATCCCATGTCTCAAATTTTGGCTAAGAGAAATCAAAAGAAGACCTATCAAACCTAAGTTATATAGTATCACACGTCTAAAAGATTGCATGAACCGATTTGAAATTTTAAGTTGTGACACTCTTCTATTTCCAATATAGAACCACTAATGAAATAGTATCTCCTAGTAACTTTCCCATGATATTTCATTCAAATTATTATCTCCAAACGCCTTAAAATTTCGGCAGATATGATTCACTTTGAAATCACATGACAAATCATAAGTAGATGACACCTAACTTTCCTAGCTTAGCTTCCCTCTACACGTTATTATTAAGAAAGAAGAAATCTCATAGATATATTCAAACACAATTAAAGGCAAATTGAATGACAATTACTACCTTGCCATTTTGAAGACCCACGCTCCTCTTGAACTATTTATTATATTCATATTGCATCTCCTTCCTCCTATGATACGACAAAACAAAGATACTCACCATTTTCTCCATTTGTTTTCCATGCGTGAAAATTGAAAACAACAAACTCACAACCTAAGCAGGAAAACCATCCGATCTATTACGTTAACATAAGGCACGACAAGATTGTTGAAGGAAGTGTTTTAGTTCGTGGTGACGTTTAGTCTGAGGGTATCGTAATTCGTGGGGTTGTGATCGTTGTCTCGTTTTCTTGCTCTCGTTTTCTCTGTCTCGTATATCATCAAGGTACCACCATCATCGCCTTTGTTTCATTTCAATCTATTCGACACACTAACATGTATGCTAAGATAAATGTATAGTGACCAAAACCTAATCAGATGACATGTTGAGTCTAATCCGCTTATATTTGTTCCTGAACGTTAACTTTTGAACCCCATAAATTCAACACATGAGTATTATAATCAGACAATGAAACATATACTTATATATATACGGTTAATACAAGTAGAGCAACTCGTTGTTGGTTAATCATAAGCATACGAATAACTTTAATGTGTAACTGGAATATGTCATTGACCTTTCCGATCCGTAACACATCAGTTCGTGTGTGTATCATATGAGTCGAAGAAAGCCTTAAACCGGTGTTCTAAAACATGTGAGCCTATATTATATATATATATATATATATATATATATATATATATATATATATATATATATATATATATATATATATATATATATATATATATATATATATATATATATATGCGTACGCCAAGGAAATTGAAACGGATCTATTTGGGTCTCGTTAATACTTGTGTTGGCCTCGCGAGGGTTCGTGGTATATAAGTGGGTCGATATAGGGTTTAAAGAATCTGATCCTTGAGCGCTTGTTTGATCTTACACGAGCTAAAACCTGGACTTTTGTCACATGAAATATAAGTGTGTTGTGTGTGCCTTGTGTCGAATATATGGTGAACTAAGGGTAAAGGAGATGTAAGGTTCCTGGTTTGTGCTATACGTGAGTGCATGCATGTGTGTCGGTTATGATTTTATGTGGCTGTATGGTGTGTCGAATGGGTGGTGCCTGCATGTGTGTTCAAGTGAGTTAATAATGTCGAAGGAACTGGTGTAATGTGTGTGTGGTATTTTCCTCCAACCTCGTAGTCGACTTAACCAAAATAGAAATCAAGTCTAATATATATACAATCTATAAAAAGGTGGTGAAACAGGTGTATTTTTGGTGTATTATAAAAAGGATGCTTGTAAACAGATTTCAAAATGAGTAAGCATTGAATTATTTTACGTTGTTATCACATGGTGGGTCTCACTACCTAGTATGTCAAGTGGTGTGTTTGCGTGAAGTCGAAGCATTTTGTTCTGGAGTGCATCTAAAGGATTTGGTCCTACACACTAGATGTTATTCGATACATACACAGGTAGTATCGTCGATTTTAAAAACCCTCGTAATATATATGATTGTGGTCTTGTTAAACACATGTGTTTTGGTCGCACATTGTGTTCCTTTTAAATCATAAGTGATGGGTCGATCATGTAAATAATACAATAGAACCTGTTTTGGCCGATTGGTGTTTAAACATGTTAACAAGATATGGTTTGTGTGTGTTTCTCCGAGTTTCCTTTTTGTCCCTTTTGATCTAATTTGTATTTCAACCGAACCCTAACTCTATATTCTACTAAACCTAATTTGATATCACATTTATAACCTAATTAAGTATGCATTAATTATGAAACCCTAAACCTATGTTTTGAACATTTAACTTAAGTAAACGCTGAATATGGGAATGTGATTAATAACAAGCATTAAAACCCGTTATGATATTGAATGAACTCATAAGTAATACGCGATCATTAAGTCGTGTAGATTCCCTGCAGAAGGAGTGGTTTCCGTCTCCATGTTCATTTCCTTTCGTTTTCATTGCTTGCTAAGGTACAGATATTCTGCTCTTTTTAATAAGGTGCCTTTGGTCTCTTGAACCCTTATTATGATTTGACTTGACCTTTGCTATGAACCTTGGGATTTGAACCTTTGGCATATGAACCCTTTGATATGAACCTTCTGATATGAACTTTGATATTTGGACCATGACCATGTGAACCTTTGCTTTGATATTGACCTTTGACCCCAGTTTGATACCCGAGCCAAGTTCGTTTCCTAGCCATGAAGGTAACATGGCCGTGTCATTGTTGCACCAATGGCATGACTAGCGTGTAGCCCTAGTGATTTGGTTACACCGTCCCCATTTTGATTTGATATGAGCTCACTATGATATGATTTGATATGGCCAATATGATTTGTTCGGGGGGCGAATGGATGCATCCTAGGTTCGAGTCCGTGTTCGTGGACATTTTGATTTGATATGGTTCGGTGAATGATGATGGGTGCAATCCACGTCTTCACAAAGTTCGGGAGCTAGCTACTCCATTTGAAGAATGAGGACACCCCTCATATTATCTGATTATCTGAGAGGTCTCCCCTCTATATGATTATGAAGATATGATATGATATGATATTTGATTTGTTTGGGCTCGTGGCGGATGACTGTCCTAAACCTTTACTCTTTATACCTTTGCTTATATCTCATACATTATACTATATCTGTTCATTCCCTTTGTTTTCGTTTCCGTTTGTTATATATATCTGTTCACTGGGCTTTTTAAGCTCAGCCGCGTTTCTTTTCCCGCGGCAGGTTTTAGTTGGAAGCTGGGTAAGAGTGAAGAGACTTTGGACTTAGAAGACCTTGATAGTTATCCTGAAGTAGAAGTTATTAGAAGGATTGCATTTGCAGACTTAGTATTTAGCTTTTGTTTCCTTTGTATCCTTGTGTATTCAGTATTTCATTTGTAACCTTTGAGAATCTTTGTATTACTATTGAATGTATGCTTTGTTTGATCTGATATGAAGCCATTAATGTGATACTTCTACCCTTGCCGGGTTGGGGTGTTACAATTATGGTATCAGAGCCAGGCTGCGATTCGTAATACATTTACCCTTGGCCTGTGTAAGTTAGGACCACTAAGTTTCCCCTGTAGGCACTCATAAGACAACCCTCATGATTTGCTTTAGGATTTCCCTATAGGAACTTAAGTTTTGACCAGTGAGGAATGGGTAGACTATAAGGCTTTTGTTTAAGTAGCATTGCTTACGCATCACTCTGATTTATGCCCTGCTTGTTAAGCTCACGCTTTGGACCACCTAAGATTCCGATTCCGACCTCTTATTCTTTTGTTAATCATTTTGATGTCTTTTCGGGTATTCGGAGAATCTCTATGACGATGACTTATTTGATGCATTCTGTTATATGCTTTTGATAATTTATGAATCTTCTGACCCTATCTGAGTTTGTCTTAAACATCTTCGTTTTCATGAGAAGTCTAGTGGTGTTTTGGACCACGAGTATAGGAGTGTTTTTCCCCTCACTTCTGAACGATAAGACTTACGTTGTCAATCTGTTTTTTGAATAGTTAGCTTTTATTTTTATTCTGATAAAGGATAGGTTGATTGATCGTTGACGACTACCCTCCTATGTTCCACCTTCGGTGTTTGAAACCATTTGAACTCCTTACCATGATTTCCGATTGTTAAGCTTTTGCTATTGCTACCTGATTTTGATCATCACTTCTGACCTGTTTGATACTTCTCTAACTATCTCGAAAGTCATTTAACCCTAATGTGTTTGACACATTCTATTAATTCATTACCCGTGCTGGATGAAAATGTATCATCTGATACTACTCTGTCTTGCAACGTCCATTATTACTCCTATAAGAACTCTGGTGATTATTAACCATGGATATGGGAGGTTTATTCCCTCCCTTTGAATAACGAATCTTGCCGCCAATTAGTTCCCTTTGGAAGGATATAGCGATAATTTTGTCCCGATGAGAAATGGTTAACTGAGCATGATGATGCTGATAACTGATATTCGATATGCCTCACTCTTGACAGTTATACGATGTTGTATTTCCGATGACTCACAAACTACCTGCCACTTATGCTAAATAGCTAAACAAGATTCCAACACCTTGAATCGTTCACTTATCTCAACACTTTGATGAACCATGTAATTGACAATGATATATGAACTACCTATTTGTTTTACGACTGTACCCCTCCTACGAATCCGCTTACTCTTGATATATTTGATTTTGAGGTCCTTAAGTTATGTATTGGCTGGCCTTCATAAGCTGCCAGGGATTACCATATCTGATAGGCGACTTTTGGAAATCTATTTTCATCCTACTTTGTTATGATAACCTTTAACCGCTCCAATCTGTTAAGCTTAACGCTGTTATGGAAACATTTACCTCGATCTCACTTGATTATTGATTGTCTCCTGACACCTATTATCCACTCTTAGAAAACTTGGCATTGGAAGTTTTGTTGTGCAAATATTCTGGTGGTTCTGATGAAACTCTTATGTTTCCCTCCTGTTTAAGAAGTGGAACCGATCTCAGTTGACGAACCATGATGCTATAGAAGTTGAGAGATTGAAGAAGCGGATGGAATATGACCTTGTTCACCTCAGTGATTACTTTGAATACCCCTATTAGTTTATGAAGAAGAAAGAGAAAATTCTGCGTCAGCGTATCAACTATCGTAAACCTAACCGTATCACTACCCGTAATCATTTTTCCATTTCCGCGTGCCAATGATTGATTCGTTCTATCTTTGTAAATTCCGTACCAGACGACCTCATTAAATGTTTGAAGGACTGAAGAAGCAACCACAAGAACTTCTGAGAAGGGAGATGGATATTTGTGGAGACAACGGTGTTCTTTGCCTGACCTGGAGTTAACAACAACGGAGACTACCCTGAAGAGTGAAGACATTCCTTTCAATGCAGAAGGGTGGGCGGTGCAGAAGATCTAGTCAAGATGGCGAACCTGGAGCTGATGAAGACGTACAGTCTCACTTCCCTATTCATCTTGGTTGTACTAAGATGAATTGAGAGCGGAAGCGGACTGAATGATGAAGAGATTTAAAGATCGTGCCAGAAAGCCACAACACTCCATCACATTCCAAGAAGAAATGCAGGAGGCTCGACGAACCAGACCCAAGTTTCCGATTTTGGTTTCACTTCCCGATTGATGGACAGACGAAGACAGATTAACCGGACTTGAAGAGATTGGATGTGTGGAATGAGCGGATTTTTGAAACAGACCCTTTATGTTTAGAGGAATTGATTCTATGAAGGCCGAAGCTCTTGGCAACTAACTTTCATTCCGTTGACTCTCTTAAGTTTCGTTATATAGTAACAAGATCCTTTAATGATTCAAGTTCCCTAGAAGTATTTCAGTTCCGTGCTCATTTTCATATGTTCGATGATGGCTTTGTTTTGAGAGATTTTGGCGAATTGTAGAAGATATGATGCTTGTGACGGCGTACCTCACTTCGGATAGGCAATCTGGGATTTTGATACTCTTGCGAATAGTTTTGTTTTTCCTCTTGACTATGACATCCGATTTTGTTGACCTCGAGACTGTAGAAGTACTAGGTGGATTAAGATAGGTGGTTTTGATTACGACTTGAGATAAAGTATGATCATCATGAAGGCATATTTATGTGGTGCTGGTATTATGACGCCTGATCAACGTGATAATACTTACACCATATAACGTGCACTCATTGTGGCCATAGGATATCTTGGGGAGTACCTAAGAAGTTTAGAATTTCATCTCTGTTGGATTATCCGTGATTAGTGAAACTTTAGGTTCATTCTACCTATGCGTTTAATCTGCTTTCCTCGTCATACGACTGGGTACGTTTGGATACTCGACACGCGTTTGTCGACCTCTGCACTTCCGATAAGAATCTTAGGTTCTGTTGTAGAACTTTCTACCGTCTATTTTCTGTCAGTATGGATCCGATCTGTTACTATTAAAAACTACACCTACATTTTGCTATATGTACGTTTCGCATCCGTTGATTCTGTTTCATTATGACCTACTATGAATTGATTGAGGCTTTGGATTTTGAGTAGCAAGACCTGTTTGTTTATGAGAACACCTATGAAAGGTTATACTGAAGCCGAGATTATTGAGAATCTGAAGAGTTTGAACTCATATATTACTCTCATGTTTGCTACAATTCGATACGTTTTCATTTAAATTTGCCTATTTCTATTCCACAGACGAAAAATCTGTCAATCCTACATCTTCCCTGAACCTCTTCTGATGGGATACGATTATCATCTATTACGTTTGGTATATCATTCTTTTGATTTGAATCCTGAGCGATATGTCTTTCTGAGGAAACCGAAATTATTAGATCGGCAAGATTGAGTCATGAGAAACTACTTGGTTTGAAAATCCTTTTTGGAAGAACCTGCCCGAGCGTGAGAATGTTTTGACGATCTTTTGCGATTTGCCACGACTTCATTTAACTTTGCGACTTTAATTTTCGAGGACGAAAATTTTCTTTTAGAGGGGAAGAATTGTAAAACCCCAAAAGTAACACAATCCGAAATGACTAAAATGCCCTCAAATTTAAATTTTAAGAACTTATGAAAATTATGTAAGTAACATTTTTTGTACTTTAACCTAAGATAAGTTATATCCTAAGTTATCTAATACATTGAACTACTAATAAAAGAACTTTACACTATGAGTAAAATGTATAAAACAAATGTTCCTAAATTCTAGCTATGCTAGTCGACTCATTGTGTTATCCCATGTCTCAAATTTTGGCTAAGAGAAATCAAAAGAAGACCTATCAAACCTAAGTTATATAGTATCACACGTCTAAAAGATTGCATGAACCGATTTGAAATTTTAAGTTATGACACTCTTCTATTTCCAATATAGAACCACTAATGAAATAGTATCTCCTTGTAACTTTCCCATGATATTTCATTCAAATTATTATCTCCAAACGCCTTAAATTTCGGCAGAGATATGATTCACTTTGCAATCACATGACAAATCATAAGTAGATGACACCTAACTTTCCTAGCTTGACTCCCCTCTACACGTTATTACCAAGAAAGAAGAAATCTCATAGATATATTCAAACACAATTAAAGGAAAATTGAATGACAATTATTACCTTGCCATTTTGAAGACCCACGCTCCTCTTCAACTATTTATTATATTCATATTGTATCTCCTTCCTCCTATGATACGACAAAACAAAGATACTCACCATTTTCTCCATTTGTTTTCCATGCGTGAAAATTGAAAACAACAAACTCACAACCTAAGCAGGAAATTAAAACCATCCGATCTATTACGTTAACATAAGGCACGACAAGATTGTTGAAGGAAGTGTTTTAGTTCGTGGTGACGTTTAGTTTGAGGGTATCAAAATTCGTGGGGTTGTGATCGTTGTCTCGTTTTCTTGCTCTCGTTTTCTCTGTCTCGTATATCATCAAGGTACCACCATCATCGCCTTTGTTTCCTTTCAATCTATTCGACACACTAACATGTATGCTAAGATAAATGTATAGTGACCAAAACCTAATCAGATGACATGTTGAGTCTAATCCGCTTATATTTGTTCCTGAACGTTAACTTTTGAACCCCATAAATTCAACACATGAGTATTATAATCAGACAATGAAACATATACTTATATATATACGGTTAATACAAGTAGAACAACTCGTTGTTGGTTAATCATAAGCATACGAATAACTTTAATGTGTAACTGGAATATGTCATTGACCTTTCCGATCCGTAACACATCAGTTCGTGTGTGTATCATATGAGTCGAAGAAAGCCTTAAACCGGTGTTCTAAAACATGTGAGCCTATATTATATATATATATAATATATATATATATATATATATATATATATATATATATATATATATATATATATATATATATGCGTACATCTAGGAAATTGAAACGGATCTATTTGGGTCTCGTTAATACTTGTGTTGGCCTCGCGAGGGTTCGTGGTATATAAGTGGGTCGATATAGGGTTTAAAGAATCTGATCCTTGAGCGCTTGTTTGATCTTACACGAGCTAAAACCTGGACTTTTGTCACATGAAATATAAGTGTGTTGTGTGTGCCTTGTGTCGAATATATGGTGAACTAAGGGTAAAGGAGATGTAAGGTTCCTGGTTTGTGCTATACGTGAGTGCATGCATGTGTCTGGGTTATGATTTTATGTGGCTGTATGGTGTGTCGAATGGGTGGTGCCTGCATGTGTGTTCAAGTGAGTTAATAATGTCGAAGGAACTGGTGTAATGTGTGTGTGGTATTTTCCTCTAACCTCGTAGTCGACTTAACCAAAATAGAAATCAAGTCTAATATATATACAATCTATAAAAAGGTGGTGAAACAGGTGTATTTTTGGTGTATTATAAAAAGGAGGCGTGTAAATAGATTTCAAAATGAGTAAGCATTGAATTATTTTAGGTTGTTATCACATGGTGGGTCTCACTACCTAGTATGTCAAGTGGTGTGTTTGTGTGAAGTTGAAGCATTTTGTTCTGGAGTGTATCTAAAGGATTTGGTCCTACACACTAGATGTTATTCGATACATACACAGGTAGTATCGTCGATTTTAAAAACCCTCGTAATATATATGATTGTGGTCTTGTTAAACACATGTGTTTTGGTCGCACATTGTGTTCCTTTTAAATCATAAGTGATGGGTCGATCATGTAAATAATACAATAGAACCTGTTTTGGCCGATTGGTGTTTAAACATGTTAACAAGATATGGTTTGTGTGTGTTTCTCCGAGTTTCCTTTTTGTCCCATTTGACCTAATTTGTATTTCAACCGAACCCTAACTCTATATTCTACTAAACCTAATTTGATATCACATTTATAACCTAATTAAGTATGCATTAATTATGAAACCCTAAACCTATGTTTTGAACATTTAACTTAAGTAAACGCTGAATATGGGAATGTGATTAATAACAAGCATTAAAACCCGTTATGATATTGAATGAACTCATAAGTAATACGCGATCATTAATTCGTGTAGATTCCCTGCAGAAGGAGTGGTTTCCGTCTCCATGTTCATTTCCTTTCGTTTTCGTTGCTTGCTAAGGTACAGATATTCTGCTCTTTTTAATAAGGTGCCTTTGGTCTCTTGAACCCTTATTATGATTTGACTTGACCTTTGCTATGAACCTTGGGATTTGAACCTTTGGCATATGAACCCTTTGATATGAACCTTCTGATATGAACTTTGGACCATGACCATGTGAACCTTTGCTCTGATATTGACCTTTGACCCCAGTTTGATACCCGAGCCAAGTTCATTTCCTAGCCATGAAGGTAACATGGCCGTGTCATTGATGCACCAATGGCATGACTAGCGTGTAGCCCTAGTGATTTGGTTACACCGTCCCCATTTTGATTTGATATGAGCTCACTATGATATGATTTGATATGGCCAATATGATTTGTTCGGGGGGCGAATGGATGCATCCTAGGTTCGAGTCCGTGTTCGTGGACATTTTGATTTGATATGGTTCGGTGAATGATGATGGGTGCAATCCACGTCTTCACAAAGTTCGGGAGCTAGCTACTCCATTTGAAGAATGAGGACACCCCTCATATTATCTGATTATCTGAGAGGTCTCCCCTCTATATGATTATGAAGATATGATATGATATGATATTTGATTTGTTTGGGCTCGTGGCGGATGACTGTCCTAAACCTTTACTCTTTATACCTTTGCTTATATCTCATACATTATACTATATCTGTTCATTCCCTTTTGTTTTCGTTTCCGTTTGTTATATATATCTGTTCACTGGGCTTTTTAAGCTCAGCCGCGTTTCTTTTCCCGCGGCAGGTTTTAGTTGGAAGCTGGGTAAGAGTGAAGAGACTTTGGACTTAGAAGACCTTGATAGTTATCCTGAAGTAGAAGTTATTAGAAGAATTGCATTTGCTGACTTAGTATTTATCTTTTGTTTCCTTTGTATCCTTGTGTATTCAGTATTTCATTTGTAACCTTTGAGAATCTTTGTATTACTATTGAATGTATGCTTTGTTTGATCTGATATGAAGCCATTAATGTGATACTTCTACCCTTGCCGGGTTGGGGTGTTACAATAAGCTTCCCCTGAAACCAATATGTTTACATCATCTCTTGAATCTTCAATTCTGTAGGCTCCTTGTAATGATCACTTGTGAAGAAAACCAAATATAACAAACTTGATGAAGAAGTTAAATTTCCCAAACCTTCGTCTTATATCTTGCACTATCCACGTCTCTTTGTGACTCCAAACTTATCTTAGAAGTAGGCTACTAGGACCTCTTGATAAATCCTCAATTATATGAGACACTGAGCACTACAATGTAACTCCTTTAAGTGATAGCAAATGTGAGCATTATGCACCGTAATTTATAGATCACACATCCTTGCTAGATTCATCAAGTCTTTGTCACCGCAATAACACAAACATAAGAACGCGCACCTGTGAAACTCAACTACAACATCAAATAAATGATATTCAACCTTCTTCGTAATCAATTAATCCAATAAGAACAAATACGAGCCTTTTAAAACCTTTAAGAACATAAACCAACTAACCATCTTGTGTGTGTGAAACTAATAACCTGTGTGTGTAATCTAACAAACTGCTCATAATTAGCATCTCGACTTCCCCTCACTGCTCGTAAATCATGCATATACTTATAATAGCAGTACCCTGTAGCAGTACGTTGCAGCAGTACTTTAGAGTAGTACATTGGAGTAGCAGTATGTTGAAGCAGCAGTACTTTCAATCCGAGAGCAGTACGTTGAAGAGAGCAGTACTTTGAGAGTAGCAGTAGCATAAACGAATCTCAATACCCCACTTGATGCATTCATAAAACTATGATCAAACTTTAATCAATTCTTCACCAATATAATATCTTGTATGCCACCGTCCCACGTTATCATCTCACAACCCATGTTAATGACTCTGATCGACATAAGCTTAGTCACCATATCACCGTCCCATGATTGTCGATTGATACGAGATAAGTAAATAATTAATGCAGAGAACGACAAATGCTTTAAATATATCAATGACTGACAATTACAGAGTACCGACCTTGAATAATACGGATTACCATTGACCCATTCATCCTTGAAGTACGAGGTTAATTCACATTCTCTTTAAAGAAGACGCCAAACAAAATTAATATACCACTGACCCACTTCTTTAAAAATTCAATCAATCAGTACGACACGAAAATTAATCTATGCGCAATACGACAAACTGAATGAGAATTAATTATTTGCCATATAACCTTATTGTCGTATTTCTACGAAGCTGATTCAGTCGATACCCTAAAAAAAATTACGATCACCACAGAAACATTAAAAACAGATCGTACCTTCATCAAAACTGTTTCTTCGACAATAAACCTTGTAACATCCCCTAGATATCACGAGCCCCTGGCTTTGATACCAATTGTGTAGATCGTTGTAGCTCTTAGACTAGGTCTAATATTATATCTAGGAACACATAATAATGAAGGCGGAATATTCAAACATAGAATCAACATTATTATGAACAAGGTTTATTCATCATTACTAATATTATTAACAGCCCCAATTCTACTTGATCAAGGTAGAACTTGTTAACCTTGAGGCTGCACTAACTAACTAACTAACTAACTACTAACCCTAGACGTTTATAACTTACGTCTAGGTTACACACACACACACCTCTAATCGACTACATCTTGTAGTTGTGCACGTCTAAAACTAATGACCCATGTCCTCTTTATATACTAGAGGGATTAGGGTTTACAATAAAGACAATCATAATACAATAAGGAAACTAAATCTTTTAAGTAAATCTTCTAGAATCTTCAAAATTCTCCATCTTTTTGTAGTTTCCCTTCTTGTCACATTAAGTCCTTCAAGTTTCATTCTTCTTGTTTTGTATCATCAAATCTATAAAACCCAACATGAACGGGAGTGGTTGTACCCTTGTAAAGAACTCGACATCTAGCTTAGTGTCGGTAATCATTTAGGTAACGTCAGGTTGGTTCTTCCTTAAACAAGAACCCGGTATTTAGCTTTGTACCGAAAAAAGGTGTAAGCGACGTGTATTAAGGTTTTCTCCGCCGAGAAGGGAGCTTGTTTCTTTTTGAAGAAAAACTCTCGAGTTAGAGGCTCGAGGAGTGGAGTAGGGCAAGGAAAAGAGTCCTTGTAGCCGAACCACTATAAATATCCATGTTGTGTGGTTTGATCTTTCCTTTCTTTACTTACTTATATTATATTGTTTGTTTGTGCATACTTACTTTGAAATCACGTTAAGTCACAAAGCGAATTAATTTTAAACGGTAAAACTATTCAACCCCCCTTCTAGTTTTCCACAATTGGTACCAGAGCAGTGTTACTCAAGATTTTCAAAATATATTGTATTTTAAAAACTTGAAACGATCAATGGATTTTGAAAACTTTAAAGAAGGGCAATCTATGCAAAGATCACCACTATTTGAACCAAATTGTTTCATATATTGGAAAAATCGCTTTGAGACATATGTGAAGTCAAAGGACATAGATCTGTGGTATATTATTGTAGAGGGTGATTACAAGCCCATAAGTAATGATATTTCAGGTGGTCGGGATGTAGGTACTTCTTTTATTCTTCACAGTGATGAACAAAAGAAGTTGATTGCCAAAAATAATGAAGCCAAAATGATGCTTTACAATGTCTTACCTAAGAAAGAATATGAAAGAGTTTTTATGTGTAAAACGGCTAAAGACATTTGGCAATCACTAATTATCACTCATCAAGGGAACTCACAAGTCAAAGATAACAAAATTGATCTTCTTGTTCAACAATATGAACAATTTGTTATCTCTGAAGATGAGACCATTGACAGTGCGTTTGCTAGGTTTAATACCATTATTACATCTCTTAAAGCACTTGACGAATCTTTTTCTAGTAAGAATTTTGTCAGGAAATTTCTAAGAGCACTCCACCCAAAGTGGAGAGCAAAGGTGACAGCTATTGAAGAATCTAAGGATCTCTCAAGTATGACACTGGACGAGCTCATAGGAAACCTCAAAGTTCACGAAATGGTGATGGAAAAAGATTCAGAAATAGTCAAAGGCAAAAAGGAGAAAGTGAAGTCCATTGCCTTGAAAGCTAGGGTAGAATCAAGTAGTGATACAGAATCTAGTTCTAGTAGTGAAGATGAAGAATATGCCATGGCCGTAAGAGATTTCAAGAAATTATTCAGAAGACGAGGAAAGCCCGGTAGATCTCCTCATAAAGAAAAGAAATCCTTCCTACTAAACCATGATGATAGGAAAGGAAAGGTAGATAGAAAGTGTTTTAGATGCGGAGATTCTAGTCACTTTATAGGAGAATGCCCAAAGCCTCCAAAGAACAAGTCTCAAAGAGCCTTTGTCAGTGGAGCTTGGAGTGATAGTGAAGGAGATGATAACGAGCCTAAGAACGACGAAGTTGCTCTCATGGCTCACGACACAGAAGAGGTACATTCTGACTCGTCATACTCCTTCATTAATGATGACACGCTAGATATAGAATATAACAAACTACGTGAAATCACTCTAAAAATCATAAGCAAAAATAAGTTCTTAAAAACTAAAAAGAAATTTTTAGAAAACCAAATTCATCAGTTAAAAGAAAAAGTCATAGGGTTAGAAAAAGATAAAAGTATTAAAACATGTGTCTTATGTCAGAAACTAAAACATGAAATAGAAATACTAAAGTTTACACAGGAAAATCTTGTCAAACAAAACTCCAAATTCAAAAGATTTAATAAGCACATAAACTGTGCAGATGACATAATGAGGTTACTAAAAATGTTTCATGGTAGTTTTAAACCAGATTTTATGAGAAATGGATGTTTGAGTGACTTTCAGAATCAAACAATAAAAGTAAATAAAATTAGTGTTCCAACTGAGTCAGAGACTCACGGATCCAACGGATCCAAAATATTGGATCCGCCAGGTATCCCCAAGGGATCCGCAGGTACAGTAATTGAACAGAAAGGTCATAATTCGGATTGTACTAAATTTATTAAGGCATCTAGAAAACCTAGCACTAGTACAACTATAGGAAAATATCGAGTTAAAAATAAGAATAAAGTAGACTCCTCATTCTGTGAAGAAACCATGTCTAGAGAACAATTGGCCTCAATCCCCTTCGATTATCTCCTAGATATTAGTGAGCCGTGGTAATGTTATGTTTAACCCAAACGGACCCATGAGATATTGGGGACCAAATGTTTGAGTTTTCCTTAGGTGTGCTTGAAAGTTAAATTAGATCCAGATTAGTAGATTAAAGGTAATTCAAGACACATAACAAGAAACAAAAGTCTCTTCTCAACCTACCAAGTATCAACGGAGGTAATGTCATATTCGGTAGCATTCTTATAAGTAAAATCATCGGAAAAGGTACGATCTCTCATGACTCTCTATATTGATGTTGTAGATAGTTTAGCTTTTAACTTGCTTAGTATAAGTCAATTGTGCCGCAAAAAGTATAACATCCTTTTTAGTAAAAAATGGAAGTAAAATACTTAGAGATGGCATAACAATAGGAAAAGGTGTTTTAAAGAATAACGTATATGTTATGAAATTAGATAAAACGCCTAAAGACTAGATTTGTCTTACATTCTTGAATTAAAACTCAATGGCATCAACACTTAGGTCATCTCATTATGGGGTTAATTCAATCTTTATCATCTAAGGAACTCGTTAGGAACCTACCCAAGTTGAAATATGACCAACACTTTTGTGATGCTTGCAAAATTGGGAAACAAGTTCATAATAGCCATAAGGCTAAAAATATGGTGTCTACATCTAGGTGTCTAGAACTGTTGCATATGGATATGCACATGACTTTAAAATGGATATCAAAAACACATTTCTAAATGGTTTTATAAACAAAGAAGTATATATGGCACATCCTCCCGGCTTTGCCAATTTTGAAAAACCAAACCATGTTTACAAACCCATGAAAGAATTATATGAACTTAAGAAAGCACCAAAAGATTGGTATAATTGACTTAAGACTTTCTTAGTAGACAATACTCTCTTCACCAAGAAAAAGGGATCACATGTTAGATATATGTGAATGACATTATGTTCGGTTCAACTTGTCATGAGCTATGCATCGATTTCTCAAAAATCATGCATGACAAGTTTGAAATGAGTATGATGGGGGAACTAAACTTTTTCTTAGGTCTCAAAATTAAACAATTAGATGATGAGATACTTTTCAACCAATCCAAGTATATCAAGGATATGCTTAAGAAATTTGATCTTGAAGACTCAAAACCTATGAAAACATCCATGTTCTCCTAAACCAAACTCACTAAGGATGAAGAAAGTAAATCCATAGATAGCACTAAATATAGAGGAATGATCGGTAGTTTACTCTGTCTTACGGCTAGTAGACCAGACATTATGTTTAGTGTTTGTCTATGTGAACGCTTTCAAGAAGATCCCAAAATATCTCATCTTGAAGCCGTTAAAAGGATATTTAGATACATTAAAGGCACTACACATTTAGGATTATGGTATCCCAAAGGCACGGGTATAGAAACCATAGTGTATGCCAATTTAGACCATTCCGGTAATTATGTTGATAGGGAAAGTACAAGCAGTGTGAGACACTGTTTTCACTTCATGATTCACTAAGAAACAAACAGCCCTCGCAACTTCAACTATTAAGGCAGAGTGTGTCAACAAGGAGTATGGATGAAGCAGGCTCTCAACGATTATGATATTTCTCACTCATTGCTATCAATCTCAGCAAAAAATTCAGTCCAACACACTACAACCAAACACGTCACCATTTCCTACGTGACAATGTTCAGAAGGGAAAACATCTCAATTGAGAAAGTTTTCTCAGAGGACAACATTGCCGATATCCTCACAAAACATCTCCTAGAGAACCTTTCAACTCTCTTAGACTTAGTTTAGGATTAATGGAACCTAGTAAGTAATAGCTCGAATCTTAGATTAACCAAACGCAGGCAATACCAAAATTGGTGTTCTGATCCTGCGGATCCAAACGACAACAAGGGCGGAACCCTTGTTTGGGATCCGCCGGATCCGTCATCTGCTGAGGCAGTTTTTATATATTAAACAAATACCCTGTACTATTCATCACTTTCCCCAAAAACATACATCCCACTGGAATTTGATTTCTATCACTCCAAACCCAGAACTTAGGTCATTCACCACCATCAATTTGTGCTTGAATCATCTCTGTAAGTATCCTAATCATAATCTAATTCTAGGATTTCTATTTGTTGCACAAAATCAAAACTTGGGGTTTATGCATCTTTCTCATAAATTCATGAAACATGTTCAATTAAATTACATAACAAATCATGTTTTCAGTAGCTAGGAATTGGATATCATAATGCATTATCATCAAACACCCCATGAGAAATTTGTATAAAAATCTTCTCACAATTAGGAAAAACGGTTTTCAACCATTGTTCATACAAATACAAAAACGTTAATTTTTACATCACGTGCATAATATCTCTTGAATGCTAAAGAGAATACATAACTAATATGTATTTTCGGGTACATTCAAACGTAGCTACATTGAAGTAGGAGCGTTTGGGTTATCTCTCGCTTTATCATAAAACTTGCATAAACATAATTTTCATGCATCAAAAGGAGTCGAGATAACCGCACCTCCACATTGTTCCCATATAGGCACACACTAGACCTTTATACGTATTTTCGATAATTTCAACTAAACTATATATTTTTCGTGTCTAGGATAACTATGCCTCCCGCAACCAACTACGATCACAAAAAGACCATCCATTACCTACCCAAACACCATCAAACCAAAGGACTCACAGAAGCTCAAATAAAAATCTTTAAGTCATTAGAAAACCGTTATGTTCACGAAGGTAGAACGGTAGACTCATCATTTTTAGAAGAAACCAATATCCGTGAACAATTAACCGCTATTCAATTTGATCATCTCCTCGACATAAATGAGCCTATCATTCCTAGGTTTATACTTGAATTTTATGCTTCCATAAAACTTAGCACTGACGACTTAGGATTTTTGAGCATCCATTTAAAAGTAAACCAAAATCAATTTAGTTTCCCTTTGGATCAATTCGGAGAAGTTTTAGGTATTCCTAGTCAAGGAACTTGTTTTTACTCAGACAAATGGCCATTGTCCATCCTAGAATCCAACCTTGGTCGTGACCACCCATATAACACACCTCTCACTTCCAAAGAAATTATCCGTGATCATCTCTTCAATCCTAGAACCAACCCAACTAAAAAAAATCCGAGGTAAACAAGTAAATCGAGATCCATTTGCTATGGAACTCAACGAACTCAAACCTCAGTTTAAGAAACTAGAGGAGATTCTTAGAGCAAATGTCATTAGCACTGTTGGAAATAGAGATCATGTAAATGCTAGTCTATGCTACATGCTCTACTGTGTGCCGACCCATCAACAATTCAATTTAGCCTACTATATAGCCAAAAGAATGGCCGACATACCTGTCTTAGGTACCACCGCAATGTCATATGGAATGCTTCTTACTCATCTGTTTAGAGCTTCTATGCCTATTCCTCCAAACTCATATGGGTTTCTTCCAGACTACACCAAAATTCCACACACCTTCGTTCCTCTTAGTGATCATAGACTAGCAGTAGTAAAAGGAAAACACGCACATTCTCCAACCTCATCTTCATCATCGGCTAGTGACGAAGATGGTTTACCTAACTCTAGGATTCCTTCACCCGAATACTTGAGTCAACTTCCTTCCATTGATAATGAGTCTATGGAGCATCGACAAAGAAAGGGAATGATGAAGAATCTAGGTCGATGGATCATGAAACTTCATAAGGGTCAGAAGAAAATAATCAAGATGTTGAACAAATAGTGACATCTAAAGAAGTGTGTGGTACAAGACTTTATCTAATTATGTATTGTTGAATTTATGTGTTTCTTAAGATTTTATAGTACTTAATTTTTATGAGAATTAACTTAACTTTGCTAGACGATAACACGTATTGTTATCAAATTTTCTGATTTTAAGCCACTGTTTGGCTTAACTCCTTTTATGGTAAGCTCTGATGATCGGTTTTATTTATATGATAACGTGTGTTAGAACCTATATATTTGGTAGTTTTATATCATATCTTAGCTATTGCATACGTTTTAGGAGAATTTTCGGGATTTGAATGAATAACGAAAATTTTGACATATTCTCTGTTTACTTTCTGAGTTTTCCTACGATGGATCTGGCGGATCCCATAATTTGGATCCGCCAGCCATACACCTGCGGATTCCACAGATCCAAAAATTTGGATCCGTATTTGATGTCAATTGGATCCGCAGGTTCATCAGTAGATTTTTCAAAATTCTCGATTCATCCCGATACTTAGATTTTAGACTATAAGTATTCTTAGAAATTGTTTACTGATCATTAGTCTCCTTAAAATGATTTAAGAACTCTTAGAACCTTAAGAAAATCAATTTCCCACCAAAATTTGAATTTTCAAATTTGTGTGCAAGTTACCTTTCTATAACACATAAGGATCCTTTTAATTGGTTCCTTGGAATCCGTGATTCAATCACTTTTCATTCTTTTGAGTCATCTTCTGCATATCAACTCCATTTCTATAGATTGACCTTCACAATAGGACAAACCACTTTATCTTGTTCCAAGTTTTGGAAACCAACATTAATCCAAGCACCAATTTCCATACACTTTATGAGCTATAAATTAGAAACTTAAGATAGTCATAACACACAAAATCATCATCATCTTTACACATCAATCCTACACAATTTCACAATGCACAAATCCAACAACTCACACATGTCCAGACCACACAGAAGGACTGCCAGAATTAGTGTTAGACCATACTGGCTTGTAAATCCAATCTCTAATATGAACTCTCCTACCATATCCACTACTACTTCAACACCCATTATCACTCCTGTGGTTAACATACCATCACCCGTTTCAACTCAACCATCAAGATCACCTTCACTAAGTACCACACCATCACTATCACCCACCATAACTCCAATAGGTAATACACCATCACCAACTCCATCTCAACCAAGATCCCCATCACCACCATTAGCTTCCTTACCAATACCAACATCATCTCAAATAAGAAAATCATCATCATCTTCACAACCACCCATCTTGCAACCACATGATTTACTTACCACACTCCAAAACATTGATGACTCAATGTGGCTTAATCAACCAAACATTCAAAACAATAAGGATCTTGATCCTCTCAACTCCTATTCAAACATAGTGAACTCCAACTTACATGATACAAAGGACTTAGAGTCCATATGGCTTGCTTCCATCACATCTTCATCAAACCCAACCAATCCTCCGCAATAGGCATTCTTAGGTTTCATCCTAGTATTTTCTTTGCAGGATTTATTCTCTTCTTGTAACATCATGTTTAGTGACTTATGTCACAAACAAATTTTCAATGAATGGATGTTATATGTTTATGCTTGTAGGTGATCAATATTAAGCATATTATCTTATTTTAGATTACTAACATCATAGTATGGTTGTTTTAACTTCACATATTGCTTTGATCAAATGTACATTAGGTACAAAAATTTGATCAGACACTTCATTTTGACTTTTCAAAGTCAAATGGGTTGACCTTTCTTGTTTGGTTGACTATTACATATGCATTTTTCTTCTTTGTTGAAGTATTACTAACCTTTATCTTGTAGCTTTTCTCAACCTTGAATCATATATGTTGGTACCTTAGCAACAAGGAGTATGAATCGAGGGGGAGTATATCATATACTAACTCATCATTTTATAGCATTTTTCACTCTTGAAATGTATACGTTGGTACTCTAGAAATGGGGAGTATACATCAAAGAGGAGCATATCATAGTCTAACCATTTGTTTTGTAGGATCATACATCATATCATACTAATGTATACGCTGGTACTCTAGCAATGAGGAGTATACATCAAAGAGGAACATATCATAGTCTAACCATTTGTTTTATAGGATCATACATCATCATACATCATATCCTTGTTACTCCATTTAGGGGGAGTATAAATCAAGGGGGAGCTTTAAAGTTCTCAAAATCGCATTCCGCTACGCATATCTTCTTTTTGTTTCGACAAAAAGGGGGAGAAAGGATTAAGTTTGCATTACTGTGAAACATCACAGTACATACATTTATACTTGAAATTATTTTCAAAACTTGCATAAAACAAACTTAATCTATATTTTTAAAAAGACTCATACTTCATTTATTCATTTTCTTAAAAATACACCTTATGTTCTGTCATCAACAAAAAGGGGGAGATTGTTAATACAAATATCGTCCCAAAAACGTTATTTATATTTTACGATCTTTACTTAGTTTTGTTAATGAGAAATACAATGTATATCTTTTAGCAAATCATAAATACAAGCTAAAGTCTTTTTAGAACACATTTGCATTTCACAAGATCACTAGAATTTACATTTTATACATTTACATGTTTATTTCCTAAAATGGAAACTTTATTTTTAAAAGTTAGGATGACATCATAGCATGCATCATGTACACAATCTTGGTAAGATTTTGTGATATTTTGTTTAGATCTTCAAGCCAAAGAGTTGACATTTGAAGATATGGTAAGATATGGCAAGATTTGGAAAGATTTGAAGATCTCTTAGCTGGCCTGACACGGCGGATCCAAGTGGATACAAAGACGGATCCAAATTAAGGGAACCGCCGGATCCGCCGCCTGTTGCTCAGCTTTGCCTATAAATAGCAAACTGATCATTTGGCCATTCTCATCACTTACATAGCATAAAATATATATTCTTTCATTTGCATATCACTAACCCATATCATTTCATTCCTAGTGATCTTCCTTTTGTAGCAAAAGAGATCAAGCATTGACAAGCTTCAACATTCTGTTGCAAGACTTGATAGTTACCTACTGTGTAACTTATTAGAGTTTAGGCATCATAGTTGCATCTTTTATTCAGTAGAATCCGGTTAGTGTTGTAGTCCTCAAAACACATAGAGTGAACGGGAGTGGTTGTACCCTTGTAAAGAACTCGACATCTAGCTTAGTGTCGGTAATCATTTAGGCAACGTCAGGTTGGTTCTTCCTTAAACAAGAACCCGGTATTTAGATTTGTACCGGAAAAAGGTGTAAGCGACGTGTATTAAGGTTTTCTCCGCCGAGAAGGGAGCTTGTTTCTTAGTGAAGAAAAACTCTCGAGTTAGAGGCTCGAGGAGTGGAGTAGGGCAAGGAAAAGAGTCCTTGTAGCCGAACCACTATAAATATCCGTGTTGTGTGGTTTGATCTTTCCTTTCTTTACTTACTTATATTATATTGTTTGTTTGTGCACACTTACTTTGAAATCACGTTAAGTCACAAAGCGAATTAATTTTAAACGGTAAAACTATTCAACCCCCCTTCTAGTTTTCCACAGTTTCTATCAACTTTGGGGGTTCTTGAAATTGGTGATGGATCTGGTTGTATTATAGTTAATTCAACGATTTTGCTGGATTAATTGCTGATTGTGCTAAGTCTGGTGAATTAGGAATTGGGGATTCTAGATTCCGGTGGTTTCTGGTGTTAATTGGGACCTGATTCATTCACAATATCTCTTAACTAAGTGAATTAAGAGTATTGTGAGTTCTTTCGGCTGTCTTCTTCCTAATAGCACTATAAGGTTTTCCTTCTCCTTTAAGATTACTTAGTTTTAGTCAAGAGGGTGCAAACGGTGTGACTAACATCTTGATCTGCCTCCCTGAGAGGTGTGAATACCTGCTCTGGTCACACCCAGTCCACTTGGCTGGGCTTTGTAATTCTTGGGTGTAAGTTTTATTTTTTCCTTGCTTCATTATTTGGTTGTTTGCTTATCTGTTTACTGTATGTGCTTATTTGTTCTTATTTGCTGTTTATCTGCTTGATTATTTGTTCTGTGTGTGTTCATTATGGCTGCCAGTGGTAGTGGTAGGACTGAGGATCTTATTAGTAATCTTGACTTGGGTAATCCTTTGCATCTTCATTCTAATGATATCAGTACTAGCTCAATTGTGTCTGTTAAACTTACTAGTATTGAGAACTATAGGGTTTGGTCTACTGCTATGAAACTGGCTATTGACACAAGGAATAAAACTGGCTTTATTAATGGTACATGTATCAAGGCCACTTATGCTTCCAGTGATGTTCTGTCTAATCAGTGGGATAGATGTAATTCTATTGTTTTGTCTTGGATTTTGAATTCTATGTCTGAAGATTTATATCTTGGTCAAATCTTTTCTGAAAATGCTGCTGAGGTGTGGGCTGAACTTAAAGAAACTTATGATAAACTTGATGGTTCTGTTATTCTGAGTCTTATGCAAAAAATTAATAACTTTAAACAAGGAGAACTAACTGTGTCTGAGTATTATCATAAGCTTAACTCCTTATGGAGAGAATTTGACATTATGACCAAATTGCCTAAGTGTTCCTGTACTGCTAGAGAAGATGTTCTAAAACATAATCAACTTATGAAACTTATGCAATTCCTCATGGGTCTTAATGAAATCTATCAGCCTATCAGGAGTAGTATTCTCTCCAGAGAATCTCTCCCAGATGTTAAAGATGCCTTTGTTATTGTTTCTAGAGAAGAGTCTCACAGAGGCATTGCCTCTTCTTCTACTGGGTCTGATTCAAAAAATCAAATTGCTGGCTTTGTTTCTAAAACTAATTGGTCTAATAATGGAAATAAGAGATTTGAGAATAAAAAAGGTTCTGGTGCTGACAATAAGAAGTTTGTGAATACTGGGAATAATAATAATAGTAATAATAGGGGTCCTAATCCTAACTTGCTTTGTAATAACTGTGGTAAAATTGGTCACACTGTTGATAGATGCTTTGATATTATTGGGTATCCCCCTGGTTACAACAAGAATCCTGGTAAAAAACAAACTAATTTCAAATCTTCTTATAATGCTAATTCAAGTACCTCATCTGTGGAAAATGGACCTTCTATGACCTTTACTAATGAGCAGATGATGAAATTAATGAGTCTTTTGATATGCCTGCTAGCAGTATGCAGGCCAACATGGCAGGTATATCCAGTTTTATGAACAATAATATTTTCTTTAATATAAACTTTCATAAGTTTTATAACAACAATACTGCTTTGTGTAAGGTTAGTATTGGGTGGATCATTGATTCAGGAGCAAACCAACACATGACTATTAATACTCTAAATATGTTTAGCATTATTGATATTTCTGATTTAAATCTTACTGTGGGACATCCCAATGGTACTCTTGCAAAAATCAAGTATATTGGTAATCTAAAACTTTCTGATAAAGTCATCTTGTATGATGTGTTGGTTGTCCCTGAATATTGTGTTAGTCTTTTGTCTGTGCACAAACTTATCAAGGATAGCAGAATGTTTGTTGGTTTTGATGAATCTATATTTTACATTCAGGATTTGACTCAAAACAAAATCATAGGGACTGGTAGTGAAAATGGTGGACTCTATTTGTTTGATACCCCCTCTCCTCTAAATTCCAAAAATCAAACTATAGGTAATCTATCTGTTACTTGTTATGCATCTAAATCTTTATGGCATAACAGACTTGGTCATCCCTCAGACCAAGCTGTGAGTATGCTTCAACCTGATCTTAAATTCACCAAGGATTCTCATGTGTCTCCTTGTGACATCTGTCACAAGGCTAAACAGACAAGAGAACCCTTCCCTTTGAGTGATCATAAGACTTCTACTATTGGTGTTCTTGTGCATATAGACCTTTGGGGGCCTTACAAGGTCACTAGCAGAGAAGGATTTAGATATTTTATGACTATTGTAGATGATTATACCAGGGCTGTTTGGATCTATCTTGTCAAAACGAAAGATGAAGTTTATAACTTGTTTGTTAGTTATGTTAATCTGATTCACAATCAATTTAAGTGTGGAATTAAAACTGTGAGATCAGATAATGGTATTGAATTTATAAATAACAAAATGAGTAAATTGTTTAGTAGCCTGGGTATAGTTCATCAAACATTTGTGCTTATACTCCTCAGCAAAATGGTATTGCTGAGAGAAAGCACAGACATCTGTTAAATGTTTCTAGAAGTTTGTTGTTTCAAAGTGGTATTCCTTTAAGTATGTGGCCTGAATGCATCTTAACTGCTGCCTATCTGATTAACAGGTTGCCGTCTTCTGTTCTGAGTGGGAAATCTCCTTTTGAGCTTGTGTATGGTCAAAAACCAAAACTTTCTCATCTGAGAAGTTTTGGTTGTCTATGTTTCTCTTCTATTCTCAACAAATCTGATAAGTTTTCTACGAGATCTGAAAAATGTGTTCTAATTGGTTTTTCTACTACAAAAAAGGCTTACAAAGTTTATAGTATTGACTCTAAAATGATTTTCTATTCTAGAGATGTTCAATTCTATGAAACTGTTTTTCCATTCAAAATGAATTCCAAACTGCAAACTGATCAGAATTCTGATTCTACATTGAATGATCTAAATTTTTTAATGAGAAACATTTTGATCATAATCCCAATGATGAAAGGAGAGGTAACAATACTACACCCAATGATGATGGTGGTGCCTCTTCATGCCCTAGAAGTATACATACTTCTATTGATGGTGAGACTAATGGCACTGCAACATCTATGGGTGATAATACTCTATCTGAGGGAAATGTCCCTTCCAGTTCTAATCCTGAAACAGCTCAAGTCAATCCTACTCAGAACCTAAGTCCTGAGCAGCCTGCTCTTAGGAGGTCTAGTAGAAACACTAAGGCTCCTGCTAGGTTTAATGACTATGTTGTTAATAGTAGTGTTAAATATGGGCTTGAAAAATATGTCTGTTATTCCAATCTTAGTCCTGTTAACTACTGTTTCTCTACTACTTTGAACAAATCTGTTGAACCCTCTTCTTATGATGAGGCTGCTAAGGATAATAATTGGGTTCAGGCTATGAATAATGAGATTACTGCTTTAAAAAGGAATAATACTTAGACTGAATGTGATCTTCCTAAAGGAAGAAAACCTGTTGGCAGTAAATGGTTATGGAAAATTAAATATAAGTCCATAGGAGAGATTGATAAGTACAAAGCCAGGCTTGTAGCCAAAGGCTTTAGCCAGAGGGAGGGATTTGATTATATGGAAATTTTTAGTCCTGTTGTTAAAATGTCTACTGTTAGATGCATGATTAATGTTGCAATTTGTAATAACTGTAGCCTTTTTCAATTAGATGTCAACAATGCTTTTCTGTATGGTGATTTAACTGAGGATGTGTATATGACTCTGCCCCCTGGTTTTGATGATCATAAATATAAGGTTGTGAAGCTTAATAAGTCTCTATATGGCCTTAAACAGGCTCCTAGACAATGGAATGCAAAATTAACTTTAACTCTTAATGAACATGGTTTTGTGCAGTCTAAATATGATTATTCTTTGTTCGCTAAGAGGTCTGGGAATGTGTTTTTGGCCTTACTTGTGTATGTTGATGACATTGTCATAACTAGCAATGACACTAATGAGATTGAGAAATTTAAAGTGTTCTTGAAAACAAAATTCCAAATCAAAGATTTAGGAAAGTTAAAATACTTTCTTGGAATTGAAGTCTTGGGAAATGATAATGGTGTTTGTCTTAGTCAAAGGAAGTATTGTTTAGAACTCTTGCATGAACATGTTTTGCTTGCTGCTAAACCTGTTGACACACCTTTGCCTGAAAACACCACTCTTAATCACATTGAATCTGTTGATGATAAAGCCTTGAAAAATATTGGGAACTATCAAAAACTGGTTGGCAAGTTAATTTACTTAACTAATACTAGACCATACATCTCTTATGCTGTTCATTGCTTAAGTCAGTTCATGCATGCTCCCCTTGAGTCTCACTTGAATGCTGCATTGAGGGTTTTGAGATTCTTGAAAGGCTCACCTGGTAATGGTGTGCAGATTAACAAAAAGGGAAATCTTAAGCTTAGAGCTTATGCTGACTCTGACTAGGCAAGATGTCCTGTCACCAGGAAATTTGTGTCTGGCTATTGTGTTTTTCTGGGTGACTCTTTAGTTACCTGGAAAAGTAAGAAACAATCTACTTTATCTAGATCTTCAGCTGAGGCTGAGTACAGAAGCATGGCTTCATGTACTTGTGAGATTATTTGGTTATCCAATCTTCTTGGTGATATGGGTGTTAATGGTTTATTGCCTGTGATGTTGTTTTGTGACAACAGTTCAGCATTACAAATTGCTGGAAATCCTGTATTTCATGAAAAAACCAAACACTTTGAGATTGATGTTCATCTTGTTAGAGAGAAGGTTTCTGCTGGTGTCATTAAGACTGAGAAAATTCACACTTCTCAGCAGATTGCTGATATTTTGACAAAAGCTTTAGACTGTAAAAGTCATAAGTTTTTGAGTGATCAGTTGGGTATGTTGGACATGTTTGGAGTGAAAGTTTGAGGGAGGGTGTTAAAATACCTATCAAACTTTCAGGGGCTGTTTTTGTCATTACAGAAACTTGCTAATGCTAACCCTCTTGTGTCTTTCTTTGTTTGGAATGTTTCATATTGTGCAGGGGCTGAAGCTGTTATCTCTCAAAGATGATGCCTATTTAAGATCGCATCCAGCTTAGGGTTCAACGGCTCTTTTGGTCGATTATTCTCACCTCTCTCTAAGAGTTGGTTGATATCTTTGTCTTGTGAATCGTTTGACTGATCTATCATATTGATTCAGTCTTAGGATATTGTTGTTCTTAATCTGATTGACCACAGTTGGTGTTCAATCTTGATCTTCTTTTATCTTGTTTTGTAATCTGATAATCTCTTCTTATTTGAATCAAGGGGTGGTTGGTTGGATTCATTCATAAGTGTTTTACAATTTCTACATCCTGCAATCTAATTAATACCTCAGCATGAATAGGTTTCAAGATTTGCACGCTCCCAAAATCCTGGTTTAGAAACTCAAAGGTTTAAGCTTAAGAATCCAACTGACTATTGGTGGAAACATGGTTCGATGGTTGTAAAATTCTTTTCACTCAAATCATACAGCCTATTAATTTGATAAAAAAGACACCATCATGATCAAAGATACCTCGACTTTGGATGCAGACCTACATGGTCTTCTCGGTATCATGTGCAATAACTCAGAAAAACTTCTTAAGGTCTCCCAATGTACAAACATGATACAAGCAAAGTAAAGTTTTGTTATTCTAGCGCATCCATTTAATGAATTTTGTTTTGATAGTGTGCACGCTAGTTCGGAAGTCATGAATCAGCCACTTAGCCTAACAAATGTTTAGAGAGGGACGTCTTTCAACTTAGTCTTAACCTTTCTCCCGCCAGATTATCAAATTTCTAACTTCTAAGGTTGGACGTCATCATTGCGATATTGCCAATAATTAAGTTTTGAAAGGGCGATACATATTACATGTTTAGTTGTTAGTTTTAACTCGCTTGAGATGAGGATAATGCTATTAGAAGATAAATAAGTATTAGCGGGTTCGGTCCAATTGTGTAACGGGCTGATACCCATTAGGGATTTCCATATGTCTCACTACATAAGCTTATATATATCTAAAACCACTGTAAAAACCATATTGTGTTGGTTCCAAACTTCCAATACATTAAAACTATATCATATTTATCAAAGGGATATATTCACAAAGACAATGAAGTTCAATTGTATGCAACTTCAAATTAACCCATTAGTTGCAAAGATATGTGCTGTGTATGTATTTTTTTACGTGTTATATGACTAGAGAAAGTATTTTGCAAGTTACTAATAGTGAAACCGAATTACTATATATATTATATAGCATTTAAAACGACGTCGCTCTTTCTACAGTATACGCCGTTTTGGACTGCTACAGTACCGCGAATTTCCGGCCCGTTTTCCCGCCCAGTCCATGCCCAATGTTTTGGCCCGTCTTAGAAGCAGATAAGTATAGCCAGCTGCTTCCAGAATCGCCTACATCTTCTCCATCAAAGCCACACATGGTCAGATTTAGGGTTTGATTGTTACTGGTGTTTTGTATCGAAACATGAGTGTTAGCCTTTGATTTTCTGGGGGTTCTTTGATGTTTATATGGATTGCAGGTTGCTAATTACAAATGTTTTAAGGTACTAATCATTTTATTTTAATATTGACTTTGTTGTTTTAATTGTTGATTGTAGTTGACGGGTTATCGATTTTTATGCTTTATCTTTTGATTATTCATTTGTGTTTTAATTTATCAGGTGTGCTTTATTATATTAAATGATTGGAGACACTGATATTTTAAAGGGGTTTCAGGGGATGGTTTGTTTATTTGGATTTCGGAGGTTGTTGGTGATGGCGGGTCGGTTAATTAAGGTATGCTTTCTTTTTTAAAATCTTTGTGATGATAAGTATTTAATGTTGTGTTTTGTTTTCATATACTGTGATGATAAGTTTTTGAAAATGTTGTGTTTGGTTGTGAAAAACTTTCCAAAAAAATATCGCTACATGCCTCTTAATGGCTATGTTTAGGTGCTGATGTGGGGGCTGAGTTGGGTGGGTTCGGGTGCTAAAACCGGGTTGCTCGGGCTCTGTAATGAGGGCTGAAACGGCTGGGTTTAGGGGATGAGAAAGGTGGCTTCGGATGCAGAAATGGGGTTCAAATAGGTTAGTTTGGATTGCAACAGGTGGCGCTATCAAACTATAAATAACTTTTTGGGTAAATTACAAAGAATATTGGTTCAAGTTAACATTAATTCTTTGCAATGTAATCAAACATTGAAAACTGAATGTATAAAAATTCAAGTTGTGATATATGATTATTAGCCTTAACGCATATATCAAAACTAGAGACCAATAGCTTTTTATTTATTCCTTCATTTTTTTAGCCTTTTAAATTCTAATCTCAAAAAGTAATCGTCATCTGGATTGTGTGCAGACATCAAAAGGATGATTAAACCATATGGCTTTTACATATTTGTGGAACATGTAGCCACAAAAGGTACTTGCCGAGATCTACATTGCTTTTCGTGAATCCAGAGTAAGTATGTGCAGTAGGAATGTAGGATTTTAGTATGGTTGTATTACAATATTAGGTTGTGAGCTATGTAGTTCTTATATAACCTGATCTTTTGATATTTATAGCCATTTGACAGATGTGCACTACTCATATTACACGAGCAAATACGCATCTTAATAAACCTAAACATGGCGAATGTGAAGCATTGCTTGCCGAGTACATACCATGCATGATCTGGTACCTGACGATTCTGTATACCATCTAGCGTCCGAGAAAGAACAAGAAAAGGTTTACAAAGTTAAATATTCTTCATTTTTTGGCTTTCACAACAATTTGACAGTCTAACAAAACTGAATATATTGTGTACTTTTTTTAAACAATTACATAATGGGAGAATTGACATGGAAGAATGGATAACCCTTGCTATACGACATCCGCCCCTTTTGTAAAATATGACCCTCCATCCATGAGTACTTCAGCTACGTCTTATGCATTTTGTACTATATTGATAATGATTTATTTCAGATGCTGTGGTGCGAAATGAAGAAAAAAACTCGAATTTTTTTTTGGTATAATTGACGAGTTTGATTTTTGATTTGCAGGATCTTTAGACTTGATCACGAAGTAAAAAGAGTTTTTTTTTCATTCAACTGAAGATATGAAGGCCGGAATAGTTGCTACACTTATAGTTGATGCGCTTTGCAACATTTTTTCCCCCTTGCGTATCGAGACTGCCGAACCACAGGTATAAGTACTTTAATACGTACTTAATTTTTTTGCCGATACATGTGTAAGACTTGGGGTATGAATGTGAAATGATTAATTTGCGGTCCGATACATGTGTAAGACTTGGGGTGTGAATGTGAAATGATTAATTTTGGATCTGTAAATACATACATAAATTAGCTATTGTTTGTTGCAGCTGATTACCAAAATGAAACCGAAGTTGGGGAGGCACTAGCTGAAGCATTTAAGACAGGATTGGTAAAGAGCGAGGATTTCTTTATTACTACAAAGGTTTGTGTTTTTCTTTACTGCAATTAGAAGAGGCAGTTACTACTCAATCATATGCAAAAGGGTCGATTTGTGTTATATTTTTAATAAGCAACAGGTAACTAAAATGAAACAGGTTGAACCGATTTAAATCGTCAAAAAGTACTCAAATGTTCAGAACCCCATATCTAAAATTTAAAAAAAAAAGGGATAAATAATCTATAATAATAGTTTACTGTTTGCTATAAACATGTTTAATATGCATTTTTTTTTTGTGGATAGCCAGCTGCAATCCTGATTAAAGTATACATCATATTCAAAATAGGAATGCCCGTTAGAAACATCTTTTCGTTACTAACATCTTTTTCTTACACGCTCTTTGAAATCCAGCTGTGGAACTCAGACCATGGGCATGTTGTCGAAGCTTGTAGAGCCAGCTTGAAAAAGCTTCAGCTAGACTATTTGGATCTCTTCCTTATTCACTTCCCAATTGCAACAAATCACGCTGGTACTGACCAACGACCACGATATGTTTCGATGATTATGTGGATAAGTTAATGGTTTTATTGATCTTTGTTTGATCTTCTCTCTTATTACAGGAATTGGTACAACTGCAAGAGCATTTGGATGCAGATGGTGTTTTGGGAATTGACACTACCGTTTCCTTGGAGACCACATGGCATGCTATGGAAGAAACTGTCTCCATGGGCTTGCCTCGCAACATCGGGATCAGGTTAATGCTTTACTTTTTCAGGTTACAGCTTCTTGGTTGCGTTTTTGCCGTTTGTGGTAAAACTTTTTGCTCCTCAAATTTTAACTTGATAAGGGTATCATTCCAGAACGTCAAACTACTAAATACTTTGGATGTGGCAATTAAAAGATATTACATGATTCATTGTAAAATGTTTGCAGTCATGCATTTCCCTGTTGCAAGGTATGACCTGGTATAGATAGGTTGAAAACATTGTATGATTCACCTATTAGAGCCATGGATGGTGTAGCAAATGGAGTTAATGGAAATTCATAATCAATACTTTCAAGTATAAAAATTTCGCATAACTTTCTTTTTCAGCACAAATCAATTTACATTCCAAATTCAGTAGTACTTTACTTTGATTCAGTAATGCTTTACCCTGCGTTTTTGCTGGTGTGTAGAAAGTGCCTACAACTACTGGAAGACAGTAGTTGCTGTTTACAGTGACGCTTATTTGAATGTCAAGTGGATGGTGTTGGTGAACAAGGAACTGATGAGTTATGTACAGCAGGTAGTTTCATTCCCGCTAAAGGTTTTTCGTGTTTGTTATGTATTAGTGCAACCTTTTATGATCAAAATGTTTCTGTAAATTACAGCTGATGCTATGATTGCGTGTGGCAATCTTGGTTGTCAGAGTTGTGCGACACATGTTGTTGTAGATGATGTATGTATTTCTTTGGTTTTTTTGCCTTTTAGTATTGTGCGTGCATCTGTAATTGTCTGTATTAGTGCAACCTAATGTATTAGTATTGTGCCTTTTAGTTTAAAGCACTAAACAGTTTAAAGCACTATGCGGCTAATGTATTAGTGCAACCTTTTATGATCAAAATGTTTCTGTAATTGTCTGTATTAGAGTTGTGCATCTGTTTTTTTTGCCTTAAACTAAAAGGCACATGTTGTTGTAAAAGGCACATTGTATATCATTAGCCGCATAGTGCTTTAAACTGTTTAGTATGAGTGTTTGGATTGCTTATATTTTATGTTTGTGCTAAAGAAAATAATTATGATCTTTAGTTCAAACCTTCATTTTAACTCCATATTGTGGTTTGTAAAGACAATAAGCCAATCAACGGCACAATGCATCGAACCAATGTTTTTATTCATTTCCTGTTAGGGGTTGTAGCTGTGGCTACATTAAGGCAGATTGTAAGCACACTTTTCTAAATTAATACTAATCCTTCTTCTTAGTCAATGTGCTACCATCTCAATAGCAATGTGCACAGTTGTTTAGTCATAAGTTGCAACAAATTATGCGCTTCTTTTGCAGGTACAATAAAAAGGAAAACATTATACACCAAATACAACGGATAAAAACCCCGCTAGGCCGCAACGCGGCCGGCCGACGCCATGCTCGTTGATGACGTATAGTCCATACCCGGGTCACGAACCCGATTAGTAAACAATACTAACAGTTAAGCCCACCACTTATGGGCCGCAACTGGACTACCAGTTATGCGACTTGGGTCGACAAGGCCCAAGCCCAAAGTTATTTCCGGATAATATATGGAGTATCTTCTAAATAAAGAGGATATATACCAAATATCTGAGGTCGGCTAACACGCCGAGGAGTAGGGAACACGAAACCTACTAGGATTTCGTGCATATATAAAGGGCATTCCAGCCCTCGGTAGAGGTACGATCTTCAATAAACCCTAATCCTTTACTAAACCCTACATTCGATTACTTACTCTCACGCCGGAGGATAATCGGGGGAGACAATCCCTCGATAAGCCTAACGGTGTTTGTTCTCTTTTCTTAGTGCGCAGGTTCCATCGAGCATTAAGATTCAATTGGTACGAGAATAGAAGTCCTATCAAGGAACGCCCAACTTTTGTATCAACAAGTGGCGCCATCCGTGGGACCCTACACTAGGAATTTTACCAAGAACTAGAATGACGAAACACGGAAGTCACAAGAGTCCGCATGGGAAGAAGGCGCATGATGACTCACTAGGGAAGAAGCATCAAACGGATGCGCCCCCTAAGCAGGCCACTGGGACAACCAGCACGCCTAGAAGCTTAGGAGCGTATTCAGATCTGGTCTTTCCTACGGTAGAATCACTTACCAAAACTACCCCCGCTATTACAACAAGTACTAGCGCGGTAGAACTGGAGCGCACTCCTCTTGCCATGCCAGAGGTGAACTTCACTGAACCTCCCAACGCGCCTATCCGAAACAAGGATCCTACCTTGGAAATAGACTCCATCGCGCTAGAAGGAGTCACTTCCGAATTAGCGCCAAGCGACTTTGTATCCCAAAACTACGAAGCCTTGACTGCGCTCATGCGAGAGGAGGCAAAGAAGAGGTCAAGCCAAAGTCTGCACGCCAGACTCAACTTCGACCCTGAGCACGAAGCATCCCCACCGCGCTACCAAAAGGAAAGACGCGAAAGGGATAGCCGCAAACAACCAGTGTTTGCCAGGATTGGAAGGAAGGTTATGGACGATGAAGCAGCCGACCTTCAACATATGGAAGAGCCTGAAGAGGGGGAGCGGCGCGCCAATGTCCACGCTAGGCTTGGCAGACGCAGGATCCAAGATAGGCTTGGGCGACGATGTTCCCCAAGTGAAAGCCCCTCAAGCTCCGATTCTGAGGATAGTCGGCGCAAGCGCCGCAGAGGAGCAAGCTCGGACTCTGATGATAGTCGACGCAAGCGTCACAAAAGAGTTCGCTCATCTTCAAGAGATTCCTCGGACAGCGAGACTGGACACTGGAAATCAAGAGGGAAATACCGCGACCAGGATGATGAAGACATGTCTCTTCCCTGGCGTCGCCAAAAGGTTGATGCGTTTACTAGGCGCATCAGTGACTTTTCTGAGAATAAGAAAAGGCGCATGCCTGCTAATGTCAAAACATATGATGGGACAGGTGATCCTGATGATCACCTAAAAATTTTCGAATCAGCAGCTACTATCGAAAATTGGCCACAGCCTGTGTGGTGCCATATGTTCAACTCCACATTAGTAGGGAATGCGCGCAACTGGTTTAGTAAGCTTCCACGCAGAAGCATTGGTGGGTTTGAAGAGTTGCGCAGAGCGTTTCGCTTAAACTTCACTCAAAGGAAGAAGTGCGCAAAAAACCCTGTCGAACTCGCTAGGGTTAAACAGCGACAAGGGGAATCCACAAGCGCTTTCATGGAACGCTTCAAGGACGAGTGCATGAAAGTCAAGGCGTGTCCAGAGATACTAAAAATATCGGGTTTTATGAATGCGATCAATAACCCAGATTTGATAAAAAAGTTAAACGATAAGGTTCCCTTAACTTTCGACGAACTCATGAAGCGCACGAGGTCTTTCGTCCAAGGAGAAGAAGCCGCCGCGGATAGCAAGAAAAGCTATTCGAACCATAGGTCGCAAGAAGAGTCAAGGAGACAATCCAATGACCAGAGCGGCAATCGTAATAGGAGTTACCGCAATCAAGGCGGCGGAAGGGGAAACGACAAGTATACCCCATTAACAAAAACTCCAAAGGAGATATTCGCAACAGAAGGGGCGAACTTCCCGAAACCACCACCAATCCGCACCCCAGAGGATAAGCGCATAGGGAATGGTTATTGCGAATACCATGGACAGAAGGGCCACACAACTAACGATTGCGTCCAACTGCGCCAATTGATTGAAAAATTGGTAAAGGAAGGAAAGATGGACCACCTCGTAAAAAACATCAGAGAAGGGAAAGACAAACAAAAACCAGTGGCCAAGAAAGAGACGCCAAGAGAAAAGGCAGATATCATCTACATGATACAGCCATGGCCGCGCGCGACAAGACAGAAAGTTAGTCAGCGTTTCTCTAAGGGAAACGAAATTTCTTTCCCCCCCCCCCTGACCGCGAACAACGCAGTAGTGGATCCACTTACCATCGAAATACATACGGGGGTCACGACATCCGTCGCATGTATATAGATGGAGGTGCATCCGCCGATATTATATATGAACACTGTTTCAAGAAGCTGCGACCTGAGATACAGAGCCAGCTAATCCCAGCCACAACGCCGCTCACCGGCTTCACAGGGGAAAAAATATGGCCCATGGGGCAATTACGTCTATTCGTAGAAGTTGGTGACAAACCACACTCTACAGTCACCTGGATGAACTTCATGATAATCAAATCCCCCTCTCCGTACAACGGTATCATTGGGAGACCTGGAATATCATCCATTCGCGCCGTGCCATCCACAGCGCATGGGATGCTCAAGTTCCCAGTGGAAGGAGGTATTGTCACCCTTTACAATACCACCATACCACCCAAAGAATGCAACGCAGTGACAAGTGACGTAAGCGTTGTTCCAGAACAGCGCGCAATTAAAGTCCCAAACCTAACGGTCGCCATTCACCCTGAATACCCGGATCAACAGGTATCTATTGGCGGGTCTCTGTCTGACAAAGGCAGATCAGCTATATGCGCATTCTTGCAAAATAATTTGGATATTTTTGCATGGGAACCAAAGCATATGACAGGAGTGCCACGCTCCATCACGGAACATAAGCTGCAAATCCGACAAGGATATCCTCCAATACGACAGAAAAAGCGCGGACAAGCTCCAGACCGCGCAAAAGCCATCCTGGAAGAAGTGCATAAACTAGTAGATGCAGGCATCAT
This sequence comes from Artemisia tridentata subsp. tridentata, assembly GCA_021014915.2. Lineage (NCBI taxonomy): Eukaryota > Viridiplantae > Streptophyta > Magnoliopsida > Asterales > Asteraceae > Artemisia > Artemisia tridentata. The sequence continues at coordinate 277,509,694 of CP139501.1, read as the reverse complement.
GCGTGAAGTCTACTACCATGACTGGCTCTCTAACCCAGTGATGGTAAAGAAGAGCGATGGCAGTTGGAGGATGTGCGTAGACTTCACAGACCTGAATAAAGCATGTCCACAGGACTGCTACCCGCTTCCAGAGATAGACTGGAAGATCGAGTCTCTGTGTGGATATCCCTTCAAATGCTTCCTGGACGCATATAAGGGATACCACCAAATTCAAATGGCGGAGGAAGACGAAGAAAAGACGGCCTTCCACACAAGTCAAGGGGTCTACTGCTACACAAAGATGCCCTTCGGCCTAAAAAACGCAGGAGCAACATACCAAAGATTGGTGGACACTGCGTTCGAGAAGCAAGTGGGACGCAACTTGGAAGTCTACGTCGATGATCTCGTCATCAAAAGCCATACAGAGGAAGAGCTAGTGCGCGACATGGAAGAAACGTTCAAAACACTCAGGAGAATCAACATGAAATTGAACCCCAAAAAGTGTACGTTTGGCGCTACGGAAGGCATGTTTCTCGGGTATTTGATAGAACCCGATGGGATCAAGCCTTGCCCAGAGAAGACTCAAGCAGTCATTGACCTCCCCTCACCGCGCACACTGAAAGAAGTTCAGTCACTAAACGGCAAGCTAGCCGGACTGAACCGATTTTTATCCAAATCAGCAGACAAGTCACTTCCCCTATTCAAGACACTCAAGAAGTGCACCAAAAAGGGAGACTTCAGGTGGACTGCGGAAGCAGAAGAAGCCTTCCAACAGCTCAAACAACACATAGCAGCACTCCCAAAACTTGTCGCACCCAGACCAGGGGAAGAGCTGATCATGTATCTATCTGCGACCCAGGGAGCAGTCAGCGCAGTGCTATTGACAGACAGGAACTCCGTCCAAACACCCATCTATTTTGTTAGTAAGGCGCTGAAGAAAACGGAGATTAACTACACTGCAATGGAGAAATTGGTCCTAGCCTTAGTGTTTGCAGCAAAAAGACTGCGCAGGTACTTCCAGGCGCATCCAATCGCTGTTATCACAGACCAACCCATCAAACAGGTTATATCGAAACCCGACGCATCGGGACGCCTACAAAAATGGAGTGTGTTACTGGGTGAGCATAACATATCATACAGACCGCGCACTGCAATTAAAGGGCAGATATTGGCCGACTTCATCATTGAGAAGCCGGATACAGACACTCCACCTGTGACAAGTAAGGAGGAACTTCAAGAACCATGGATTCTATTTACTGATGGATCCTCATGCGTAGATGGATCAGGAGGTGGCCTTATTCTCACCAACCCAGAAGGAGTTGAATTCACCTACGCACTGCGTTTCGAATTCACAGCCACGAACAACGAGGCAGAATACGAAGCACTCCTAGCTGGGTTACGCATCGCAACTCAAATGGGTGCACGCAACCTAGAAGTAAATGTCGATTCGCGGCTAGTGGCTAACCACGTGTCAGGAGAATATATAGCAAAGGAGGAACACATGATCCAATACCTCGAAAAGACCAAATCTCTGATCCAAAACTTCGATAGATTTATCATCAAGCAGGTTCCCAGGAGTGAAAATAGGAAAGCAGATGCGCTGAGCAAGATTGCATCCACCAGTTTTGCGCATCTATCAAAACAAGTTTTGGTGGAAACCTTGAAAAACAAGTCAATCACAGAGATGGAAATATCCACGGTGATAGAAGAGGAAAATCCTACGTGGATGACACCGATCATTGACTTCATCAGCAAGGGCATACTTCCCCAAGAGCAGAAGGAAGCTCGAAGAATCCGACGCACAGCGCAGCGATTCGAGCTCAGAGACGACGTCTTATATAGACGCTCATTCCTACAACCATGGCTTAGGTGTGTTGGACCTCTCCAGGCAGACTATGTACTTCGAGAGATCCACGCAGGCTCATGCAGCATGCACTCAGGACCACGGTCCATTGTAGCGCGCGCCCTAAGGTCTGGATACTATTGGCCAACTATGCACCGTGACGCACGTGACTTGGTACGGAAGTGCAATGATTGCCAAGTTCACAGACCTATTCCGCGCCGACCACAACATGAACTAACACCTATTACATCGCCATGGCCCTTCTACAAATGGGGTATCGACATCGCTGGACCTTTCCCCATTGCCGCAGGAGGATTGAAATTCCTCATTGTGGCAATAGATTACTTTACCAAGTGGATCGAAGCAAAGGCAGTAGCGACTATAACAGGTAACCAGGTGAAACGATTCGTGTGGGACAACATAGTATGTCGCTTTGGATTACCTGGAGAAATTATCTCTGATAACGGAAAACAATTCCGTGATAACCCGTTCAAAGATTGGTGCGAACAGCTGAACATCACGCAACACTTTGCATCAGTAACTCATCCACAAACTAATGGTCTGGTTGAGCGCGCAAATAGAAGCCTAGGTGAAGGAATCAAAGCGCGCCTGGACAGACACAAAGGTAGATGGGTAGAAGAACTATCACATGTTCTCTGGGCGCACCGAACAACCATCAAGGTTAGCAACGGGGACACCCCCTTCTCTTTGGTCTATGGGACAGAAGCTGTTATACCAGCTGAAATTGGAATGCCAACCATCCGTACTGCGGAAGTTAACGTGGCAACCAATGACGATGAGCGGCGCATAGACTTAGATCTATTAGAAGAGCGACGTGAACGCGCAGCAATACGCGAAGAGAAAGCCAAGTCGAGAATGAAAAAATACTATGATACCAAAGTACGCAGCACTTCATTCAGACCAGGCGACTTCGTATATCGCGACAATGACTCAAGCCGCGCAGAAGACACTGGTAAGCTAGGACCAAAGTGGGAAGGACCTTACGAGGTCATGGAAGCACTTGGCAATGGAGCGTACAAGCTACGCGACAAGGACGGACGTGAGCTACAGCGAACATGGAACGTCCGCAACCTTAAACGGTGCTATCTTTGAAGAAGGCTACGGCCCAACATGGACACTCATGCGCTTTAGAAAGTGCCCCCAATAAAGATCCATGTAATTTTATTTTTTAAGTATTATCTAGATAAGTATTCTTTTTCAAAACTTGCAAGTATTAATAAAACGTTATGGTTTCTAGCTAACTCCATAACACATTTAACTTTATTGTTTGCATCTTTTATCATCGTGTTTCAATATTGTTATAATCTTGCCTACATGGCGTGCATGCACACACTAAGACCCACGATGGCAGAAAGGATGAGTTAACCTAATAAACAACTCGTTGAGTAAGAGGGTTGCAAACCCATCAACATTGGATCACGAATCCTTGTTAAACACCTTGCGCTCAAGACGTTGGCGCAAGTTCCTTACGCACCCCACGACGGATGCGCAAAAGGGCACACTGTGCGCGTTTAACAATTCAGGAAGTCAAGACTTTTGACTCCTTAAAGTAAAATACGACAAGTAAAATTACAAAAATACATAGACGACTATGATTTCTTTCTTTACAATAAGTTAGACAAATTCAATACACGACCACGGTCATTATTTAAGGAAATTCATACACGATTATGATTCTTCTCTTTCTAAATACGCTTAGACACTTAAAGATATCTTCACGCAAAGATACATAAGTCATACAAGATCTACGAGGTCAAAAGCATAAGTATTTGAAGTGGTAAAAAAAAAAACACTAAGTACATAAGCAAGATTTCTATATACAGGAACATGTTTCTACAAAAAACTTGCACAAAAAAAAAAAAAAAAAAGCTAAATGCTATACGTGCGCCTTAACTGGCTGGAGCCCCCACTCAAAGCCGTTTCCTTCGCATCCTCGAGTCGCTTCAACAACTCTGCATCATTAAGGGAAACAGTAGCCACGCAAACAGGCACACCATCGGATCTAGGCTGATGCGCAGCGCCTATGCCGCACAGAATGGCCTTTCCTTTCTTGCCTTTCTTTCGTGCGACCCTGGAAACATGCGCATTTAGCGATCTTTGCAAAGAAATCTCTTTCTCAAGACGGAAAGGATTCAGAATGTCACGAGGCTGAGCAAACATGGGTACCTTCAACTGCGCTACATCAGGCTTCAAGTAGAAGTCCACTTGCTGATCTGCATCATCCCGCAGATGCCTAGGAAGAGTGAGCCCCGCCATGATCACGCTGATAGGCTGATCCTGATCACGCTCCAAGCTACCGATATGCGGAAGCTCAAGCTTCTTTAGCTCTTCCATGGCAGCAACAAGCTCAGCATGGGCATTCGCCTTATACCCAGGCACCTCGGCAAGCGGCACAGTCAGCAACTTGGCCTCAGCAAGCTTGTCTGCGGCCGAGGTCTCACCGTGTGCAATAGCACACTCCACAACCTTGCCAAAGGATGCGGTGACCTCAGGATGCTCCAGCGTACACATGGCGGCCAGGCGAAGACCATGACTGATCAACCACCTGCGAAATAACACAAGTGTTAATAAGAAAAAGGGTCTCAAATATACACAAGCTATAAAGAGATAAAAGCATCATGTACCTGCGCTCAGCTACGGCCTGAACCATGTGAGGGTATAACTCCTCATCATACTCGATGCTGAGCTTGCGGAGCTTCTCCTCCTGCGTCTTCAGCGCAAGCTCCACGCGGCTGCGAAACTCCTCAATATTGGCAAAGTGCTTGCTCCTATTCTGTTCCAAGTACTTCAGCGCCCATACGGAGTTACACCTCTGACGGTCCGCATGAGCACGCTCTCGCTCCAGCTCAGCCATCACCATGACCTTCTCCTCACCCATTTTTCGCGCAGACGCCTCTGCGCGCTCCAGTTTAGCCTTGGAGCTCAGCTGCTCAGCTTTAGAGCTTGCTAATTCAGCCTGCACAGACGCTAATTGCGCCTGCAGTCTGGAAATTTCCTCAGACTTGTGCACCCTTGCTTGCGCAACCAGCTCAGACTGGCGCACAGCGATGGAGGCAAGTTCCTCCATCGTAGAGTCAAATGGACTTGACTCCACTTCAACATCCCTCGGCGAACGCGCCCCGTCCAGAGCATGACTCACCTCGGGTGGCGCACTCCCATCTAGGACGCCAGCGTCCTCCACAGGCTGTTCACTGCACAAAACATTAAGAGACAAGGTTAGTGCACAATCAAGAATACACAAAATCCTAAGGAATTGCTACAAAATACTTACATAGGGGGAGGAGCTGAAAACACGTCCCTCTCGGTCTCAGTCTCAGCCGTGGACGCACCTCCACCAGACTTCTCAGCATCCACACTGAGGACACGAAGGAACAAAGTTAGCACAAAATATAACTTGACAAAAGTTTATAACTAATAACTAAGGTACTTACTTCATCTGCACCTCAGTAAAAGACGAGCTTCCCCCATCCTCAGTCCGCGGCCTCTTGGAAGGCCCTTCACCATCACTGCCAAGCGCTCTCTTGCGCGTCAGTGGGGAGCTCTCCTCCATCTCACTGTCAGTCTCCTCTAAATGGATCACCGTTTCAGGAAGAGGAGGCTGCGCAGCGTCAGGACCTGGCTGCACAGAAGGAGCCACCTCCTGTATTGGCTCAGCTACGATCACATCAGGGGAGCCTTCGGGATCTGGGATAACCAGATCCACGACGCGCCCTGCCGTCGCCTGCAGAATAGTCTGCTCACCATCCCCCAAAGGACGCACTCCCACTGCCACGGAACGCGGATTCTCCAGACGTACAACCGAAAAAAGATCCATCTCTGCGCATAAAATAAGACAAAAAGAAGCAAGTTACATAAAGTACGAAAGACGAAGAAACACTTACACTAATAACGACAGTAAGGCGATAGAAGGAGCACCCACCCGTGCCATCCGCATTCAAGAATGTGGGAACTTCTGTCTCATGCTCAAAATAGTTGCGACTGATGCCCATGTGCACCAGGAACGCTTCCGGATACGGTTTGATCGGAAGGCGATTCTCATCTATTATCGCCGCATGATCCACGTTATACCACGTCTCAGGGGGGCGCTCATCCTTGGGCAGATTGGCACGGGTGTAGAATTGAAATTTGGAGGGGAAGACAACATCATCAACCCAAAAGAACTTCTCCCTCCAGTCCTTGAGTTTATCCACCTTCTGCACATAGCACTGTAACTTGCCTACGCGCTTGGAGAAGGTAACCCACCCATTGGACCACGTCGCGTGATAGAACGCGCGGAATAAGTGGAGGGACGGGTGAACCGCTAACAAGCGACAGTTCACCTCAAAATTAGCAATCTTCCCAGCTCCAATACAATGCAACTGGGAGATGTGGAGGTCGTAATAATGGAGTATGTCACTCAATAACACGGAGATGGGGACGCGCTGATTCGCCCACTCGAAAAAGCGCGTATATAACCCCACCTTCCCGGCAGGGAAATCCGCGATGGTTTCATTCGGACCTGGTACCTCTGGGCGCAGGCCCAAAGGGATAAAATAATCCGAAGTGAACTGCACTAGTTCCTCCTCGGTTATGTTAGAATGGAAATCATGAAGTTGCGCTACCATTTTGTGATTCAGACTATGTGCGCACGCGCTATTACCTATGAATTATCGTTCTTGAAAGCAGATTTGAAGATGTAAAAATGGTGGAATTGCGATTTTTTAACTGTGGACGTCACAGTGAATGAGAGGCGGTAGTTTATATACTTTTCCCATCCACCACAGATGAGTGACACGTGTATCCCACTATCTCAAATCGTGTGGCTAGGATAAAGGACGGTACAAGACAAGTGGGCAACCTCTCCATTTCCCAAGGTACCCAAATTGCACTTTTTGGACTAGATACATGATACGTGTATTTTTTAGGCGGTATATTTTTTGAAAGCTTCCCGCGTACGCGTGAGGAATTAATTCGACACGATTTTAGTCTAGCATCCGCAGGTTTTACCCTGCGCATACTAGACTGGGGGGACATGATGACGTATAGTCCATACCCGGGTCACGAACCCGATTAGTAAACAATACTAACAGTTAAGCCCACCACATATGGGCCGCAACTGGACTACCAGTTATGCGACTTGGGTCGACAAGGCCCAAGCCCAAAGTTATTTCCGGATAATATATGGAGTATCTTCTAAATAAAGAGGATATATACCAAATATCTGAGGTCGGCTAACACGTCGAGGAGTAGGGAACACGAAACCTACTAGGATTTCGTGCATATATAAAGGGCATTCCAGCCCTCGGTAGAGGTACGATCTTCAATAAACCCTAATCCTTTACTAAACCCTACATTCGATTACTTACTCTCACGCCGGAGGATAATCGGGGGAGACAATCCCTCGATAAGCCTAACGGTGTTTGTTCTCTTTTCTTAGTGCGCAGGTTTCATCGAGCATTAAGATTCAATTGGTACGAGAATAAAAGTCCTATCAAGGAACGCCCAACTTTTGTATCAACACGCGAATTTAAAATCATACATGGAATCATCTCTTCTTTTTGTTTGGTTTGGATATCTATACATTGTCTTACATTATTTATCTCCTATTAGTGGGCTGGATTTATCACTGTAGTTTCTTGTTTGTGAGACTGGCCAAAGCCCAAATTTAAAGTCCAACAGGTAGCAGTCGACAAGAAAAATATCTACAACCCAAAAAAAAACCGACCAAATCTAATAATTTCTGAAAGGCACAGAATTTATCGAATCTCAAACCAAACTAAAGTCACGTCACTCAATCCCTTAAAGTACTACATGTCACGTCGATATCAAATAATAAAACTTAATTCTTATTAAATTACTACAGTAATAGAAATAAATGTTTTAAAAATAGTATGTCTAACAACAACCTTAAGATGCATTGCAAATTAAACGGTAAGCTAGAAGAGAATAAAAATACTTATGATACATTTAAATTGAATAGCGAGTTTGGTACATGTCTCTATCCAATACGTATGGTATCGATGCATACACATGAACATAATATAAAAGTTAACAAAAACAGTGGGATAGATAAAATTGGTGACGTGTCTAAATGAACATAAGTTATTCTTAATGCAAGTCGAATGAACCATTTTTTTATAATCTATGAACAATTAATATGTTAAATATGATTATAAAAACTACATAAAGCAATTTTCTTCACATGATGTCCTCGTCGTTAGTTGAGTGATTCACAACGTTACATATGTATGCAAAAAAAAGGGGATATTCACATGGAGTCGTCATGGATGTCTTCATCCATCGAGCGATTAAAAACCTTAAGCATGTGAACAGTTTAACCAAAAGAACTAAAACATGTGAACAATTTTCCCAAAAGAACTTAAGCATGTGAACCTACAAATCTTTTGACAAAAAGTTTTTTTTTCTTTAATCACAGGATTTGTTTAATATAATGAATAAAAAACGTATAAGACATTTTTCTAGGATAGTTTTTTGTTTTTAAAATCTAGGTTATTAGTATATTTTCTTTCAATATACATTAAGTTTGTGCAACAAAATATTGAATTCAGAAGTTGGCATGCAAGATTCATATGAGCCATAAAGATACACCATTACTCAAAATTGACTGATGGTTATTTTAAAAAATCAATAAGAAAGTGTTAACATGAGAATTTAAAATTCCGCATGGGCGACGAACCTTTTTATACCCTCCAACCACTGAAAGTGAAATAATAAAGTGACTATATTAAACATATCATGTTCGACAGAAAAGGGATTACATGTACACATAATACATGTATATGTGTTGTTACTCCGTATATTATTGTTTGGTTGATGTAATTTATTAATTTATGTACAATAACCATTTTTACGCACAATGAAACTTGAAACAAACTAGAAGAAGTTACTTATAAGACCGGTAATATAGTGACTGCAAATATGATGGCCAACTCAGCTTCACGTCAGTTTTTCTCTTCTTAACCAACATCATTATCAACATAGTGTAATAACACAACTAAAATCACCACCAAAACATACCTTACTTAAACACAAATATACACCACAAAAACCAAAATCACACACATACAACAACTACCACAACTCGATCATCCAAACGACCGAGTTCTCCCAAAACAACAACAACAACACGTCATAAGGGGGCGTGTATGATAAGTAGCATGCGTCAAATACCTATCCACCTAGACGCAGGACGTGTCTTGTGTCTGTTATTACTACTAGTCTAAACAATCCATCATTTGTTCCTTGTTACACCCATCATTCACGTAGTAAAGTTGCACAAATAAATAAATAAAGGTTGACATACTTAAACTGATTTTAGGCATTAGCTAACTGTTTTGACATAAAGTAGGTCCTTGTGTTGCAACATTTGAAAGACTGACATTCAAGTTTGGACACAAAATTAGGCGTTTAAATATTTTAAACAGTTTTCACATGGGAACTTTCTTACATCCTTGAATATATTCATAGAACTATTTCTCTTTTATATTTTAAGGTGTCTAAAAAAGCATATATTAGTTTAAGATAGACACAGTTAATGTATGTCTAAAGTGCAATAATTTTTTTTTTAATTAATAATTATTATTATTATTATTATTATTATTATTATTATTATTATTATTTATTTTATTTTTTTTTGGTTGAAACTGGTGAATATAATTAATCAATCAACAAAAGTATACAACTCAACTGCAAGCTCTGCAAATGGACAACTCCAATTGTTCGTACAAATACTTGTACCTTCTGGATTAGAGCCTGCGAGAGACGCAAGCTAACTACTTCTATGCGCTACTGGAATCTGCAATAAGACAAATAACATGCTTTGGTTAGACGAATCGTAGGGGTAGGCCCTGCGAACCGACTCCGGCGTGAGAGTAAGTCATCCGTGTGTTATGGGTATGATTTGAGAGAGAGAAAGTAGAACGTGAGTAAATGACATACCTCAAATGAACAAGTGAGTCGGCTATTTATAGGCAAACCCTAGGAAGAACCTAGATTTGCCACATGTCTCGACGTGATTGGTCGAGAGGGAGCATATTCTCTGTAGCCAATAGGGAGGCTCCGAGATCGTGCCCAGGTGCGGTTGTCTGCCATCATGCATGTAGTGGGCGGCCGTTATTCGGGTGGGGTCCACGAGATATTCTGTTTGTCGCTTAGCGTTGGAGCATTTAGGTCCTTGGAGGTTAAGGCTCCTCGGGAGGTTAGGCTCCGCGACTCGGACTCTTGTATATTGGCGTGTTCCCTTACGGTAGCCCAGTGAGCTTTACGCCAATGAATACGTTCCGAGTGCCAAGTATTTGTCTTCGGAGGCTAGGCTCCGGGACGTGAGGTGGGGCTACACCATTACCAATTATACAGAAAAATAAGCAGGACTAACAAATAGAAAGCAAACATTCAGACACTAACATCAAAACTATGAACTTGAATCAGAGCAGACTACAAAGCAAAGAACAAAATCCCTTAAACTATATTCGCCAATTGAACAATGCATCCTGTCCGAAGACTACATTTCCTTTCAAGCCTGTCCATCTATAACTCTAGGTGAAGCCACACCCTCCCACCATAAAATCATAGAAGACAGACAAAAAAGGCATAATCACAAACAATGCTCCAAACATCACTATTGGATAACCTAAAGAATAGACTACATTTCCTGCACACTATGCGATCACTAAAAATCAAAATTGCAGCCCAACCTCACAATCTAAGCATATAGAAATGGACATAGGACAAGCATCATGTATTACTAAGGCTTAACCAATAGATTTATTCAACCATCCTCATGTGTTAGTGCAAAGCTATGACCAAGAAGTCTCATCTTTCACGACTCTCTATTCCTAGCCACTTGCACTACCCTACAAGCTCATACTAATTTTCATAACACAAAACTTACTTTATGAAAGACTATTCACCATGACAAAAAGGAATCCTAAACTAATGAACATCTACCTTACCAAGGCCTGATGCCATTAATTCAAGCTGGCAATTTTGACACGAAACCTGTTAACACGACACGACACGACCTGTTCTTAACAGGTTTCATGTTTGACCTTAACAGGTTTCGTGTCTTAACAGATCAGACCTGTTAATATTCGTGTCTTAACAGGTCAGACCTGTTAAGACCTGTTAAAACCTGTTAAGATTATAATATATATATATATATATATATATATATATATATATATATATATATATATATATATATATATATATATATAAATTTGACCTAATCCAACAAACCCTTCTCATAAAAATCCGCCCCCATCTTAACCTTTTCTCCCACCAAACCTTATCTCTTCTCTTACCAATCTCAGTTAACACCACCCATTCATCTCCACATAGCCAACATCAAATCTCTTCATCACTTACAAAATCTCTGATCCGTATGGTCAATCCGAACATCAACATACTCCGATCTTTCTGCTTCAACAAGCTCCACAAATTGCTCCAAGATCTTGTGAAAGAGGTCTCGGGTAGGTGTTGTATGTTTTGCTTTTCGTTTTTGTTTAAAACCGAACCAAGAAAATGATGCTAACAGCGTTGTTAGAAATCTTTTCTTTTTGTGTTTCGGATATTAAGGAAGCAAGACTTCCAAAAGGATCGATGATGATATTGTTCAACTAAAAAAAATCTCAAAAAGATTGAAGAAAAATTTGAACAAACAGAGATCTGTTGTTTTTGTTTTAATCGAATTTTGTTTGAAGTTTGAAGTAGGGATGATGTTGTTAGACTTATAGATTGATGGAGATGTCACTTGATGTTGGTCCTTAATCAAATGCTTCAAACTCATTTAAAAAATTATATTTTGATGAAATTAATCTATGCATATCTAAGTATTTGTCTAGAGTTGAGAAGTTACGTGGTAACGGACAATAGCTGTGTATCATTTTCATGTTATGATTGTATCCAATATACTTAGTCATGTCCCATCTATTTAAGCAAGGGATGACTAATATTGGTTATGTGAAAACAAAAGGTAGTAGCGCACTGCATTGTAAAATAGGACGTACAACACTTTCTTAGCTATGATCGTATACTCATATATGTTGATAATTTGGTCCTGAATCAAATGCTTCAAACTCAATCAAAAATTTGAACAAACAGGTTTCTTAACAGGTCTTAACAGGTCACCTGTTAATTTTTGTGCCGTGTTTGTGTTTGAGAAAAATGACATTAATAGTTAACAGGTCGTGTTCGTGTTTGACCTTAACAGGTTCATGTTTGACCTTAACAGGTTCATGTGACCTGTTATGCCAGCCCTACCATTAATAAAGAAAACCTGAATGTCAGGTTGCAAGTCTTCCATTATACAAAGCCATTTGTTAAGATGAGCCTAAACCACTGGTGTAATACCATATTTGCAGACTTACTTGAAACTCAACCTCTGCAAATTCATATCCCAACTCTTTTCAAATTTCCTAGCAGCAACACTTTCTTTGACTTTCAACCCAAGAATTTTCAGTTTGACTGTATTAACAACTACACTAAAAATATCTTCCAATCTTTTCCTTTCATTTATGAAAATTCTTAAATTTCTTTCTTGCCACACATAGTACACACATGCTGCAAACACAAGCCTCTTTACTATTCTCCAAATATTATTTTCAATGGGAATATTGGTCATATATTGCACAATATGAGACCACTTCGATCTAGCTAATATGACCGGTTATGTAACACCCCCAAAATATCGCAGCGGAATGTAATATCATTGGGGTGCTACTTATTAGTACAACAGTCATAATAATAGAAAACGACTCTAAATGAGACGTTTTAAAAGTTTATCATTCGATCAAAATAAAACATCAGAGTTACAAGAGGTCCCAAATAATTTTAGAAAACATAATGTATTAACATAAAAGTTTTCAAGAGTTTATCGAATGATAACACAATGCAAGCCATCAAAACAATCTCCGTGCGATTTCGTGCTTGCCAAATACCTTAAGAACCTGAGATAAAACATGCTAAAAAGTCAACACAAAGGTTGAGTGAAATTCATAGGTTTATAAATAAATAATGGACCACAAGATTTCAAGTTTAAGAGACAATTGATAAAGTAGTTATTATTGCACTAAGCTCATGACACTCAAAGCGTTAACGTGGGGTATCATCTAGATGATAATTGTTGGGAATTAAATATTCAAGAAGTTTAATATCGGGTTCTATTCATAGAAATACTCTAAGTATGATTCTGCTGCTAGAGCATTTGGTTCCTGCTGCTAGTGTTTGATTATGCTGCTAGCGTTAAACATTCTGCTGCTAGGCTTAACATTCTGCTGCTGAAGGATTCTGCTACTACGTTAACGTTGCTGCTGCTAAAGTACATTCTGCTGCTGAGTGGATAAGTATGAAAAGATATTATGTGTATTTAAGTCAACAATATACGGTAGATAATATCTTACCCCATGTGATCAGTCATAATGTTATATTCACAGAACAAGTTGTAAACATAGATACAAGTTGTATCTTAATGACTGACACTCTCAAAGCAAGTGTTCGACTAGACTTAAACAATATTGTAAAAGATCTTTCTTATGATATAAAAGAAAGATCTTAGACTAGTGATTTATATACACGAATAGATAAGTGAAAATATATAACTCTCAAGAATATAGAACAAATATCACAAGTCGTAGAAAACATAAGATTCAAGGTTTTTTGTAACCCTAGTGATATTGAAGATCACTCGTATTATCTTGAATAAAATTGAATCGTTTGATGATAACATTGCATGTTCTTTGTTCTATATACACAAGCATAACTGTTCCATTTCCATATCACAAATAACCTTCTAAGTGTGATTGAGTAAATTCCGCGTACTTGATCATATTAACTCAACTTATCACATACACAAAGAACGAAGGTTTAACCACCTTATCAGTGTTTCGATCAACCTCATCAATAATAAAGCCCTAGAAGTAGGTAATTTGCCATTATACCTAGATACTCAAATATAGTGCGTTTGTGATATCCATCTGATCAACACAAACGGGATTCATCAATCCCAATAGGCCTATTCACAATATTCGCGCTCACATGGAAATGACTAATGGTTCATGATGCTAGGGACTTATTTTTGGCAATAACGGTACTTAGGCAATAATACATTCAGGTAAGCATACAGTTCAAAAGCACTTGTGTCAGAATTGTAAAATAGCATGTATCTCCCCCAATGGGTTTATAAACAATTTAAAGAGTTAAAGTGGGGCTATGAACTCACCAAAAGTCAAGTGAACAATCAAAGTGAATGTAGTGATGAATAAACCGCAAGTGTCCTACGAGCAACCTAGACATATACGCATGTCTCAAATTCTAAAATAATAAGGTAAGTATGTCTATATGCCATATTGATTATTATTTCAAGTATGCTTGGTACATAATATATAAATCAGTGTCAAAACAAGTCATAAGGGTTCGATTAAGTCTAATGGTTCAAATTAAGTCAAAAGGGTTCAAATTACTTCAAAAGTTCAAATTAAGTCAAAGAGTTCAAAATATATTAAATGGTTCAAAATCAAATTTAAGGGTTCCAAATATGTGTCATGAATTCAAATTAGTCGTTCTTAAGTTTCTTTAGTCTATAAAGTATTTACTGGTCTATTTCCGATAGTGGGTCCAACCACTTCGGTTTTTATGTAAAAATGGTCAAGTAGTGTTATTTGACAAGTTTGTAATAGTCCAATGCTCCATTTTTATAAGTTAATAACTTTTTTACACATTTTAAGTATATAGCTGTTAGAATTTTATAAACATGTCCATCTTTAAAAATTCATTACTCGCAAACCGTAAGTCGAAAAAGTATGTTTTTTGTATCCCCGGAAAGGTATTTGAGTGTACTAACTATATTTATGGGTCCCACTGAGTCAAAAATTACTTAACATTAGTGAAATTACCCATTTACCCTTAACTACCTAGTACTGATTTTATCAACATCACAACAATCCCAGGAAAAATATGATATCTATAGTTCTACAAGCCCGATTGACCCCATTTTTGTGACCACGTTTAAGTTAAGATGTTAGCTGCGACTTTTATGTTTTGGGAAATAGTTGGTTATATGTTACACCCCGTGAACGCTTTGACCAAAAACTTTAACTTTTACGCGAAAACGACCCAACTTTGACCTTCATTCCAAAACTCTTTTGACCATTAACAAAATCCTTAGACATATAGACCTTGAACTCATTTTTAAATGAGACTATACTCAAATACTTTTGAAATGACGGGTAGCACCCTAAAGTGCACTGTAACCTGTACTGTGTACTAAGGACCCCTAAAGTGCACTATAACACCTCCGGTGCACTATGGACCCCTAAAGTGCACTATGACACCTCTGGTGTACTATGGACCCCTAAAGTGCACTATAACACCTCCGGTGAACTATAGACCCCTAAAGTGCACTATTTTCTTAAAATGACCCGTTCGCCTTTAAACACAAAAGTCGACACTTTAGACCTATATTAAAACACATTTAATACACATTGAACCAAAATATACCATATACATTGTTTCCCAAAATTTCTAACCCATTTGACCCAAAACGGGTTAAAATGGACT
Source organism: Artemisia tridentata subsp. tridentata (assembly GCA_021014915.2). Lineage (NCBI taxonomy): Eukaryota > Viridiplantae > Streptophyta > Magnoliopsida > Asterales > Asteraceae > Artemisia > Artemisia tridentata. Next base: position 277,494,297 of record CP139501.1, on the reverse strand, counting down.
TTGTCCCAAACACCCCTTTTTCTGCATAACCCTTTTGTGCACTTTTGACCCATTTTCCGGAAAACGGCTTCTATAACAAGACATCACACCAAAACTTCCATAAATCATTAGGAAGTTATAAAAATCAAATATATGTATAAACTTGGTCATAACGACCCGCGGAAACATGCTTTACAAAGTAATGGGTATTATGCCAAAATACCCGTTTTGACCCATTTACACTACAAACCATCTTTACCAATTCATTTACCCACCAAACTTGGCCAATATCATTACTTTAACATATTAAACATGTTCCATAAACACTTGCCCCGTTCACAACCCAAAATGGGTATATTTACACTTAATCTAAACGCCCCTTTAACCTTGACTATAAACACATAAAGCATACTTTGACACAACGGTTGACCACCAAATCGATAGGACAACCTTGACATACATTTTGCCACTTAGCTACACTTTACAAAACATTACTTGACTCACAGGGTACAAACTTTACACTTGAACTCGGTGTCTACCTAAGCTCTACTTACTTACCATTCTTCTAACATCACATAACCAAGTCTTTATCCTTAGTCAAGCCTTCCATGATAGCATACAAACCTACAAAATGGTTAGACAACTAAACCATAAGCTTTCGCTTAGTAAGTAAAACGATCATAACATATCATTATACTTCAATCAACACATAAGCATCATATACAATAAACACTTACATACGAGTTTACTACTCCACCTCTCATCTAACACATAACATCAACTTATTCCATAACATCAACTCATCACATAGGCCATATTCATCACATCACTTAAGCATATATCAAATCCATAATACTTGACATAAACATACATAACACACATATGTTAGAAATCCATATAACACATGTCATCATCATTTTACTTATCTTAGCTCCAAGCTAAATTAAGCACAATCAAGGCCTCATCATCAACATCATCATCATCATCATCATCATCATCATCATCATCATCATCATCATCATCATCATCATAAACACCCTAAATCATAACATCATACAAATACTTAACACATAACATAATAATCATAACAATGGTTTACACAACCATCAACTTACTTCTTTCATCTCTAATCATCATATAATCATATATTGATTACATGATAAACAATCCCATCACTTACTAACTTAAACCCATCATCAACACATCATATAATCATCATTACCTCTTAATTATACTAAAAATACCATTTACCCATCTTTCCCAAGTTAGGGTTCATAAACCCTAACTTCTCAATTCATCAACTACACTAATTAGAGGGATTACTTACTTGGGAAATCATTGCTAGGGCTTATCTCTTGATATGAAATCATTCACTAATGAAACTCTTCATCATCAAACTATTTTCCATCTCTTTTCTTCTCTAAGCCGACAATCCCACACTACTCTTGAATAATATGGAAAATACTAGAACTTCCTGGATATGCAAATACTTATCTTACACAAGTTTGGGCTTATGGCAAGAATAGCCCCTCAAGTCTCATTGCTTCTATTTTGGCCACACTACATATTATAACTTCTTTAATACTAGGCAACATTAGTCCCTTAAGTTATGCATCATAACTTCCAAAACTATATTTCACCTTCGTCATCTATTTGATTGACCATCGGGTTTGACCACTACGCCACATTCGTTGACTGGCCAATCACGTAAGTCCTTTGGTCCACTTTCATCTAGGGTGGGGTCCAAGTACCCGGGAAACGGGTCTAACAATTCTACCCCCTTATTTAGATTTCGTCCCCGAAATCTCTCGTCTATTACTATCCAAACCCAATTCTCAACAGGTACATGTCCTAATTCTCATGCTCTTTAAGCCATTACCTTGCAACGATCTACATGATCTCGCAATTTCTAAACTCACTATACGCATTCATAACTCATAATCCACTAAAAACACACTTCTCATCACAAACTTTTCTAAATTTTTTCATAATTGACGACTAGTCGTATGGAAATTTTACTATTTTGACTTTATATAAGTCAAACTTCGGCACTATTACCACGTCATAATTCCATGCACTAACATGCCATAAAGTCATATACCGGCCACTTTCACATTTTACATAATACCAACACTTATCTACTTAAAAAACCGACAACTTAATTCAATTTAGACATCAAGTACCATCTAAATGGCACTTTCAAAATCTTTTCTTCGCATTACTTAAGCAATCTTCTTGACAAATCTTTAGAATACTTGCTCATTGACTTATCAACTTAATGCACAAACTCGCTCTACGCATCTATCTTAAGGTTTACACATTACCTTAATGCCGCTATAAGTTTTATTCATATCTATCTTTTCTTATGACGTCTAACCAGTTTTAGTTTTCACTTTCTCATATCACTATCCGTACTCATGTCATATCGGCTACACATAAGTCCACTCGTTTATAACTCTTTATTTACATAAAAAGGTGTCCCAATCTATGTAAGTAAGGAATTATAAACTTATGGTTCGGCGATTTACAATTTCTTCATTTAAATGAAAAGGCGTCCCAATCCATTTAAATCAAGAAACCATAAACCATCCTACTTATACGCTTCTGACATGACATTCGTACTTGCTTTACTTTCCATCTTTTCTAGCCTTGGATCCAATCTCACTAACTTTCCATCCATGCCATAAAGGCAAGCTAACCACCATGCCATTTATATTAAATATAGTTATGTTTATGATAGTTTTATGCTTAAAAGTTGTTGAAGATGTGTTTAAATCTAGGTACAAGGAAATATCAAGAAAGACGGAGAAAAGCTATGAAATTCAAGTAAATATCAAAGAAAAGTTCATCACCGAATACATTGATGCATGATATGATCATTTCCGGTTGTACGTAAGAGGATGAAAGGATTAAGTCATGATTAGGAGCCAAAAAGTATGTTAAAAGTTGGAGCTCTATGCTAGCTTGAAGCTAAATTATGTGAAGAAAGTTGGGTCCAAACCCAAGGTTTAGTTTCCAAACCCAAGGTTTAAGAAAGGGATCTCATGCCTGAGGTTTAGAATCCATGCCTGAGGTTTAGCCGTCGCCCATGCCCAAGGTTTACATTTCAGACCTGAGGTTTACAGAAAAACTGATATGAAGAGTTGCATTAACTCTCCACTTTAAGCACCATTAAAGATTAAGGCCGATCATTTCCTCTTAATTATGATTATTGATGTAACATGGCAGTTTTGGGGGTGTCTTTCAAGCATAAATAAGACCCCTAATCACCCTTTTTGGGGGGACACTCACAATCAAACCTTACATCATAAGGATTTGATTATACTACTTTCTAACCCAAAAGAGCTCAAAAATCTCTGTCATTCTAAAGGAAGATAACTAGTAGAAGAGGTGGAAGATTCCCTTGTTCGATTGGAGGCCTCAAAGAGTGCTATAACTCTTTCATTACTCATTGTAATCTTACTATTGGGTAATTTTCTTTATTATTAATCATGTTGAAATTGTTGAAGTTGAATACAATGTTATGTTTTATTATGAAACTTGTTATGGAATGATTCGTGATACTTGTTTGGGAACGATGTGACTAGTTGTATGAATGTTGGACGTTTAGTTGGTTGGAAAAAGTGATTAATTCTATGGGTTTGTTTAAATAAATTTGTGTCCTAAAACTTGTTGGTTAAATATTGTTGGATTTAAAGGATGAAAAGACTTCTAATAATTATTTAATTCCAAGAGTTAGTGACAAACGAATTGGTATTTGATAAGTGACGAATGTCAAATATACAAGTTTTTAAACGGATTCGAAAATATTTGATCACGAGATTGGGTTGAAAAGACTCGTAAGAACCAATTTAACTAATCAACTTTTTCATACATTTGATCACAAAAGAGCTAGCATAGTGGGATGAGATTTGGCCGAAAGGACTCACCCGTGAAACTAGTAGAAACATAGATTTTCTTGATATGACCCGTTGAGTAGAAGTCCTTGTAGAATTTGATATGTGCCTTCTAAGTTTCACCCAAACATGGTCTACATCCTATCACGATTAGTCATGGTTCCTAAACATGTATGCTTTTTATTTAATTGTTTGTTTTATTGAGTTGAATTGAAACCATTGTTTGTTTAAGTCGTTTCTTGTGCTTTTGATCGTGACAATCTTAAGTGCTATACTATTAATGTTACTAAAATCACAACTAAGTAGTTCCTTGGGACGAACCTTATTTACCATCAACAATACTACAATTGAACGAGTATACTTGCTCGTGTGTGTTTCTTTGAAAAGATAATGGTAATAAGAATAAAAATTTTTAAAATTTGAAGTGAAATTTGGAGATAATAAATAAAATAAAAATCCTCTATTACGAAACGCATCAAGTTTTTGGCGCCGTTGCCGGGGACTATGATTATGACTATGATTATGACTATGATTATGACTATGATTATTTTTAGTTATTTTTAGTATACATAATGGTATAAGTTGTTTTAATATTTGTTTGCATTATTTTAGTTTCAATTCTTGTTTATTTGCATGTTTGGTTAATGATTGTTGAGTGTTTGTTTGTTTGTTTGTTTGTTTGTCTGATTTTAAATAAGTTTCCTTGTTCTCCTTCTTATTAAGTGTTACATAAAGATGTCGAAATCTAAAAAAAAAACAAGTTTTAAAATGAATTTTGAAAAAAATTTCTGCAAACCTCGGGTTTGAATCTCAAAACCGCCGGTTTGGCAGACGAAAAAAAAAATATGTTTTCCTCAGACCGCCGGTATAAACTCATACCGGGCGGCATAAACTTTCTGTGAAGTTGCGAAAATCAGACCGCCGGCATGGCCTATCAAACCGCCGGTTTTCGAAATTTTTTTTTCCTAAGTCTCATACCACCGGTATAAATGCATACCGGGCGGCATGAAGTTTCTGTTAACACCACCTAGCCCATACCGCCGGTTTGGATTTTCAGACCGCCGGCATGTCTGTCTGTGTAAAAAAAAAAACAAAAATAAAAAAAAAATTTCTTTTCTTTCTTAAATTCGTAATTGTATTCCTTGTTGTACCTTGGTTGTATGTAGTTTGTTCTAACTTTTGTATGATTTTCTTTTTCCTAGTAGTTAATTAGTTTTATTTTGACTAACCCCTAACTTTTGATTTGGATATGTTGTTTATGTATGTTTAGTTTATTCTTAGTTATGGATTCACTTAGCGAAGTTTCGGTTTACTTGGAAAAGTTGGAAAAGGAATTGATGGACGAGGGAGATGCTATGTCTAGAATGGAAAAAATGATTGATTTTGAAAAGGTGAAGTTTCAAGAGAAAGGGAAGGAAGTTGAAAGTATGGAATATGAGCATGAAAAGCCTCGGGTAGTTACTTTTACTCGTGCTAAGTTGAGAGAATATGACGAGCCATTTATGAGGTATTCTACACCTTGTGGAGTAGAAGGATTAGGAGCTTGGGATGCGGAATGTAATCTTGGACAAAATGATAGTTATGTGACTATTGCTTTCTATGAAAAATTTGGAAATGGTAAATTTGAAGTTGACAAGTATAATAGGAGAATTGCAAAGGATGTGAAGATTGACATTCATGGTTTTACTTTTGCCATGGATTTGGTTATTGATGAATATGAAGATACTACGGATCCTTCCGTGGTGTTTGGACGAAATTTCTTGTTGGCAACCAAATGTGTTATTGATTTTGATTTGGGAGAAATGCAAGTTAGAGTTGGAGAATTGCAAGATGATAAAGATGTTAGTTGGCTGATTGAACAAATGGAGGAAGTTTGTGAAAATGAAGATGGTTTCAATGGAAGTATGGAAATGGTTAAAATGGGGAAGGCCACCCGTTTGAAGCAAAAATCCCCACCCTTTAAAGGTCTCATACCTTTACCATCATCATTGCCACACCCTACCACACTCATTAAAGGAGAAGGTTCTTCCAACAAAACACCCTCACTAAATGAAAAACCAACCAAAGAACCCATTGATGAAGCAAAATGTGTTGAAGAGATTACTATGAAGTTTAGAGAATTATTGAATGAAAAGCCAATACTTCATGTGTTGGAACATTATGCTCACTATAGGAAGTTATTGGATGAAATTTTGGTGGAGAAAATGAAGCTTGATACGAAGAAGGAAATTGAGGAAGAAGAAGAGGAGAAAGTGATGGAGAAAGGGTTACCTAAAAAGAAAGAAGATCTGGGTAATTATCTAATTCCACTTAAAGTGAATGGAACTGTTGCAATCAATGCATTGGCCGATACGCGGGCAAGTGTTAGCATAATGCCTTATAAGCTTTATAAGATTATGGAATTGGGAAGAGCTATTCCTTCCAATGATGTTTTATTGATGGCTGATAATACAGTGGCAAAAGCTTATGGAAAAGTGAAGAATGTGAGGTTACAAATTGGATTTCAAACCTACTTGTGTGACTTTTTGATTATGCATGTACCTGTTGATAGAGAGACACCTATGTTGGTGGGACGCCCGTTCTTGAGCACAATAGGAGCAATTATTGATAATGGGAAAGGAACTATGGAAGTTGATGATGGAGTAGCAAGAAGGATCTACCATGCGAAAAAGAGAGACAAAGTTCTAGCCGATGAAGGATCGGATGATGAAGACTGGTTAGATGTATTTGATATAAGCCATGACAATGAAGGCAATCCAAAATATGGGAAAACAGCCCCATCATTTGAACATATTGAGGATGATATGGAAAGAGCATTGGCTATGGAGAATTACTTCAATCCATTCAAAAACATTATAGTTTTCAAGAAAATGGTTGATTTCCTTGGTTCCATGCCAATTAAGCTTAAGAATATTGAATGGACATCGGATGGGTATAGCAAATATCAAAAGATTGAAGGTGATAATGATTGGCACACTAAGATAGAGATTACTAGTCCGGGTGGACGCCGATTCACTCGTGCTTTCAAAACAAAGGAAACCGATAGAGTTCTTTAGGGGAAGTTTCATTCGGAGGATATTCTTAGGTTTGGGAGTTATTTTGACTAAAAGAAGCAATGATGGAGAAGAATAAAAGAAGCTTATGATTAAGCTTGTGCTCATTTTGTTCTTATGAGTTTTTATTTTGTTTGCTTATTATTATGATGTTTTGCATTTCTTTGTTAAGTTGAAGTGTGTTTTAGCTCTTGAGTCTTTATAAGAATAAGTAATGAAAAATGTTTAAGTTTGAGTGAAGTTTTGAGTTTGTGTAGCTTGATCAATGATAAGATTGAATGAAATGATGATTGTGTTCTGGAGTTGTGGAAATGTTTATTCAGTAAATGAATGTTTTTGAAGAAAGAAAAAAGAGTTTTGTGTCAAGACCCTCGGTTTTTGAACCAAACCTCTGGTCCAAGTACTAAACCTTGGGTTTAGTATGAATATTGTGCAGAAACTTTGAAAAAGAAAGGAAAGGAAAAAGAAAAAAAAACCACAAGTTCATCATCATCATTTAAAAAGATTAAAGTTAGAGATCAATAGAGTTGATAGAAATCCTATGGCATCAAAAAGAGTAAGTAACATCTATCTCAACTACTTTACATTGTTCTAATTCGAATTCAATTTTTTTTAGGGTTCTTAATTGGGCGAATTTGTCATAGTTCGAATTAAGTGAAATTAGTTGATGGGTTTACTAGAGATGGGTTATTAGGATTGTTTAGTAGTGGAATTGAATGAAATGATTGAGAATTGAGAGAGAATTTGATGATTAAAAGATTTAGGGTTTATATATGTCAAAATTTTGGGGATGATTTATCAAGATTAAATGGGTTTGATGTGGTATATGATTAAGAATTAGTGATTGAATCATAGATGATTAGTTATATGGACCACTATTTAGTTGTTATTAATCTTGATCTTGAAAATGAGACATGAAAGGAATTAGGAGTTATGGATTAAAGGATAGAATTGGTGATAAATTGGTGAAAGAAAAAAAGAAGAAGAAGCTGCAGACCGACGGCCAGGAAACCATGCCGCCGGCCTAGACCCTATGACCAACCCATACCGCCGGTATAAACACAAACCGGGCGGCATGGGGAAACTGTTAAATTTAATTTTTTTCTTGATTCTTCTTGTTAACCATTCTATGCTCTAACCCCTTTAATATCAATATTCCTCTTGTGTTTTGATTGGTTGATTTGTAGAAGCGAGTTGAACAAGACGTAAATGTCAACCCACTCATTGCTTTGAATAAACGATATAGTGACGAAGAAGTTGCTAATCTTATGCCCGTAACAAGTGAACATCTGAGATGGCATAAGTTGGGTAAAGAAACGAAAGCATGCTACAATAGGAGGTTGGCAAAGCTACAAAAGAAAGAAATCGCGGTACCTAAGTTAGTAATTGGAAATTTGTTGAGACAATATAATCTTATTGGCACTCTTAAAGACCTATGGAGGATGAGTACGGAATTTGGAGATCAAGAATATGAAGATCGAAGTTTTGAATATGCCGTTGTAGGAGGAGAAAAGCAAATCTATAAAGAATGGTGTCTAGAGTTCTTCGCCACCATTTATTTCAACCAAAAGGTGAAAGATATCATGGATGAGAAATGTATTTGGTTTAGGTTATGTGGGCATGATCATGTGTATACTTTGCCAAAGTTTGGGCAATTGCTTGGTTTATATGACAAGAATGATTTTGAGCATGTAGATTTTGAAGATCATTTTGCTAAACTAGAGATAGAACCAGACAAGTATGTAGGCAGGGAGATATGGAATCAAATAGGAGATCCGAATAGTGTTGTTCCTTTCAAGGAAAGGGATGTTCATTCACCGTTAGCCCCGCTTCTACACAAAGTGATTGTGAATTCATTTGTGCATAGGGGGCATAGTCAACACAAAGTTCATGCGACAGATTTGTGGATAATGGAAATGCTTATGGATCCAAATAAAAATATGAATGTCTTGTGGACTTTGGCGGTATATTTTTCGAAGAGGGCAGCTATCATGTCTGAACATGGTTTTATCAATGGTGGGCATTATGTTACTAAGATTGGAAAAGCTTTAGGATATGATACGGAGGAAGAGTTGAGAAAGATAACAGTGATAAAGGAATGTGAGAAGCTTGACAAGAAGGTTTTAAAAGATTTGCTTGATGATGAAAGGATGTGTTTGGTTGATAGACTTGAAAATGTGATTCGCAACCCACCACCACCACAACAAAATCAACAAAATGTTAGAGAGTCTTCGGGATTGAATGCTAGTTGGGGTGATTGGCACGCGAATTTACCATCAGTGGACAGGAGAGAAATATGGAAGGACATGAGTTTGATGAGGATTGGACATCAAATGGATTATTGCGCACCACTTCTCACCCACATTGGGCAAAATTGTGTACCACCTTATCCTTTTCCAATGGCGTATGAACCAATTGGAGTTCCACCTTACCCTTACCCATACACACCTTATCCTTCGGGACATGTACCCTACCCAACATATAGCACAGGTCCAAGTAATGAAGGGTGCAATGTTAGTGAAGAAGCTTTTGCGGGGTATTATTCTAATGTTGGGACGCAAAGTTATGAAGCAGGAACGTCATCAGGAGGAATAGGATCTGGTCCCTTGGTTACATATGCAGGAGATGAGACGGATGATGAGTGAATTTGAATTTCATTCATGGATATGACGAGTGTTGAACAATATTTCTGTTTTATTCGTGCTTTATCATGTTTTCTTAGTACTATTATGTCTTAGAATTATTATTATTATTATGTATGGTTAGGATTTTTTTTTCCTTTGGTTATTGGTATTATTGCATTTTGTGTTTTATTTTGTTTTGCTTATTTTTCAGGATTGTGATACCATGAGATCATTGCTAGTTCATATGGTTGGTATATTTTGGAGCTTGGAGTTTCCAACTCATGCGTTTTAACACCAAATATGGATCCCGCTTGATTTCTCGGTGATGTCATTTACTATTTTATTTTCCCTATTTCCTTTGCTTTGAAGTTAATTTTTCACATTGAGGACAATGCAAAACTTAAGTGTGGGGGAGGGAAGTAAATAGAGGAAATGATTCTTTTTTTTTTTTTTTTTTTTTTTTTTTTTTTTTTTTGGAGTTTGTTTTTATTTCCCTTAAGGAAGTAGTTGTTTTTACACATGAAGAATTTATATAGCTTGAAATTTTCCAATATCATAAAATGGCAATTTTGAAATTTTTAACGAATCTCGGTTAAGTGAATGAATCTATTCTTAGGATTGATAACATTGCTTGAGCATTTTTAGCCGATTCTACTAAATATGTGAGGATTTGAGCCTATTATTTAAAGCATATATTTTATGCTTAAATTCTATTTTCTTGCTAAGATTGTGCCGGTGATTGAATTGATTCTAGAACTTGTACTTGTCATGCATTACGAATTCCAAATTAAGGTCACATTTTTGTGATATAAATGAATTTAAATGATAAGAGGCGACTTAGGATTAAACCAAATGGCCTTCCATTTTACATATATTGATATATTAGCTAGCCACATTGGTTAGTTAATCGCTAAATTCCATGGACCCATTTGTTAGCACTCATTTTTAGTGCTAGATACCCTTAGTTCAACCCCTTTGAGCCTTTCTTTTCATTTCCAACCCAGAAAAAGAGAAATTTTGCGCCTTTAACCTTAGCCTACCTTTTTAGTCAAGTTGAATCGATGAATTACTTGTTGTTGATCAGAAGAATTTTTGATGATTATGAGTCTACACTTTGTATTTTGAATATACCTTTCTGACGAAGACGAAGGTAGCTACTTCTTATTTGTATCTTTTTGAGGTATATGCTCATCCAAAGTGTGGGGGAAGTGAAAAAAAAGAGCTAATGAGCCATAATCGTGAGAATTAGCCAATGCGCTAAAGGATTATATGAATGTTGATCGATGGATGCATAAAGGAGGAAGGAAGAATTGTTATGAAAGGCTATAATCATTTGAGGATACATGGTTCGATTGTTTTTGCATCAAGTAATTCGGGTATTTGACTTGATTCTTGAAAATTATATTAACCAAAATAATCCCATGTCTTATCCCAACCTTTTTGCTTTTGTGAAAATAGTGAATGTATGAATATTGTAGTGACCATCCGGTTTTTTTGAATAGTTGGACAACGTTGCTAGCGAACTAGAGTGTGTTTTGGTGACCATCCGTTGTGTAAACAATGTTGTTAGCGATCCAAGGTATAAACTAGTGACCATCCGTTATTTGACTATTCAAGAATTCGTTGTTTGCGATCTATTATATTTTGTACAATAGCTATTTGAGCATGAGTTGATATTTACCCTTGAAGCCTTGAACCCAAATAAAAGTCCTCTTTGATAAATTAATTTATTTCTTACATGATTTGGATTAGTTTTGATACTTGTACAAGCCTATGGTATGACATGAATCACGACTGAGCAATTGAGTGAAATATATCCCCAAACAAAAGAAATGAGTGTGACTGAATTATATATTATTCTTTTCTTTTCATGAGGAGCTTAGTTGTGTTATCTAGCTTGATCGAGTTAGTCGTTTAAATTTCACAAATAAAATTAAAGAAATCACTTTTTGACTTTTTACCTCGGTATTAAGGGAAATTAGTGACATTTTAGAAAAATAATGGATAATGGCTATTTGAAAAATAATTTTCCAAATGATTACTTTGCTTGAGGGCAAGCAAGACTTAAGTGTGGGAGATTTGATAACGCTCATTTTGTACATGTTTTTATAGCGTTATTTGTGTGTTTTTATATGAAATATAGTTATGTTTATGATAGTTTTATGCTTAAAAGTTGTTGAAGATGTGTTTAAGTCTAGGTACAAGGAAATATCAAGAAAGACGGAGAAAAGCTATGAAATTCAAGTAAATATCAAAGAAAAGTTCGTCACCGAATACATTGATGCATGATATGATCATTTCCGGTTGTACGTAAGAGGATGAAAGGATTAAGTCATGATTAGGAGCCAAAAAGTATGTTAAAAGTTGGAGCTCTATGCTAGCTTGAAGCTAAATTATGTGAAGAAAGTTGGGTCCAAACCCAAGGTTTAGTTTCCAAACCTAAGGTTTAAGAAAGGGATCTCATGCCTGAGGTTTAGAATCCATGCCTGAGGTTTAGCCTTCGCCCATGCCCAAGGTTTACATTTCAGACCTGAGGTTTACAGAAAAACTGATATGAAGAGTTGCATTAACTCTCCACTTTAAGCACCATTAAAGATTAAGGCCGATCATTTCCTCTTAATTATGATTATTGATGTAACATGGCAGTTTTGGGGGTGTCTTTCAAGCATAAATAAGACCCCTAATCACCCTTTTTGGGGGGACACTCACAATCAAATCTTACATCATAAGGATTTGATTATACTACTTTCTAACCCAAAAGAGCTCAAAAATCTCTGTCATTCTAAAGGAAGATAACTAGTAGAAGAGGTGGAAGATTCCCTTGTTCGATTGGAGGCCTCAAAGAGTGCTATAACTCTTTCATTACTCATTGTAATCTTACTATTGGGTAATTTTCTTTATTATTAATCATGTTGAAATTGTTGAAGTTGAATACAATGTTATGTTTTATTATGAAACTTGTTATGGAATGATTCGTGATACTTGTTTGGGAACGATGTGACTAGTTGTATGAATGTTGGACATTTAGTTGGTTGGAAAAAGTGATTAATTCTATGGGTTTGTTTAAATAAATTTGTGTCCTAAAACTTGTTGGTTAAATATTGTTGGATTTAAAGGATGAAAAGACTTCTAATAATTATTTAATTCCAAGAGTTAGTGACAAACGAATTGGTATTTGATAAGTGACGAATGTCAAATATACAAGTTTTTAAACGGATTTGAAAATACTTGATCACGAGATTGGGTTGAAAAGACTCGTAAGAACCAATTTAACTAATCAACTTTTTCATACATTTGATCACAAAAGAGCTAGCATAGTGGGATGAGATTTGGCCGAAAGGACTCACCCGTGAAACTAGTAGAAACATGGATTTTCTTGATATGACCCGTTGACTAGAATTCCTTGTAGAATTTGATATGTGCCTTCTAAGTTTCACCCAAACATGTTCTACATCCTATCACGATTAGTCATGGTTCCTAAACAAGTATGCTTTTTATTTAATTGTTTGTTTGATTGAGTTGAATTGAAACCATTATTTGTTTAAGTCGTTTCTAGTGCTTTCGATCGTGACAATCTTAAGTGCTATACTATTAATGTTACTAAAATCACAACTAAGTAGTTCCTTGGGACGAACCTTATTTACCATCAACAATACTACAATTGAACGAGTATACTTGCTCGTGTGTGTTTCTTTGAAAAAATAATGGTAATAAGAATAAAAAATTTTAAAATTTGAAGTGAAATTTGGAGATAATAAATAAAATAAAAATCCTCTATTATGAAACGCATCAGGCAAGCTATCATCCATGCCATAAAGGCAAGCTAAACATCCATGCCATAAAGGCAAGCTATCATCCATGCCATAAAGGCAAGCTAAACATCCATGCCATAAAGGCAAGCTTTCATCCATGCCATAAAGGCAAGCTAGGCCATCTCAAAGTATGCCAAACATATGCCATGAAGGCAAGCTAACAACCATGCCATGAAGGCAAGCTAGGCCATCTCAAAGGATGCCAAACACATGCCAAGGATATAGGCAAACCATGCCGGTGAAGGCAAGCTAACAACCATGCCATAAAAGCAAGTTGGGCTATCCCGAAGGATACCATAAACACATGCCATAAAGGCAAGCTGGGCTATCCCGAAGGATACCATAACTAGAGCATTGGATCCAAGCTATATCTACTTTAACATCTTTACTCATTTTATCTTTCATGTACTTCTATCATTAAGTACAAACTATCATTTTCTCAATTCTCATTGCCTTAAGCAATTTCAACGTTCACTACCACACTTACTATCATCTCAACAAGTTTCTATATAATACTTGCCCATTTATTATCTTTGCATTTTCACAATGCAACTTATCTTTCATCCGTCAACCCCAAGTTGACTCACACACTCACTATGTGTCATCTTTATTTTAGACATGTTATGTATGATGCTTGTTCATTACAATTCACACATTTTCTATGTGTTCTTACAACACACTTTCACTATTACCCGTCAACCCCATGTTGACCATATTCTCAACTTTTACTATCACTTCATTTAGTCTATTCAACCTTTACACATATAAACCTTACATAGGTTTATTCTATAACATTCTCATTAATCTCATCATACACATTTCAAATATTTTAACATGATTATATTCATGTTTTACAATTCTTTCTAGCGCACTTCATATCACTTATGACTTCTAGCACAATCTGCATCTCATTCATCACTTCTATGCAATCATGCCCTCAACCACACCACATAAAACTTAGACATATAATAAGCTACCATAGACTTAACATCACATAAGCAATCATATCATAACACTTAACACTTATCCGACAAGTGTTAAAACATTTATAATCATGATCAAATTATGAAGTCTATGGTTCACACATCACATTGCACAATCAATCTATGTCTAAGCATCAACATTCTAATTAGCCGCAAGCACTAGCTTACCTTATAACTAAGGCATCATGACACTTTAATTCACTTACTAACCCATCTCTAATACCGCTTAGCATTGCTACTCGCATTCCATTACTATTACTCTATCATACATTCACATAATAGCAATACAATCACCGGAACCAACCAAGGTGCACGGCTAACTAATCATTCAAACACTTCAAGTCCTCCACGGACTCATATTTCATACTCATGAACTCTATAACACACATCCATCACTTATCGTCTTTAAGCTCAGCTAACATAAAACATAATTCACCTCATACTTAACAACTACTTCCCGTATCACTAACACTTACGTTAAACGCTTCTAAGAGTGGTTTAAGACTAGGCAACCTATAGTGGAAACCTAATTCACTTAAACCGAAGCTCTGATAACAAGTTGTTACACCCCGTGAACGCTTTGACCAAAAACTTTGACTTTTACGCGGAAATGACCCAACTTTGACCTTCATTCCAAAACTCTTTTGACCATTAACAAAATCCTTAGACATATACTCAAATACTTTTAAAATGACGGGTGGCACCCTAAAGTGCACTACAGCCTGTACTATGCATTAAGGACCCCTAAAGTGCACTATAACACCTCCGGTGCACTATGGACCCCTAAAGTGCACTATGACACCTCCGGTGCACTATGGACCCCTAAAGTGCACTATTACACCTCCGGTGCACTATGGATCTCTAAAGTGCACTATAACACCTCCGGTGCACTATGGACCCCTAAAGTGCACTATTTTCTTAAAATGACCCATACGCCTTTAAACACAAAAGTCGACACTTTAGACCTATATTAAAACACATTTAATACACATTGAACCAAAATATACCATATACATTGTTTCCCAAAATTCCTAACCCATTTGACCCAAAACGGGTTAAAATGGACCTTGTCCCAAACACCCCTTTTTCTGCATAACCCTTTTGTGCACTTTTGACCCATTTTCCGAAAAACGGCTTCTATAACAAGACATAACACCAAAACTTCCAGAAATCATTAGGACGTTATAAACATCAAATATATGTATAAACTTGGTCATAACGACCCGCGAAAACATGCTTTACAAAGTAACGGGTATTATGCCAAAATACCCGTTTTGACCCATTTACACTACAAACCATCTTTACCAATTCATTTACCCACCAAACTTGGCCAATATCATTACTTTAACATATTAAACATGTTCCATAAACACTTGACCCGTTCACAACCCAAAATGGGTATATTTACACTTAATCCAAACGCCCTTTTAACCTTGACTATAAACACATAAAGCATACTTTGACAAAACGGTTGACCACTAAATCGATAGGACAACCTTGACATACATTTTTCCACTTGGCTACACTTTACAAAATATTACTTGACTCACGGGGTACAAACTTTACACTTGAGCTCGGTGTCTACCTAAGCTCTACTTACTTACCATTCTTCTAACATCACATAACCAAGTCTTTATCCTTAGTCCAAGCCTTCCATGATAGCATACAAACCTACAAAATGGTTAGACAACTAAACCATAAGCTTTCGCTTAGTAAGTAAAATGATCATAACATACCATTATACTTCAATCAACACATAAGCATCATATACAATAAACACTTACATACGAGCTTACTACTCCACCTCTCATCTAACACATAACATCAACTTATTCCATAACATCAACTCATCACATAGGCCATATTCATCACATCACTTAAGCATATATCAAATTGATATAACTTGAAATCCTACTTTATCATACCCACTTCTTTTGTTGATCGAATGGTAGTCAAGATAGAATAAAGATAAGATGAAGAATATAAGAAAGAGAATAAGAAAGTATAAGAATAAAGATGATGAGATTGGGACAGTAAAGAAACAATGGATCGTGTATATTAGATTGGAAAAGAAAGAAAGAGTTACAAAGAGAAACACACACTCCCACCTTATCACTTTACTGCACACTAGACTTATGTGGTGGGAGGTGTGTATAAGTATACAAGAGAAATGCCCTAGTGGGCTTAAGCTTGGGCTTGGTGTGGGCTTGTGTCTCATGGATCACTTATACATTAAATCTTTACATGTTAGATTTAGCCACAAGCCCACTTTCTAGACTTAGATACTACACGACACATACAAGTTCTAATATTTGAAATGACCATCACTTCAACATATAAAATCAATGCTAACAATCTCCCCCTAAGGGATGGTCATTCAAATGATGATCCCAGTGATAAGATCTTTTGACTTCGATGTCTTGAACTTTGTGTGTCGTTGTAGAATAGACTTGATTCAATGTTCCTTCATGCTTTGTGATCTTCAAAGAATTGTCTTTTGGACGTTCTTGCCTTGATCTACTTCTTCTGTTCAAATGCGTCTCGATGTAGATGATGATGGTGTATGGACTTTCGTCGGTACCTGCATAAGACAGTTAGCAATAAATCGTCCAGCGGCCATCATGTCGTGAGGCAAGATCCTTAGATCTCATTAAGACTCATACAACTTGTATCCTTTTGAGTGAACACAAGTGCATTGCATAGGAAGTGTTCCTAAGAGATCTTTTATGAATCTCATGTCTCTAGACTCAGTTATGTGCGTTTTGGTTTTAGTCGTCGGAGGCATGGAGCAGAGTGCCACCTTTTCAATATCAACACATCTCGGAGTGAGATGTCGATAGATTATGCATTTATCTCCGTGGGAAATGAAACAAATATCTTTTAAGAGATATCTGAGTGGCTGGGAGGGGTTGTGCAACGCGTCACTGGGTCCATGACGTCTTGTCTTCAATATCAGTATCACCTTAGTGAGTACCGATAGCATATGTATTGACCCGGTTTCTTTCCTAAGTTTTCATAGAGGGCTATTTCTTTTCACCCTTTCATTAAACTTTTCTTTTTAATTCTTCAACCCCTTCTTTCTCCTTTCTCATTTGCTCCTTTTTTTCAATCTTACCTAAGGACTTATAATTCTAAGCTATTGGAATTGTCCTTGGGAAGATCCCTCCGGCTCTGGCGGATCATAGGACATAACCTAACCATAATCACCTTATAACTACATGATTATCCTAGGTTTGTTGATCACTTGACATAAAACCATTTGAGAAAATCTCTCAAAGTGTTCATGAATAAAACACATTTTGTTAATACTTCGTGAGTTTTGCATTTTCTGAAATACTCCCCCTTCACATGTGCATATGAGATTTAAGAAAGAATTGCACATGATGGGTAGAGTTCGCACATTTTGAACTGATCGATTTTCATTAAATATGACCATTGCGAGACACGTTTACATCACTAGTTAGACTAGCTTGAAGTTATTACCCGTCCCGGTCATATCAAAAGATCATCTCTCGAATTGGTACATTCTACTCAGACAAGTCCTTTGCGAGACACGTTTACATCAATGGATAACCATCTTGAAATTATTACCCGTCCCGGACTAGTCTTTTCGATTACTGACATTTATCTTTCGTCAATTCGAGGGTTCATGCTGAGTCTTTTTGAAGAACTCTTTTTGAGATTCGCTTTTTGATCACATTTTAATCACGTCTTCTCCCCCTCAAAAATAGCATGCAGTGATATTTTTGATATCAACTGATTAAAACGTAACTTTTTGGAGAGAAAGACGGATTTGAGCATGAAATTGGAACATTTTTGTTTTTCATTTTTATACTCCCTCTTAAATAAAGCATGTTTTATCGGTTTTTGGAGGGAGTTCTCTCGAGCACTTTATGAAAGATTTTGAAAAATCTTTTTGAAAAAACTTGATGAAAATGTGCTCAAGATAGAGAAGATTTTGAAAATCTTTGAAGATATGATGGAAGAAATATCTTCATTTGTTTTTAGGATAAGTGTTTGACAAAATATTAGATTTGCACAACACTTTCCTTTATTTGAAGTTCGGGTTGTAAGCTGAAATGCTTACAAGCCATTAAGTTAAGCTCGGGTTTCATACTGAAGTGTACGAAAGCCATTAAATGAAGCTCAGGTTTCGTACTGAAATATACGAAAGCCATTTTAGAAGAAATTTTAAGAAAACGACATGTTTTGAAAACATTTAAATGAACTCTCGCTCAAGCATCTGTACATGCCCGTATCATTGTTAAATGACATTTCTAGGTACGTACAGAATATCGATTATACGAGAGACATGTCGGAGAAGAATATTTTTTGGATTTTTGAAATTTTCTATTTTTGAATTTTGCTTTTGAGTTTTTTTTTTTCAAAAAATGTATATACGTACAAAGAATGATTTAAGTATGAACAAGTAAAAGTGGAGTTAGGAGTGGAACAAGACCAGGATTTCCAAATGAAATGTTGGCATAAAGCTCTTCTTTTCCACATTCAGCGTATGAAGTCTCAACACTTTCACAAGTACCTGCATTCACAGAATCCACAAAAGAAGAATATGCACAAATAATAGTGTTAGAAGAACATGAATCATCACATTGAGGGTGTCCACTATCAACGGTTGTAGTGGATTCGACATCCTTATCCTGATGATTTTTACTATTACTTGTTGTGGGCAAGTATCAAAAATCTTCCCTGTGGGAATCCATCTAAGACCAACTGTTTTAAAAACTTTTCCCGTAGGAATCCACCTAAGGCAAGATCTAGGAGTTGTTTTCTTTTCAGATGCAGCGGAAGTCTCATTTTGAGAAAAACTACGTCCTGTAGAGATCCACCTTGTAGGTTTCTTAGCCTTTTGCTTTTTATCAACCGGTTTGTTTCTGTTTGGTGTCTTAGTGGATTGTGCCTTATCACTTGCATTTGCTTTCTTGATATACTGAGCAACACATGCATCAGGATTAGCTGAAAAGACACATTTTTGACATGTAGGACAGATAAATTCAACATTCTTGTTTAAGACAACAATCTTAACTTTGTCACTAAAGTCATTTGAAGCTGGTTTCCTATTCGAAGAGGAATTCTTAGTGTTTCCTTCTACATTTTTAACATTTTCTTTGTCGCAACTACTCTTAGATGCAAGCCAATCCCTAGCCTTTAGTTGGATGATCCTAGGTAGTGGTGTGCTACTACTAGCAATGCCTTGTAATGTTGTAGAATTCATCACTGTAGGTTTTGTACCTCAAATTCCATCTTGTCGAATCTGTGCCTTTTTCCTAGCTTTATCTAGGTATTGATTGTGGACCATGTCGTTTGAATCAACAGATTCTTTAACAGTTTTTATGGTCACATTCGTTGAGCTATTCCTAGGGGCACACACATTGGGATTTAGCTTGTTGTCCTTTGAATCTGTATTAGCATTCCTAGACTCTTTTGGATTATCTTTTGCACATTTGTCTAACGCCCTATATGTTTGAGAGGTAGAGGCAAACGCATTAGTGGGACTAATTGATGAACTCAAATAAGTACATTTTATTACTATCATTTATCCCATTAAATTGACTTGATTTACTATATTATGTATGAGGATTGATACTTAATCGTTTACTTTTGTAATTCTCAGTTGAAAACAAGCATTTGGTGAAACTTGGCGATTTTGGACTAATTATGGAGCAAAACATGCATAAAGTGAAGAGTCTACTAAAATGGACAAGATCAAGTCAAATCTGTTCCAGATGCGCCGCATCTCACTCATGACATGCGCCGCATCGCTATCAAGATCTCACCAGATACGATCCAAGATTCAAGAGGACATGCGCCGCATCCAAAGATAAAGATACGCCGCATCTTCTGGCGGTGTACGAATATTCCTGAATATTATAATCTTGGACCCCACGCGAAGTTAAGTACATGCGCCGCATCTACTTACTAGATGCGCCGCATCCTACCCTCAGACGGTAACTATAAATACCCCAAAGACCAGACAAATTAAGAGCTTTTAGTTCCGAACAGAAGACCGAAGACCATAAACCAAGGACGAATTCAGTCAAGGTAGCAGCACAAGACACACCCAAATCAAAGATACAAGAGCTGTAAGAAGGTGCTGCATATGTTTAATTCATTAAGTAGTTTTGTTTTATTGTGTTAGTAAACTTTAATTCATCAAGATTGGTGGCTTGTGTAACGTGACAACGGAAAGGTTGCACTCCCTTAAAACTACTTTCTCATTAATTAAAGTTTATATGTTGATGTCATTGGTGACTTTTATTAGTGCATTGATAACCTCTGTGGCTAGCTGAGCGTTGATCGGGTCGCCATGCCTCTGCCCTCGCCTGTTTATTAGATGCCTATGTATTCTATGGTCTATAGAAAAGTAGGAGAAAGATAAACGGGATAGTTATAAGTAATCATTAAGGGTTTACTCGCCGATAAGATTAGAACCAACGAGAAAGGACTTAATCTCGGTGCGTTGCATCGAACTATACACTTCATATAACACTAGCAATAAAACAAGTGACAAACTACTTATCATAAGGACAGCCCTCTTATTGTCTCGAGTATTTATCTGTGTACGTGTGTGCTACTTGCTGATTCGTGCCTATTGGTTTAGTTTATTATTTAATTGCAACCAAATCGTGCCAGTCTCTCAGGCTGAACCCCCTTGCGTTAGATTAGATTGTATAGCTAACTTAATATATTAAAATACTGATTAGAATAACTAGATAATACGTTTCACTCTTAGTGATCGACACTCTACTTACCATTATATTCATACTGACCGGGTACACTGCTCGTTAGGTGTGTGTGTTATTGATAAGTTGGCTAAATATAAATTTAAAACTTGATTAGGCATTAAAACTGCTAAACCGCAACGACACACGCAGCACATCAAGTTTTTGGCGCCGCTGCCGGGGAGTGAATTGTTATTATCTGTTAATTTGATTAGTATTTTAATTAGGTTTTTAATTTTTATCTAACCGCTAATTTTGTTGTGTATTAGATTAATTTGCATTCATTGTACTATTTTGCATATTTTCTGTTTTTGTGTGTTATTTGTTTGCTTTTATTTGTTTTTATTTTCGTGTGTTTTTATTTGTGTTTTTTTTTTATTTTTCGTAATTTTTTGTATTCTGCTATCGTTGTACTGAGCTAAATCGAACGATACGGCGCATCTGATTTCTCAGATACGGCGTATTGCGTTCAATTTTTTATAAAATACAACGCGTTTAATTAATTCGATACGACGCATCTTTTCCCCAAGATACGGCGTATCTGTTTTTAATAAGAAAATTTTTTCTAAGCGATAAAGTAATACGACGCATCTTTTCCCCAAGATACGGCGTATCTGTTTTTAATAAAAAAAATTTCTAAACGTTAACGCGATACGACGCATCTGCTTTAGCAGATACGGCGTATCTATTATTTTAATTAAAAACAGGTTTCGAAATATTAAACAGATACGGCGTATCGATTTCTGTCGATACGGCGTATCTTCTGAATCAAAAATCTCGTATTTTGAAACGTAACGAAAATACGACGCATTAACTTTTGTTAATACGACGCATTTAATTTTTAATAAATATCGATTTTTGATAATTAAAACAGATACGGCGCATTCTGATTTCTAAAGCGGCGTATCTATTTTCTGAATAAAGTCTGATTAAATTTCAACGATTAATAGATACGGCGTATCCAACTTTTTGGATACGGCGCATCGTCTGCAGATATCAGCTATTTGTATTCATATATCCGTTTCTATATTCATTAATTTCTCTTCTAGCGAACAAATCCTACTGATGATTTTACCTTTGATGACAGATTTTGCTATGGAAGACATATCAGTTAACGGATATCTTGCTAAGGAATGCTTGCTTTCTGATTCATTCAATGTACTCATGATCGATGCAGATTTATTCTCTTGGGAGACTCCTCTTGAAGCTGCTTTTAAGGAATTCATGCGTTTATGCAATATTGACAAAGGGGTATTCTCTTATGATGTATTTGTGAGGTACACTAGAGATGAACTGTCGCTCTTATGGCCTATCATTGAATCCAAAGGATTGAACTGGACTACTATCGAAGAAGATGATGGGAAATTCTATCTTGCATACATGGACTCAAGCAACAACTGCTGTAGTGGAGGCAATACCCAAATCTCTTACATGCCTTATTCCGAACAGTACTGGGGATTAAATGAGAACTATCTGGACAATGAAGGAATTTATGCTGTGGCGGAGTTACTATTTCATGGCAGGTTGGTAAGATTGATGGATCTCTCCCTCAATGATTGGGTAGAACTTAAATATGGTAGTCCGGAATTAGCCCCTGCAAATGAAGTCAAGCAGATTATGACTTCATGGTTGACGCGGAGTTTTAAGAAGCAATTTAACGAGTTCATGGAGATAAGAAGAAATATGATTGGGAAGGCTTGCTTTGACATTAACCACGATCCTAACGATGTTGATTTTTCAGAATGGTTGGCTAGTAAGTTTAATAACCATAAGAGCATGGATCGAGCTACTAAGGACGCATTATGGGTATATTGGATGAGAGGTGAAGACGAAGAAGTAGAAAGCGACTATGGGTTGTCACTTCATGATTCAACAGTTAATGAGGGCATTGAAGAATTATTCAAAATTGACATTGATGTGTTCGATTATGAGACACCCTTGTGCAAGAAGTTCAAGGAATTTAACTACCTTCTTCGAGCCGACGATGATGTGCTTACTCGAGATCTACCAGGATTTAAGACTTATGACGATTTCAAAAACACCTGGTACTATGAATGGAATGACCAAGTACCATGGGTTTGGGATAAACCATGGGAATTTGAGCACATTAATCACACTTGTACACCCTTCGTTTTCAAGGACGGGAGTAGTGTTTGGCCGACCTGTGATTATAAAAGTGACGGAACCTGTAATGGGGGAAGTATAATTGGGATGAAACGGGTTGGAAACGATGTAACCTTTGAAGATTATGAGTGGTACGATAATGTTGAAGACTGCCCACAAAAAGCGGAGGCTTTGCAAGTAAAGGGTAGAATTGAACGCTTGAAAGGACTTAAGGGAACATCGGATACTACTTTCTGGGAATGGGTGCATAAACAATTTGATGATTTCACAAAACTTAGTCGACGGTTACAATATGATTTGGAAAGAGAATGGGAGGCGATTCAAGACAATAAGTCATTAATTGAAGAACTAGATGATTATTTGATTAAGGATCCTTATTTCGAGTTTGTTGATAAAGACAATGAAGAGTTTACCAAAAGGAAGTGTCGACTACTTGGGATTCCTTACAATGAGCCACCCATGATTATTTCTGAAAAATTTAAAATCATCAAATATTCTTTAGGTCCTGATGAAGAGTATATTGCGGCGAAGACAAAGAGTTATACTAGATTAAGTCGAATGGAAGAAAACGTCGCAGAGATATACGAGAAAATCTTTCGGATGAAGGAAGAAGGATGGACCGTGACAAGAACTTAATGAAGAGCTGAACGTGAGTCTAACTTGAAGACTCTGGAATAAAGACAAGTGCTTACCGGGAGACAACCCGGATTTATCTTTTTATTATTCTGTTTTTGTGTCGAGTCAGTCAGGCCGCCGAGGATACGGCGCATCTCAATTCTGAGATGCGACGCATCTCCTGCAAATGGTCATATCTTATTTTATTTTTCTGCATTTTTATTTTCGAATTTAAAACTTTTTATCAGTTTATTTTAATGCGGCGCATCCCTGGTTAAGGATGCGGCGCATCTTTTATTCTGATCCGTATTTATTCCAGGCTCGATACGGCGTATCTTCTTCCATAAGATACGGCGCATCGACTGACCTGATGATTTTCATTTTTAATTTTTATGTTTTATTTTTCCTAACTACTAATGTGTTATGCAAGTTTGAACCTTTCTTACCTTAGGTGTGTTTTGAAGCATTGGTGGTATTTTAGATTCCTGCATTTCCTGTGGATACATG
Source organism: Artemisia tridentata subsp. tridentata (assembly GCA_021014915.2). Lineage (NCBI taxonomy): Eukaryota > Viridiplantae > Streptophyta > Magnoliopsida > Asterales > Asteraceae > Artemisia > Artemisia tridentata. The sequence goes on along the minus strand of CP139501.1, from coordinate 277,469,964 downwards.
ATTATGAAGCTTAAACGTTCTAATCCACAAGAAAGATGATTTTTGCTCTAATACTAATGGAGGATCATACCGAGCAAATCTCAGGGGAGTTTTTCTGTTCTAATTCTTTTATTTTCCAGTTTTTAACCTTTTATACAAACAACGAGGACGTTGTTTAACTTAAGTGGGGGGATTGGAGAATTAGAACACTTAACATTTACTTGTCCTAAACTTTTCAAAATATGCTTAAAATGTGCTTAATATATCAAAATTTAAAATTTTTTTAGCATGTTTTTGTTTAAAGTCTAAGTTGCATAGCTGCACACATGACGTTATTTTCAAAAATTGTGATTTTTCAAAATTCACAAATCTATGAGTGTGCCGGTGACTTGTAAACTTTAGAACTTGGCTTGTATACTATTCGAGACCACCATAATGAGTATTATTTATATAATTGGAATGACTTGTCTAAATTGGTAAATTTCTAGGATTACACCCAAAAAGCCTATTTCATGTTATGTGTTATTAGCTAACTACACTGGTTAGTTAACCCCTGTATAAACCCTTTGTTACTCTCATTTTTAGAGTAAGATACCCCTAGAAAAACCCTCAGAGCCATTCCTTTCGTTTCTTACACCTATGTTTAAAATGTTTCGTTACACCTTAAACCTTAGCCTACCCTGTAGATTAGAATCCGTGGTTGGTTAATTGCTATAGACAAAGTGTGTTTCCTTACATTACCTGTGTTCGCGTGCGTAATTCATTATCTATGGTTAGGTCAGGAAATTGCACAATGCAATTGGAGTGAAAGTAAATATTGTATATCTTTGAGTTTATTTTTCGTGTGTTTACTACTTTCACTATTACCGTTATTTCTGAAGTATGAAAAATATGGAAAAATTATCCAGAATTATCATTATAGTGATGTGGTGAAATTTTACACATCTATGTTATGTTTAAAAAATAAAAAAAAAAAAAAAAAAAAAAAAAAAAAAAAAAAAAAAAAAAGAGAAAAAATGAGAAAAGAAAAAGAAAAAGAAGAGTTGGATGTTTGTTTTAACCAACGATGTAAAGTTATGTAAGTGGTCGATATCACCACTAGTTGTTGTATATTATATCTATGGATTGAATGGGAGTTGGCAGTTATGGGAACGTCAACTAAGGTTTATTCTTTGATTAAGATCTTGTTGAGTATAATTCGTGTCTACCTAAAGCGTGTGTTTCAAGTGTTAAAGCGTGAGTTATTCAATGATATGAGTCTTATTCATGGGATGGTTGGGATAGTGATTAACCACACTTAGGATTTTAATTTATTTGTTTTGTTTATTTTTATTTTTACACCAATTTATATCCCAAATGTTATCCATACCCTATTCTTTATCCGACCAAACCTTTGATTTATTGAGATTAGGGATTTGAGCAATCTTAAGTATCGTAGTCATGGATTCGGCTATGTATTTATGATTTTGTCGCCCTTTTTGATATATTATTATTGGTGAAGTTTGGACCTATCTTTAGCCTATTCGAGTTAAGGATTTGAGCAATTGCAAGTATCGTGTTCGTGGATTCGATCATGTATTTGTGATTTTGTCGCCTTTTCTGGAATTTGAGATCGATAGTGATTAAGAATAATTAACCCTTTAAGCCTAAAAACCCTTTTTACCGCTTTAGACTTGTTATTCCTTGGCTTTAGTGGTGGAGATGCGTATACTTGCCAAGCTTATGATAGAATATTCGTCGCGACTGGACAGTTAAACGATTAGATTTGCTTTTATCAGAATATTTTATTTTACTTCTAATTCGTTAAGTGTTTAGTTGTGTGATTATGACAAAAACGAATACATGCTTAAATATAAAAATAAATCCTAACATCTTTAGGATACATTTTCATAAGATTAATTCTAAGGTTTACTTGGGGACAAGTAAAGTTCAAGTGGGGGGATATTTGATGAACTCAAATAAGTACATTTTATTACTATCATTTATCCCATTAAATTGACTTGTTTTACTATATTATGTATGAGGATTGATACTTAATCGTTTACTTTTGTAATTCTCAGTTGAAAACAAGCATTTGGTGAAACTTGGCGATTTTGGACTAATTATGGAGCAAAACATGCATAAAGTGAAGAGTCTACTAAAATGGACAAGATCAAGTCAAATCTGTTCCAGATGCGCCGCATCTCACTCATGACATGCGCCGCATCGCTATCAAGATCTCACCAGATACGATCCAAGATTCAAGAGGACATGCGCCGCATCCAAAGATAAAGATACGCCGCATCTTCTGGCGGTGTACGAATATTCCTGAATATTATAATCTTGGACCCCACGCGAAGTTAAGTACATGCGCCGCATCTACTTACTAGATGCGCCGCATCCTACCCTCAGACGGTAACTATAAATACCCCAAAGACCAGACAAATTAAGAGCTTTTAGTTCCGAACAGAAGACCGAAGACCATAAACCAAGGACGAATTCAGTCAAGGTAGCAGCACAAGACACACCCAAATCAAAGATACAAGAGCTGTAAGAAGGTGCTGCATATGTTTAATTCATTAAGTAGTTTTGTTTTATTGTGTTAGTAAACTTTAATTCATCAAGATTGGTGGCTTGTGTAACGTGACAACGGAAAGGTTGCACTCCCTTAAAACTACTTTCTCATTAATTAAAGTTTATATGTTGATGTCATTGGTGACTTTTATTAGTGCATTGATAACCTCTGTGGCTAGCTGAGCGTTGATCGGGTCGCCATGCCTCTGCCCTCGCCTGTTTATTAGATGCCTATGTATTCTATGGTCTGTAGAAAAGTAGGAGAAAGATAAACGGGATAGTCATAAGTAATCATTAAGGGTTTACTCGCCGATAAGATTAGAACCAACGAGAAAGGACTTAATCTCGGTGCGTTGCATCGAACTATACACTTCATATAACACTAGCAATAAAACAAGTGACAAACTACTTATCATAAGGACAGCCCTCTTATTGTCTCGAGTATTTATCTGTGTACGTGTGTGCTACTTTCTGATTCGTGCCTATTAGTTTAGTTTATTATTTAATTGCAACCAAATCGTGCCAGTCTCTCAGGCTGAACCCCCTTGCGTTAGATTAGATTGTATAGCTAACTTAATATATTAAAATACTGATTAGAATAACTAGATAATACGTTCCACTCTTAGTGATCGACACTCTACTTACCATTATATTCATACTGACCGGGTACACTGCTCGTTAGGTGTGTGTGTTATTGATAAGTCGGCTAAATATAAATTTAAAACTTGATTAGGCATTAAAACTGCTAAACCGCAACGACACACGCAGCACATCACTAATCCTATCAAGGCCATGCGCTATTACATTCGATGTTTTTGTTTTGACAACAGCTTTCCCTTTTTGTTTCTCACTAGTCAAGGGGGTTAATGGTGCAATACCCGTTGTTTCCTCACCCTTCCCATTTTGACTTTCAAGCCGAGACTTCAAAAACTGAATTTGTTCTTGCATTTGTTTGTAAGAACGCTCATACGACAATTTGTCATACTTGCATTCTTCCTTTTTCTGATCAAGTTGTTTAAAATATGTAACGTTTTGCTTTTCAATTTTAAAAAGCACCTTTTCATATTTTGAAACAATTTCAGAAGTTTCAGCTCGAAGTCTTTCATCATCCTCAACAGAATATGTTTGGTAAATAATGGACATAATATCGGTCGATAGAGCTTCGAAGGAGAGAGAGTCATTTTGATGTTCCAAAACCTTTATTCGTTCCAAGTATTCATTTGCTTCCTTCACTAAGGATTTGTGATCCTTAATGAATTCTGCAGACTCTTTCAAAAGATTATTTTCCACATTTTGAACAACCGCATAGATTGCAGCAATATGTGGATTAATTTCCTGTTCAAAAATCTCTTAAAATTCAGTCTGAACACCTGAAAACCATTCAAACTTTTTACTGTTTGTTTTGGAAGCCACAATACTTTGAAGTGTTTCAATTCTCTTTTTAAGATCAACCAAATATAGTCTAGCTGCACTTGTATCATAAGTGTTTTTAGATGCCATTTGTTCGATGTTAGGCAGATGTTTTGAAACAGCTTTTTGTTTTGCGAAAACCACTGGTTTTTGAAAAAACAGAGGTGACTCCTTTTGAACAAGATGAACCCCAGCAAGTTTGTTAACTTCATTATAGCCAATGGGTTTTATTTTTCTGTTCAATTGTTGCATTTTCTTTCTACTCTCTTCTGAAAGCTCAATCGTTTCACCAGAATCATAACCCGGAGGAGGGTCATGGATATCACTAATTAAATTACCATTATAAAGCACATTCTGTTCTTTTTGAGCTTTCTTGAGATTATAAGGGTTTTCATAACCGATAGCCACTTTTTTTATTGTATGTAAAATCTGGTTTGGATCGTTTATTAACAAGTTAACTGTTTGTGCAGAATGACCCGTTTTTACAAGCAAATCTTCCAACTTTGCAATGGTTTCCTTTTTGTCAGTGATCTCTTTAAGAAGATCCTTTTCACGTTTTGAAAACCTTTCATTCAACTCATTCTTTTCCTTTTCAGGATTAGAATAAGTTGATTTTTGTTTTGAAAGCTGGTTGGTTAGTTCAGAAATTTCCTTGTTTAAAGATTTTATTTTGTTGTTCAAATTGACATCTAGAGTGTCATATTTGATTTGCAAATGTTTTTCTCTTAAAACAGAATCTCTTAAACTATTTTCAAGTTCTGACTATCGATTGTTGTGAAAATCAAAAGCTCGTGCATTCACCTTATAACTCTCAAGCTCAGTGGTCAATTTTTCATTCGCGGCTTTTACCTCGCGATTGATCTTTTTGACCTTTTCAATCTCTATTTGACAATTTTGAAGTAATGATTCAAATAGAGCACGGGTTTCCTCATCATTAGCATCATTTTGTGCAACTTGAACTTCATTAGGATCCATATATGAAGTTTCACAGTTAACATTGCTATTAACTTGCTCCCCCACATATGTATCGAAATTAGGTTCGAGAGGCACAAAATGTGGCTTTTCATGAGCAAACAATGATGGTACCTCATGGAGTGGTTCTGTGTCATAGGACGGAGGAGTTTCAGAATCACTGCATGATGTTGTTTGTTGCTGATCAGGCATAGGATCGGAGACTCCAGTGACTTCTGTAGAATTATCATTGATTCTGGTTGTAAGCAGGAAGTCTGATTCCTCAGCAGTCAACGGTATTCCCGAATGTTCCTTGTTGGCTAGCATCAACATGTACTAGAGCTTTTCTACCTTCGTCATAGCCTGAACATTACTAATTCTGCCTATATCACTCCTGTGGATTCCAGATGAAGTCATGAAACAATAATCCTCATTTTGATTGACCCCATTCTGATTCACAAACTGATCTGCTTGGTTTCCCGTATACAACCCTGCATATTGCATTTGATTCCCAGTCTGTATACCCATAGCATTTCCTTGCTGATTCCTAATAACTTTAACCATTTGTCCGGCTTGACCCATATATAACTGCGTATTGTCAGTGTACGGTGAATTCCAATGGTTGTTGTTATGTGGTTCGATGTTTAATGCCCTGTATACCGAAGCAAAACCATTTGCCAAAGCAGTTGTGATATCGTCTTGGTGAGATGCCATTAATGATGATTGGTACGATAAAGTAGATACAGGATCTTTGCAACAAAATAGGAGATGTTGTTGTTGAAGGTTGAACTTGGTTGTTGTTGTTGTGAAGCCTTGGTTTGTTGTTGATGATCGTTGAAGTTGTAAGTTATATAAACGAAACAAATTTAAATAAAGTTACAAAATTTGATTAGAGTATAATTAAGACAAAGTCAAAAGTTTACAATTTCGACAAAAGTTATGTAAATCATAATTTATATAAAATGACAATTTCTATAGAAATATCGACTTGACCAAAATTTATGCAAATTATGGCAAAATATCAATTTAGATAGAAATATATCCAATTTATATAAATTGACAATTTATATAAAATCTAACACTCTTATACAAGAGGGTAGATATCCGTTTGTCGAAGTATTTTCCACTCTTATACAAGAGTTAAAATACCGAGTTCACTTTTGAGTTGACGAAATTACGTTCGAATCAAATCGTTAAAAGTTATTTAACTTTGAAATCGATTCACACAAGTACGAGGGCCAAAACTGCCAAATCTGAAACTTCTTTAAGGCTGCTGGAAAAGACAGGGACTGAAACTGTCAATTCAGAATTTGTTGTCCGATATCTGACATGCAGTATCGTCCGATATCGGAATTTCTCAAATATCTCGGATAGGTCTGAAATGTGGATTTGCGATAACTCAGCCAAAGCGACAATTCCGATAATTTTATCGGAAATGAATTTCGATAAAAATGTCTGTTGGGAATTCTGCTAAGTAAGAATTCTGCTGAAGAATACTGCTGATAGATTCTGCTTCATACTTTTCCAACGAATCTGCTCCAAAACTGCTTCTGTTCTTCGAATCTGATCTACTTTGCAATGAAAAACCTTGTAAATCCCTAGATATCCAGAGCAACCCGCTCTGATACCAATTGTAAAACCAAGATCAAGCCCATCTAGGATAATAGAAACAATGATTTGCACAGCGGAATAATAATAAGAACAATCAAAGTTTCTAACAAGGTTTTTCTTTATTAAACATAAAATATAAACTACTACAAACTACTACTACTACACGCTCTATGCGTTTCAATCGACTCTCATTGGAGAGACGAACTATGTATTGGATAAGTAAAACTAACGCCCTACCCCTCTTTATATAATAGAGAGGCTAGGGTTTACATAAAAACCTAGCTTACTAAGAAAGCTAGCTAACTATTTTATCTTAGGTCCCTATTGTTTCTTCTTTCTTCATTTCTTCTTGTGGGTTTTGTAATCTTCAAATCTGTAATTCCCAACAATCTTCCCCTATTTGATATCACAAAACAATCTGCATGAAGAAACAATACTAAAAACATGTCATCACCAATAATAAGCTGCACATCATAACTCTTCTTCCCCTTTTTGTAATCGTCTAATAGGGGTCTTGTGCATCTCGTAAACGCTTCCCCTTAAGTGATGCATGTAGATGTTTAACAAGCTTCCCCTTAAGAATAGACTAACCATCTCATAAATCTTGGACCTAAAATACTGTATCAGATAATCAGCAGCGAAAACCAAACAAACAGCAGAAACAGAATCCACCAGCAGAAACAAACCAGTAGAAACCAATCAGCAGAAATATATATATATATATTTTTTTTATATTTTAACACAAGCAGCAGCGACAAAAGTGAAAACAGCGGGAACGAGCAGCAGAAACAAATGAAATCAGCAGAAACACATAAGCATATCAGCACAAAGTGTAAGGCTCCTTGGAGTGATCACTGATGAAGAAAATCAACTATAACTGATTTGATGAAGAAGTGGAATCTCCCAAACTTGCATCTTATGTCTTGCACTATCCACGTGACGTCGAACTCATAAAATATGAGTAGTGAAAGCCTCTTGACAAACTCCTCATTGACTAAACCAATGAGACACTGAGCACAAATAACGTAACTCCTTTAAGTGATAGCAAATGTACGCATTAAGCACAAGAAGATGGATCATACCCTTTCACTAGAGTCGTCAAGTCTTCGTCACCATACAAACCAAGCAAGTTATCTTAAAAAGTCCCACTCACCTTTTAAGATATGATAAGAACACAAACCTGTGAAAATCAACTGCAACATCAGACAAGCGATATAAACAAATAATCTTCTCAGTAGAAATGATGATGGTTGATAACTCCATCCTCCCTAACCATTAGTGACATCAGAACTGTCACCAAACATACGAACAGTGATCTCACGTATCTAGAAGGAACCAAAACCAACCAAAAGAAAAAGTATACAACAAGTCAGCAGGAACCATAAGGAAGTCAGCAAGAACCGTAGGTATCAGCAGGAACGGATAACCAATCAGTAGGAACGGAATATAGCTCAGAACCAACTTCCAATCAGACACGCAGCAGTAGACCAATATGCAGCAGATCAGTAACCCATATCAATACCATCAGCTACGAATAATATCACAACCAGTAGCCATGTGAAACCGACTTAATCACAAGGCAACCCACTATGAAGAATTTTAATCAAAACAAATAAATCAGCCCCACACAACCTTGAAACAAATAGCAAAGTAGCAGCACACCACTTGCACTGACACCAATCGAATTAATTATATATACCACTGACCAAATTAATTCATGCCATCAATTTACCCCACTCGTCAATTAATAATATGAGCGACACCAAATTAATTGAACGAGGTTTAATTGTGAGTCACCGATTCACCACTTGCAACTGACGACAAACCAATTTATTGACCAACCAATTACATCATACGAGATTAATCATAGCTAATCAACATCATTTAATTGCAAAAACACCTTGATACTGATTCACCACAAGCGACAAGCAATCGGCCCCACATAGCAAAATCAACCAATTGCAAATTCACAATAAACGCACTATAGTCGACAACCAGAATTTAAAGTCCACCAATTCATTAATTTAGGGAGATCTGACAACTTTGTACGCCATTAATTCACACGAACCAATTTAATTAAGCGACAAACCACTTTGTTGTCCGACCAATTAATGATTTAATCAATACGAGGATACTTTAAAATAAACGATTACCTCAGTCGACAATTAACCTTATCAGATCTGCTTCATTCGAACTACCTCTTCTTTATCAGATAAAACCTTGTTGAATCCCTAGATCTCCAGAGCACGAGGCTCTGATACCAATTGTGGAGTTTGTTAAACTCCTTGGACCGTTTAGAGCACTATTGTAATTCTACTGACTTTGTCTCTAGTTCTTCTAGTGACAAGTCCTCTGACCAAGGGTCTACAACCAGTTGTTATTCAAGTGAAAAGTCAGACCTTCCCAAGACCTCACCAAAGCCTACACCCAAGACTCCCTACAAGCCTGTTAGAGTTGCTGCTGATGAATCAAATTCAAAGACAGTTTCCTCTGAAGACTTGTCATTTAATTCTTTGCAAAATAATGATTTTAATTCTGTCAAAAACAATTCTGTTAATGTTAGTGGTTTGAATACTTTTGCATGTAATGGAATATCTTTCACTTTTAATAAATCTTCTAAAAAGAAGAAATGTTTTGTTTGTGGAAGTAAATTTTATTTGATTAAGGATTGTAATTTTCATGAGCAAAGAATGGGTGTATGTGCTGATCAAAATAAACCTAGACCAATGTGGAATAATGTTAAGGATATACCACCATATGTTCCACAAGCAACTCATAATACCAGCAATTCTGCTGATAGACATTCTCCATCTGCTGGGAGAAGACCTGTTGCTAGACCATATGTGAGACCAACTAGTTCTTACTTTCAGAATGGTTATTGGCTTGGATTTATTAACCCAATGTATGTGGGTAGGGGATATTGGGATACTGCTGTTAAGCCCTCAGCAGGTTCTTTTTGGACTCAAAAGGGACCTAATTTTCATAGCAGGTCCAAGAACAATGGTGGATCTTATATATCTACATGGCCTAACTCTTATGATCCACAAGGCAGGCTCAAGTCAGTAATGACTTGAGTCTCCCAAGTGTACTTATATTTTGTATATTTTTGTTGTTGTTGTAGGATCATCCTCTGAAAAGTAAAGAAGTAGGCATAGTAGATAGTGGTTGTTCCAGGAGTATGTCAGGAAACATAGAGATGATGCATGATTTTGTACCCATTGAAGGAGGAGGCAACGTGACTTTTGGTAGAGGAGATGGTAGAATCACTGGGAAAGGAACCATCAGAACACCTAATTTGGACTTTGAGAATGTGTATTATGTGAAGGAACTACAACATTTCAACTTGTTCTCAGTATCACAAATTTGTGACACCAAGAACAAAGTATTCTTCTCTGAGGATGAATGTCTTGTGCTCTCTAAAGACTTCAAACTTCCAGAAGATACAACAATTCTACTGAGAGTTCCCAGAAGTTACAATTTATACACATTCAATTTGAATGATGTTCAACCTGAAGGTGACCTAACATGTTTGGTGGCTAAAGCTTCCCTGGATGAGTCTACAAAATGGCATAGAAGGATGGCTCATGTGAATTTCAAGACCATTAACAAGCTTTCTAAACTTGGTCTAGTTCATGGACTTCCTTCCAAAGTCTTCACCAATGAGCACAATTGTGTTGCTTGCAACAAAGGAAAGCAACACAGAGCCTCATACAAAGCCATTACTGCTGTGAGAACTATCTCAGAACCTCTTCAGTTGTTGCATATGGATCTCTTTGGTCCAACTCAAATCAGAAGTATTGATCACAAGTACTTCTGCCTGGTAATCACTGATGACTATAGCAGGTTTTGTTGGGTATTCTTTTTGAAAACTAAAGATGAAACATCTCCAATTTTAAAAGAATTCATTACCCTTGTTGAAAACCAGCTAACCAAAAAGGTTAAAGGTATTAGGTGTGATAATGGGACAGAGTTCAAAAATGCTGTTTTAATAGAACTTTGTCAGTCTAAAGGGATAAAAAGGGACTATAGCAATCCAAGAACCCCACAGCAAAATGGGGTTGCTGAAAGAAAGAATAGGACCTTAATAGAGGCAGCAAGATCCATGCTTGCAGACTCTAAATTATCCACTATGTTCTGGACTGAAGCAGTAAGCACTGCTTGTTATGTTTTGAACAGGGTATCCATCACTAGACCTCATTTCAAGACACCTTATGAACTTCTCACTGGGAAAGTTCCTGATATTCATTATCTCAAACCTTTTGGATGTCAAGTAACCATTTTAAACACTAGTGATCCACTGGGAAAGTTTGATGAGAAAGCTGATGAGGGGTATATTGTGGGTTATTCAGCACATAGTAAGGCTTATAGGGTATATAATTTAAATGCTAAAAAGATTGAGGAGACCCTTAACCTGAGATACCTAGAAGACAAGCCTAATGTTCAGGGTCAAGGTCATGCTTGGTATTTTGACCTGGATTACTTAACTGATTACTTGGGCTATACTAGATATGTTGCTAACCAATCTGCAGGTTCTCAAGAGTCTCCCACTAACAATGCAGGTACCCTGGATGATGACTCAGATAGTGAGTCTGAGCATGATGAACAAACAATTGTTGTACCTTCTTTTTCTCCTAACCATTTTGCAGGAGATAGCTCTAAAGAAACTTCTGATGAGATTGAAGATGAGTCACACTATGCAGAGGACCTTGCTAGACTCAAGAAGCAGGAGCATGCAGCCAATCAAGAAGCTGGAAGACTTGGTGTAGAGTCAGCACAACCAGTCAGTGGAAACCAGGATTCTGCTGACAGTTCTCCTGTTTCCCCTGACATCACCAATTCTGCTGATAGTTCTCCTGAAGGTTCTCCCATTTCTCCTAGTGTGTCCTCAGACTTTAAAGAGCCATATACACACTTTCCAAGTCCTTCTGATCTTGGGAATCACCAACCCAAAGCTGGAATCTTCAACTCAGCCTCCTATGACAGTGATTTTGGACCCAATGTGAACAATCTTGACACCACCATTGATGTCAACCCCAATGCTACCAAAAGGATCAACATTGCTCATCCCCAATCCAATATTCTTGGTGATCCTCAAGCACCTGTTAGAACTAGAAGTACTGTGAAAAGTTCTAAGTATGGTCAAGTTGCTTTTCTTTCCTATATCTCAAATCAACAAAGGGACAATCACACAGACTTTAAGCATTGTCTGTTTGCTTGCTTTCTTTCTCAAGTGGAACCAACCAGTGTTGCTCAAGCTCTTAAAGACTCAAGCTGGATTGAAGCAATGCAAGATGAGATGCAACAATTCAAAAATCAGCAGGTTTGGATATTGGTACCACTACCTGAAGGGAAGATTGCAATTGGGACAAAATGGATTTTGAAGAATAAAAGAGATGCAAGGGGTATTGTGGTAAAAAAAAACAAAGCAAGATTGGTGGCACAGGGATTCAGGCAAGAGGAAGGAGTTGATTATGATGAAGTCTTTGCTCCAGTAGCTAGAGTTGAGGCCATTAGAATCTTCTTGGCCTATGCATCTTATATGGGTTTTATGGTATATCAGATGGATGTGAAAGGTGCTTTTCTGTATGGTAAAATTGAAGAGTAGGTTTATGTCACTCAGCCCAAAGGTTTTGAAGACCCAGATAATCCTAAGCATGTTTACAAGGTTGTAAAAGCTCTCTATGGACTACATCAGGAACCAAGAGCTTGGTATGCTAGGCTTTCTGCATTTCTGCTGAAGCATGGATACAGAAGAGGTGCCATTGACAAAATACTCTTCATTAAGAAGAATTCCAGAGACATCATTCTTGTGCAAGTTTATGTGGATGACATTATCTTTGGCTCCACTAAAGAAGCATGGTGCAGAGAGTTTGAGGAATTGATGAAGGGAGAATTTCAGATGAGTGCTATGGGGGAGCTCACTTTCTTTTTGGGTTTACAAGTTCAGTAGAAACAAGATGGTATCTTTATCAGTCAGGATAAATATGTGAAAGATATCTTGAAGAAGTTTGATATGGAAAATGTCAGAACTGCCACTACACCTTATGAAGCTCCAAAACCAAAGAACAATCTTGAACCAGATCCTGCAGTGAATGTTCACCTATATAGATCCATGATTGGTTCATTGATGTACTTGACAGCTTCAAGGCCTGACATCACATTTGCTGTGAGTGCTTGTTCTAGACATCAGGTCACTCCACTTACTTCCCATTTGAATGCAGTCAAAAAGATCTTCAAGTACCTCAAAGGCCAACCCAACTTAGGTCTTTGGTACCCAAAGGAGTCTCCTTTTAAGTTGGAAGCATATAGTGATAGTGATTATGCTGGTGCAAATCTGGATAGGAGATCCACAACTAGAGGTTGCCAATTTCTTGGAAGAAGATTGATTTCTTGGCAGTGCAAGAAACAAACTATTGTTGCTACCTCATCTACTGAAGCAGAGTATGTTGCTGCTGCCAATTGTTGTGGACAGGTTCTTTGGATACAAAATCAATTATTGGATTATGGGTTTAATTTTATGAACACCACAATCTTTATTGATAATCAAAGTACCATATGCATTGTCAAAAATCCAGTTTTTCATAATAGAACTAAGCATATTGAAATCAGGCATCATTTTATAAGAGATGCATATGAAAAACATTTGATTAAGGTGGTTAAGATTCACACAAATGATAATGTGGCAGATTTATTGACTAAGGCTTTTGATGGACCTAGGTTTCAACACTTAGTTGTCCATATTGGGATGGTTAACCCTTAACTGCTACGTTTGAGGGGAGGCATATGCCTCAGGGGAGGATTGTTGTTGTAAATCTTGTAATATTTTGTAGATTATGTTTGCTAACACACTAACCATCTAATGTACTTTAAGTTTTGTTTGGTTTGGTGTGTTTGCTGTTATGTGTCTGTTTTGCAGAATGCCTTGATGTGTTGTTGCTGATCTTAAGTTGAAGTTCACCTAGATTGGTTAAGTGGGACATGGTCAAGTAAGCTTAAAGATTGTTTCTGCTGAATGGAAGTGCTGAAGCACAGTTCAAGTGACAATCATTAATAGATAAAAGAAAAAGTTGTTCATTCATTCAAAGAAATTACAGCTTGCAAACAACTTCAAATTGAAATAAAAGACCATTCCTACACAAGATAACCTACACAGACTCTAGATCCTATCATAATGGTTTCAAAAGCTGTTGGAGATGCATGACCAGGAATGAAGATGCTGAAGAACCTAGTTTTATATCTTTGGTCCTTGGCAACATCTCATCATCACCTACACCATTTTACCCTTTCCTTTTCCGGTCACCTCTGCACCCTTGCCCTTTCCTTTGTTTTTATGGTATGAAACACTAGACCTTGGAGCAGGAAGACCAATAACCACCTCCCTTGTCACTGGGAGTGGTGGATTTTTGGTGTGTGGCCTAGGTTGGGGTTGTGAAGGTTGGGGACTCTCTCCACCTGCTGTTGCTGCTTCCCTCTCCTCTTCCACTCTCACCAATCTATTGAAGATTGGCTCTAGACGCTCTGTGGAGTCATCAGAGCCCCTAGATGAATCACTTGGATTCTCCACACTATCATCTTCAGATGAAGGGAGAAAAGGGGACTTCAAAGGACGAGGTTCATCTTGATAGGGGTATCGAAATAACGGACGAGTATCCTCAGTGGATGATGATGATGGAGTTTTGGGTGGGTTGTTTGGTCTGCTTGATGAGCCCACATCATGTTTTCTCTTTCGGGCTTGTTCTTTGGTAAGACCATACCTTCTATGGGAAGGTCGTGAGGACGATTGGGAGGCTTGGTGTTTTGGTGGTGATTGGGGAATGTTATCTCCTGAGTCTGATGATGACTCAGAGGTGAGATCAATTACTTATGGCTGGTTGTTCATGGTGTTGATGATTGATTTTGGTTGAATGAGGGTTTGATGGTAAATTGGGGTTAATTGATATGTGAGGATTGTGATTTGGGGTTATTTTATAGGCGAAGTCAAGGGTTGATGGTAATTAATGCGAGTTGGGTGGCGCAGTAAAACTCAAGATCTTTACTGAAGATATTTTTACACTTGAGTTGATTCTGCTGATTGACTTTCCATCAGCAGATTGACCGTCATTTCTACTGAAGCGTTAATTTTGAATGTTGGAGTTACTTTACACGTCAGATCCGGTCAACAATTAGTTCCGATAAATTTTGACCATGATTGGGTAACTTCTATTTATAACCTACTTCATATAATCTTCGCCCAAAATCAACTGATTCTCTCTTCTACCAATTTAAACCCATTTTCCATTCGCTTAATTCATACCCTATCTCTCATAATTTCTTCAATGGAGGCCCTACAATTTAAGAAGGATCACAACAAAGTTGCTTTTCTGGGAAAAGCAAAGGGACACGAAATGTATGCACCTATGGTGGATTTCTTGAAGCGTTCCAAGATTCATTATGCACTGACTCATTATCCAGATGTGGTATATGAATCTTTGGTCAAGCAATTTTGGGCATCTGCTGAACAACGTTCTGACACAGAGATTGTTGCAATGATTGATGGAGCAGAGTATGTGGTGACTGAGTCGTTGATTAGGACAAGATTGCAACTGGATGATGAAGGTGGTGTCTATCACACCAACACTGGTGAGATACTTGCTGGGCTGAGAGCTGTTGGTTATCAAAGTATGGATACAATTATGTGGCTCAAGAACAAGTTTTTCCCTAAGTGGAGGTTTTTGGTGCACACATTGCTTCAGTGCATCATCAACAAGTCTGGAGGATGGGATCAATTCTCTACCCAATTGGGTTGTGGTATAGTATGTCTATCACAGGGTTTAACTTATAATTTCTCTAAGTTTATTTTTGATAATATGGTTGAAAATATTCAAAAGAAAAAGCATAAGTTTCTCATGTACCCTAGGTTTCTTCAGATAATTTTAGACATAAACACCCAAGACAGAGGCCATTATCCCATAGGAGCCCTTAGTGCCAAATTGTTTGCTTCAATGAAAACTCACTATGTTGGGGCACATCACCCTCTACTACCAGCTATGTTGCCACATGGCAATGATGATGCTGATGAGGGTAATGCTGCTGGTGCTCCACCATCTCCCAATGCTGCTGATGATGGTACTCCATCATTTCCAAGTGTTACTGCTGATGGTAATCCATCAGTGGAAAGGGATGAGGGTCCTTCCACAACTGCTGAAGCACCAATTGTTTCTCCTGACCAACCAACACCCTCACCTTTACATGTTTCACCTAGACCTAGTCCTAGTCCAACACCAACTCATGATGCTCCTGATGAGCTTGTTCCTGAGGTTGAGGAGACAATTCAGTCTCTTGATACCCAAGTGCCTACACCTCTTGAATATGAGACTAACAGATTGTCCACACCTAGCCCTTTTAGAGAGCCAATTGATGAAAGCTCTCCTAATTTTGAGCATATTACTCCTGAAAGTCCCAATGAAGCTCCCATAACCACTGAGCAATCTGTTGGTGGAGCTGAGGACCCTATTACTCTCACTTCTCTATATAATTTGCTCAACAGGAATGTTCAAGAAGTTGAGAAGTTGAAGAAGGAGCTTGCTGATACCAAATCCTCACTTGGTGGGGAGATTGTGAGTTTGAAAAAGAAGATTCAGGAGTTAGAAGTTCAACTTGGGCAGACAAAGAAAAGGAAGTTTGTGTATGTCTCTGATGAAGAACAAGAAGATGTACAGTTGGATTCTCTTGAGATATTGGCTGAAGCTGCTCAGCAGACTCATACTTCTTCACCCAAAGCTGCTGAATCATCACAACCAAAAGAGCAGATCAAGTTCTATAGAAAGAGGGGAAGACAGTATTTGAGTAAGGATTCTAAGATGCCAAGTTTGAATGTTGTTCAAGAACAAGTTGATGGTGATCATTTTCTGGCAGATGAACCAATGATTGATGTTGCTTCTGCTGATATCACACCTCCTGAAGTATTTGTTGCTGGGAGATCTTTTGTCTTGAATCCTGATGC
This sequence comes from Artemisia tridentata subsp. tridentata, assembly GCA_021014915.2. Taxonomy (NCBI): domain Eukaryota; kingdom Viridiplantae; phylum Streptophyta; class Magnoliopsida; order Asterales; family Asteraceae; genus Artemisia; species Artemisia tridentata. Next base: position 277,453,478 of record CP139501.1, on the reverse strand, counting down.
TGAGGTTTCTACTACACATGTTGATACTACCACTCAACATGTTTCTGCTGATGCTTCTCTTGGTGTTTCTTCTGAGAATATTGACAGAGTTCCTATTGTTGATATCTCTCATAATGATTCTTCTGATGAGCCTGCTACTCAAGTTCCAAGTGTTGACATCTCTGGTAATGAGCAAGGAGTGATGGTTGATGAAAATCTTGGTACAGATCTTGTGAGTGACAAAGAAAGGAAGGAGCAAGCTAGACTGGTGAAAGAGTATGAGGATATGATGAAGAGTCAAGCTTTGGCACAAAAGATGACAGCTCAGTTTACTACAAATTTGCCTCCTGAAAGGCAAAGAGAACTGGATGAGCAATCAGTTCTTTTTACTGATGAGCAATGGGATTCTTATACTCTACAAGCTGCTTCCAATTCTACTTTGGCTCAAAGCATCTTAGGAGCTAACTTTGATAGTGACAACTTTGCTGCACAAATGGTGGCTCTTGGTCAACAAAAGAAGAAAGCTGCAGCAGAAAAGAGAAAGGCTCTTGCTACACAGAAGGCCAAAGCTAAGAGAGATAAAAACCAGACTGAGGCACAAACGAAGAATTATATGAGAAATGTGGTCTATCACCAATATACATCTGTATATAATTCTGCTTTGACCAAGAAGCAAGTTTGGGCCTTACCTGAATCTGACTTGCATCAAATATATAATCAGATTATGAAGGCTATTCACTCACCTCCTACTCCATTGAAGAGGCCTACTGCAAGTATAGATGCTCCAGAAGCTAAAAGGATCAAGATAGTTGAGTTTGGTACTTCATCTTTTGGTGATAAAGACCAGCTACACACTCAAGCTGTTTCTGCTGAGGCAACTCCTGAAGGCAACCAATCTGCTGAACAAGAAGGATCACTTATTTCCAACTACAATGCAGATCTGGTGAGGAAAGCTGAACTAGAAGCTGCTGAGGCTAGAAAGGCCAGAGAAGATACTGAGAAGTTGCATGAAGCAGGTGGTTCTGTTCCTACATCTTCTATTCCTCCTGCAGATGTTTCTGGTGCATCTGAAAATGTTAGCTCTATGGGGATATATATACCTGGGAGAAGGAAGAAAAGGATGGCACACAGAAGACATATTGCTATCAGAAGATCAGTGAGATTAGCTAGGAAGCAGGTTTCTAAAGCACATAAGTCTCATAAGGGGAGTTCTTCTAAGCATGTAGATCTCAAGGCTGATGATACAACCTTTATCAAAGTGGGTTCTTCTGAGACATTTCCTGAGGGTTCTTACAATGTGTTGGTCAAATGGACTCTGACAGATGGACAGATAAACACCATCTATAGGCAAGATCATTCCTATATGGAGTTTACTTTCTTGCAAGAAATACTTCACTTGGTGGATAGGCAAGATTTGCATACTCTCTATGGAATGGTCACAGAGTACTATGCCTCTCATACACCACAGGGGGCTGGTTTGTACTTATTGGGAGATCTGCAAGTTCTGTTTGATTCTCACTCTCCTAATGGAAAAGGCTACTCAATTTGGGAGAATTCACACAAATGGAGGGTTGATACTTGGAGGTTTTACCCTATGCCTAATGTGCATGTTGTTGAAACAAAGTCTGGCCTTAGGGTATGTATGTTTTCTGATCAGCATTATCCTTGGTCTATTCCTCTGATGAAACGTATGCTTAGAAGCAAATTGGAAGTTCCTCCTGATCCAGTGGCCAATGATGAGACTCATGCTGAACAGCTGGTTGGGTTAATCAAGTCCAAGCTTCTGCATCACAAAGCTTCTACTTGATTCTGGTATTTTTGTATCTTATTTTCTTTTATTTCCTTTATTTCTTATTTCTTTGTTTTATTTAGTTAAAAAAAAAAAAAAAAAAAAAAAAAAAAAAAAAAAAAAATCTTGTATCTTTGTGTACTAACTTTTCTGCAGGTTTGTTGTATATCATTCTGTTGATGGTTATCAACTCACCAGATGTGACTTGTGTCCATCAAAGAGTTGGCTAGTCCAAAGGGTACAGCTTTGGTAAAGACACATCAAATCTGTTGATAGCTGTAATAGCTTGCTCAAAGCTATAGGGTACTTCAACTCACCCATGGTTCATTCCTGAGAATTGAAATGGTTCTCAATTCACCATGGATGTAACCCTTTCTGGGATCCAAAGAATTGGCTAGTCCACAAAAGTATGGTTTGTGGTAAAGACATTTGGTATCCATATTTGGTATTCAATTCACCAAGGTTCAGTTGAAACCAAGAATTGGCTAGTCCTGAGCAAACGGCTACAGGTAAAGACATCTCAAATCCGTTTATAGCTGATGATTTGCTAAAAATCATATGGTTATCAGTGTACCATAGTTTTCGAACTTAAACATTTGGCTACTCCAGTAGTAATGGCTATTGGTAAAGAGACATCAAATCCATTATTTTCAATGATTCACCTCTCACAGGAGTTAACACACCTGGATGTGATGAGAATAGTATGAAACTTAATTGTTTTGATGTACATTATGTCATTTGTTGCTGCAAAGACCTGAAGTTTAAAGTTTTGCCATTCATAGAGATGTGGTTCATTTGATTCTTTGCTGTGGATGTTCGAAGTCAATCCTCTTTTTCTGAAGTATTAAAGATCTATCAAGAATCTTGAACTTAACCATGTCAAATTCAAGATTAGGGGAGGATTGTTGGGAATTCTGCTAAGTAAGAATTCTGCTGAAGAATACTGCTGATAGATTCTGCTGAAGAGATGGATTCTGCTGAAGAAGTGTTTCTGCGGAAGTAGAGATTCTGCGTAGTTTGTTTCTGCTGATATAGATATTCCGTGTATTTTATTATTAGTTAAGATATGTACGAGGTTTATTAGGAAATTATTATGATTATCTTGTTTAGTTTTTAGAAGATACGTTTCTTGTGAAACGGTTTAGGGTTTCTAGTAAAACGATTTAGGGTTCCTTATCTATAAAAGGAACACATTATTATGTATGATGTACGAGTTTTAGAAAAACAAGTTTCATAATCAAAGATCCATAGAGGATCAAACGTTCTTAGTTATCTGTGTTCTTACTTGTGTTTAATTTCCGCCTTAGAATACAAGTATTAGAGACTTTCTATTAGTGTGTTTGTGATTACATAGACATTACTAACGATCCACGAGCGCTCAAAGATCTATCAAGGTCTTAGGTTCAACAAGTGGTATCAGAGCGGGTTGCTCTGGATATCTAGGGATTTACAAGGTTTTTCATTGTCAAAGTAGAGCAGATTCGAAGAACAGAAGCAGTTTTGGAGCAGATTCGTTGGAAAAGTATGAAGCAGAATCTATCAGCAGTATTCTTCAGCAGAATTCTTACTTAGCAGAATTCCCAACAATGTCGGATTTCGAATTGCGATAAAAACGTTCTACTTCAATTCCGATAAAAACCTGAATTCCGATAGTTTGACAGCCTTAAGTGAATTGCGATAAAAAGCTAAAAAATCCGAATTCTGATAAATCGACTGCAGTAGCCAATTTCGATAAAACGCTGAGTCACACCCCACTTTTGACTTTCTTCCACTTTCTCCTCAAATTAAGCAACTTTTCAGACCTTGGTTTTATCACCCACGTTAGTCTAATATTCTATTACAAGAATATTTCTTCTTTTCAATAACCAAAGTAAAACACATCTCACCCAATCTTTGTAAACAAGATCGATTAAATTACTTTGAACACAAAAAAGATCAATCTTGAAACTGAGATTGGATTGATGAATAATCACATGTAACCTTCCCAACTCTTAACTTCAATAACAAACACAACCGAATACTTGAACTTTTCTTATTCGATTCCCAGAAAAACAACACAATAACTAGCGTGGCTGCTGGGTTTTAATGGACAAAGATCGAATAGAAAAGAGGCTCCTACCTTGTTGATTGGCTCTTGTATACCACTTGATATAACTTGAAATCCTACTTTATCATACCCACTTCTTTTGTTGATCGAATGGCAGTCAAGATAGAATAAAGATAGGATGAAGAATATAAGAAAGAGAATAAGAAAGAATAAGAATAAAGATGATGAGATTGGGACAGTAAAGAAACAATGGATCGTGTATATTAGATTGGAAAAGAAAGAAAGAGTTACAAAGAGAAACACACACTCCTACCTTATCACTTTACTGCACACTAGACTTATGTGGTGGGAGGTGTGTATAAGTATACAAGAGAAATGCCCTAGTGGGCTTAAGTTTGGGCTTGGTGTGGGCTTGTGTCTCATGGATCACTTATACATTAAATCTTTACATGTTAGATTTAGCCACAAGCCCACTTTCTAGACTTAGATACTACACGACACATACAAGTTCTAATATTTGAAATGACCATCACTTCAACATATAAAATCAATGCTAACACAAATCCATAATACTTGACATAAATATACATAACACACATATGTTAGAAATCCATATAACACATGTCATCATCATTTTACTTACATTAGCTACAAGCTAATCACAATCAAGGCCTCATCATCAACCTTATCATCATCATCATCATCATAAACACCCCAAATCATAACATCATACAAATACTTAACACATAACATAATAATCATAACAATGGTTTATACAACCATCAACTTACTTCTTTCATCTCTAATCATCATATAATCATATATTGATTACATGATAAGCAATCCCATCACTTATGTTGACATAAATAATGCCTAAAAACATTATCAATATTTATTCATATCTCTATGTTTTGATGATCACAAAATGTAAACTCATTAAAACATAAACTTATCAAATAAACAAGTATTTAGTTGTAAATATTCACTTCTACAACTTAATCACTTAAGGTATGAATAAACAAGTGCTTAATGCATTATATGATCAAAGGAACATTTTCTTAATAACTAGATTTTTTATAAAACATCAAAAACATTTTATATATTTTTGAAAAACATTTTTTGCATTAAATAAAAATGTTTAATCTTTTATAAAAATATGAATTAAAATTTTTAGCCAAAATCAGTTAAAATGTTCCAGAAAAACCTTCCCCACAAAAGGACAAAATTGGCCAACGGACAGAAGGGGCGGCCCCCTTAATTTTACTAGGCGGCCCCCTTAATTATTAAGAGGACCGCCCCCTATTTAAGGGGACCGCCCCCGCTCCAGTAGGCTCCAGCTGTCCAGATTTTTCCCTATAAATACAAGCCTTCTCCTGGATTTTTTCTCAACCCTTTTGCACTAAAACTTTCTGTTGTAGATCTCATTTCATATCTAACAAAAACCTTTGATCATGTAATCTTAAGCATTGGTTTCCAAGTGATCCAAGCTTCCACCATCCAAGTGCAAAAGAAGAATACTTCTATCAATCAAGATTAAAAGTATTACAACTTAGTATCATTTTGTTACTTAAGTTGTGTGTTTAACAAAGTTTGTAAATCATTCATTCATTTGTATGTAAGGTGTGTGTTGTAGATTAGTGGTGTGTGTAAGTAGTGAAGATGTTGTATAAGTAGTTGTGGTATAGAAGTTGTGAGGTCAAAATGTAGAAGTCGTGAAGCCGTGGTGTAGAAGTTGTGAAGCCGTAGCTTAGAAGACATGAAGTCCTTGTGTTGAAGTCATGAAGCCGTAGCATAGAAGCTGTGAAGCGGTCGTGTTAAAGTTGTGAAGTCCTAGTGTTGAAGTCGTGAAGCCGTAGCATAGAAGTTGTGTAGCGGTCGTGTTGAAGCCGTGAAGTCCTAGTCGTGAAGTCCTAGTGTTGAAGTCGTGAAGCCGTAGCATAGAGGTTGTGTAGCGGTCTTGTTGAAGTTGTGAAGTCTTAGTCATGAAGACATAGTGTTGAAGTCGTGAAGCCGCATCATAGAGGTTGTGTAGCGGTCGTGTTGAAGTCGTGAAGAAGTCGTGAAGAAGTCGTGAAGCCGTTGTGAAGTAGTCGTGAATAAGTTGTGAAGAAGTTGTGTTGTGAAGTTGTGAGATTGGTTCTTGCTACGATTAGAACTCGACATTTAGCTTTGTGTCGTTAAACCCGTGTAAGCCAAAGTTGTGTACGGTTTTCTCCGCCATAAGGGAGCTTATTGAAGTTGTGAAGAAAACTCTCAAGCAAGGTGTGCTCGGGGAGTGGAGTAGGGCAAGGAAGGTGTCCTTGTAGCCGAACCACTATAAATCTCTCGTGTCTCGGTTAGATCTTTCCATACATTATTTATTTCTTTACTTGCATCGTCATTACTTTCATACACATAGGCTTATATAATTGCTAGTATTAATTAGAGGTCGACTTCACATAAAGATCAAATTGAAAATCCATTCAAGAAACCAAAACTTTTACAATCAATTTAAAAGAATACATATATAACTAATAATAAGATTTAAGTTTTATTTTTCATAACAAACTAGAATCTAAAGTTTTTTTTAAAGTATAAAACAAAGGTTTCATAATAAAATTAAAAAGACGTAAAACTATTCAACCCCCCCTTCTAGTTTTCCACAATTGGTATCAAGAGCCACGTCAATCAAGATTTTTAAAATATACTGTATTTTAAAACTTGAATCGATCTATGGAATTCGAAAAATATCTAGAAGGGGAATCTTTGCTAAAACCACCAGTATTTGAAAACTATACTTTTCTTGAATGGAAAAATAAATTTGAAACTTATGTGAAATCAATTGATCTAGATCTTTGGCATGTCATTTCGATTGGTGATTGTGAAAGTCAAACAAAAACATATTTTGAAAGTTAAACAAAAACATATTTTGAAAGTCAAACAAAAACTGATTTTGAAAATTAAACAAAAACGGATTTTGAAAGTCAAATTGATTATTTGAAAACAAAGAATGAAATAAATAATAATGCTAAAATAATTATTTATAAAACCTTGCCGAAAGTTGAATATGAAAGAATATTCTTCTGTAAAACGGCAAATGATATTTGGAAAAATTTCTTAAACTTTCATCAAGAAAAATGTCAAGCCAAAGATGAGGATTTTGATCTTTTACATGAATTAGTTATCTTAGAAAATTTAATAGATAAACATTTAGATAAAATAGATACATGTGCTACTAGTTCAAATGTTGTTAATGTAGGTATTAATGACGAAGACTACATGAATCAACTCCAAAGTGAACTCAATCCAAAATCATGGAGTGACACAGACGAAGGAGAAGATCATGATCCATACATGACGTGTTCGGGTCAAGCCACTTCGGTTTAAATAAGATCATCATCTGAGACATTATGAAGAAAAGCTAGGACGTGAGGTAAGTTCTCTATTTAAAATTTCATAAGTAATTACTTCATGCATATAATCTTATTAATGCCTTAGGATATGCTTAGTCTGATAGGTTGCTTTGCCTTTACACTTTAGTTATATTCGTTCTGTGGCTTAATAAACTAGAAACCCTTTAGTTAGCCCCCCTAAGTGTTAGTGAACCAAGCAATCTTCATATTTGGTACTCTTCGATAGGTAAATTTAGGAACTTAATTTCTTCTAAAAAGAGAATGACTACTGGAGAATCTATTGACTAGAAACTCAATTTGACCTAACGGTTGAATTGCTTCTATGTGAGAAGTTGGGTGTGTGTAACCCGTAAAAACGGTCGTGTTTAGCCTGAATTGAGCACCACTAGTAATAGTCTCATACTCATTCTCCAACTTGAATACATTATTCTTCCTAAATATACCTAACGATAGTTTACTGTTATGAACTTTGCTTTTCACTAGAGCTTTTCATTCCTAGATTTATGTCATCTTGCGTATATAAAATTTCTAGATGTTTACTTGCTCCTATGTGATTTGACTGTATGCCTTCGTAATTATTTGTTTAGTTGTTAAATGCATTGTCATTATAATAGCTTTTGTTTTTCTCTAACTACTCTGACATGATGCATTTTTGTATTTAGTCATAATACATGCTTAAATGCCATAGGATATGTAGAAAGAGGTAGCATGTGACAATAGACTTAACCAATGCCCTTAAGCATGAGATCTTTCATAAACCACTATTTTTAAACATATAATTAATGGGACTTATTTTTAAATTTGCAAAAACTTCACATTTTGGAAAAATGATTTTTCAAAAGATTATGACACATTTCTAATAAACATTTTTCACCATCCTACCTTTCTTCCAAACTTGTGTCTATAATTACGTGTTTATCAAAAACCAAATATTGAAAAAATATGTTTTCTTTCCTCATAAAAACATTTTGAAATAAAGCCAAAACTATTTCAGTAATATATTTTTCACATCCACATAAAACCTACTTTCAAGCATTGTTGAATAATGCCAAAAACATTTCTTTAAATCATGTTTGGTGATCTCATATATGTCATATATACTTGTGTATATGACACTTATAAGTGAACTAAATCAAAAATGAAAAATCATGGTTTACTTATTAAAGATCTCACTTGGTACAAGTCTAGAAGTCCATGCTATCACAACTCCCCATTCCCTTGTACATAGATAATCATTAGGATTAATTAACTAGCCTTTTAATCTTCCTAAGTATAATACTATGAATTACATGGTGCTATGTATTATCTTCTTGTCTAATATATGTATATACATGTTATATGCTTAATGAGTAGTTTGCATGTTAGATAAAGTTGCTTAAATAAATATGCTTAGCATATATGAGTTATTAAATCCTAAATTGCCTTGAAAGAAGTTGGACTTGCTTGAAACTAAACCCAAAAACACAACCTTTTCTACAAACTTATGCCAAAAACCCATTTCCAGTAATCTGGAAGTCAGCAGATGGGCGGCCCCCTTAAAATTAAGGGGACCGGCCCCTATTTAAGGGGACCGGCCATCTGGAGTGACGGATTATTGATTTCTTTTTTCAATTTTCAACCCATTTTATCCTATACCTCCCAAAATTCACAAACACATTTTGTCACAAACCACCCTCCAAAATTTACCTTCCACAATCACATCATCACTACACCATAAATACCCATTTGGAGGAGAAAGCTTGACATTTACCATAACCCAACAAATGATGTTGTTCAAACTCAACCAACACCTAAACCTCATCCTAATGAACCCTTTCACACACATAACCTATCATCCATATGTCCACCTTCATTCACTCATAATTACCCAAATCCACAAATGTCTCCACCACCAAAAGTGTCACCACCACTTCCACCAAATAACAACCACTCTCCATTATCATCACCTTCCACTCAACACTTGAAGTTCATTGAAGAACTCAAGGAAGCCCATGAGCTTAATGCTCTCCTTGCTTTGCACCTTGCTCAAAGCAACTTAAACCCATCACCATCCATATCACCATCATTACCATCATCACCACATCACTTGAGTCAAATTGAGAAACATGTCAACAATAGTCCTTGTTGCATCTTTCTCCAAAACCAAACCATCACCTTAAATGAGCGTCTCACTTGGATTGAGTATCTTCTCACTAGATCTAATCCAACACCACCACTTGAACAACATCAAAACCCTCATTCAACATGGTCAAGTCCAAGCTCTCCACCTCCAATTCCTCCATCAACACTCTTTCCAACATCCATACACCCAAACTTACAACCCCATTAATCCAACATTTTTTTTACCCCCTCTTTACCATCATCCATCCAAAATAATCCAAGTTTTCATGTCTCAAGCAAGTCCAATGGATCTCTTAGGCAATTTAAAATTTTCTACTTATTGCATGCTATAAGCAAAATATGATTGTTATGCTTATTGCTTGTATACTTGATATCATGATATATATACATGCTTGATGATTAATAACATGCTTATTCCATAATATGTTTTAAATGTATGCATGCGTAATTAACATGTTTATGCCACTATTTAATCATTCTTGATGTACATGATTCAAATGGAGCTTGCTGCAAAAACACCCTAAAAATGACCCTTTTCTGGAAATTTTTCAAATTTGGTCGCCTGGGAAAACACCAGATGGGCGGCCCCCTTAATTCCCTAGGCGGTCCCCTTAATTTTAAGGGGGCCGGCCTACAATTAAGGGGACCGGCCATCTGGGCAGTAAAATTTACTATTTTCTTTTGCATCTTGCGACCCCTTTTATATAGCCCAAACCTTACCTAAATCAACCATCACCTCCATCAAACACCCATTTTCATTCACCATGCTATCACCAAAATCATCTCTAAGACACCAAAACTCCATCACCACCACCTCAATGTTAATCCCCAAGTGCACCAAATGCACCATCAAAAACACCCTTTCATCCATCAATAACCACATCAACTCACACCTTTCATCACCACCATCAAGAGCATCAACTCCACCTCCTACTCAAGAACCTTCATTCACCCAACTTGTCATTTCCATATCACCAATAACACCTCTTGATGCTCATTTCTCATCATCACCAATACCACCACATCCACAACCAAACCACCATCTTTGGTCTTAGAGATGAGATACACTACATGTTTTCATCCCTTGAACACATGCTTAACAACCAACCTCCACCACAACCTCCATCATTTTCACCCACTACACTACCACCACCTTCATTCTCACCAAATTAAGCATATGCAATGCTTAATCAAAAATAATTTTTCAAACCATTTTGGGTGCAAGCCCCATGAAAGATCATGTACTCCTAGAATGATTATGTAGATTGCATTACTTACTAGCTAATGTAGGATTGAATATAATCTTGGATGGTTGTGTATTGATACACAACATTTTTTATGCTTGTCCTTATATGCATGCTTATTTTTGCTATATATATGCTTGTGCTTCTAATATTTTTCTTGCAAGTATTCCATATATCGATTCCTTGGTGCCCTCAAACGAGGGGGAGCACACATCAAGGGGGAGTTCGCGTTCCGACAAATTTTGTCTCTAAAACTTGTCGGCTCAACCTTTTTGATGCTACAAAAAGGGGGAGAAGTAAATATAAACTCACTAAATACTTGTCCAAAAATAACTTTTTGGATTTAATGAGTTTAGGTTTTGTAATCATCAAAAAAGGGGAGATTGTTGACATAAATAATGCCTAAAAACATTATCAATATTTATTCATATCTCTATGTTTTGATGATCACAAAATGTAAACTCATTAAAACATAAACTTATCAAATAAACAAGTATTTAGTTGTAAATATTCACTTCTACAACTTAATCACTTAAGGTATGAATAAACAAGTGCTTAATGCATTATATGATCAAAGGAACATTTTCTTAATAACTAGATTTTTTATAAAACATCAAAAATATTTTATATATTTTTGAAAAACATTTTTTGCATTAAATAAAAATGTTTAATCTTTTATAAAAATATGAATTAAAATTTTTAGCCAAAATCAGTTAAAATGTTCCAGAAAAACCTTCCCCACAAAAGGACAAAATTGGCCAACGGACAGAAGGGGCGGCCCCCTTAATTTTACTAGGCGGCCCCCTTAATTATTAAGGGGACCGCCCCCTATTTAAGGGGACCGCCCCCGCTCCAGTAGGCTCCAGCTGTCCAGATTTTTCCCTATAAATACAAGCCTTCTCCTGGATTTTTTCTCAACCCTTTTGCACTAAAACTTTCTGTTGTAGATCTCATTTCATATCTAACAAAAACCTTTGATCATGTAATCTTAAGCATTGGTTTCCAAGTGATCCAAGCTTCCACCATCCAAGTGCAAAAGAAGAATACTTCTATCAATCAAGATTAGAAGTATTACAACTTAGTATCATTTTGTTACTTAAGTTGTGTGTTTAACAAAGTTTGTAAATGATTCATTCATTTGTATGTAAGGTGTGTGTTGTAGATTAGTGTTGTGTGTAAGTAGTGAAGATGTTGTATAAGTAGTAGTGGTATAGAAGTTGTGAGGTCAAAATGTAGAAGTCGTGAAGCCGTGGTGTAGAAGTTGTGAAGCCGTAGCTTAGAAGACATGAAGTCCTTGTGTTGAAGTCATGAAGCCGTAGCATAGAAGCTGTGAAGCGGTCGTGTTAAAGTTATGAAGTCCTAGTGTTGAAGTCGTGAAGCCGTAGCATAGAAGTTGTGTAGCGGTCGTGTTGAAGCCGTGAAGTCCTAGTCGTGAAGTCCTAGTGTTGAAGTCGTGAAGCCGTAGCATAGAGGTTGTGTAGCGGTCTTGTTGAAGTTGTGAAGTCTTAGTCATGAAGACATAGTGTTGAAGTCGTGAAGCCGCATCATAAAGGTTGTGTAGCGGTCGTGTTGAAGTCGTGAAGAAGTCGTGAAGTAGTCGTGAAGCCGTTGTGAAGTAGTCGTGAATAAGTTGTGAAGAAGTTGTGTTGTGAAGTTGTGAGATTGGTTCTAGCTACGATTAGAACTCGACATTTAGCTTTGTGTCGTTAAACCCGTGTAAGCCAAAGTTGTGTACGGTTTTCTCCGCCATAAGGGAGCTTATTGAAGTTGTGAAGAAAACTCTCGAGCAAGGTGTGCTCGGGGAGTGGAGTAGGGCAAGGAAGGTGTCCTTGTAGCCGAACCACTATAAATCTCTCGTGTCTCGGTTAGATCTTTCCATACATTATTTATTTCTTTACTTGCATCATCATTACTTTCATACACATAGGCTTATATAATTGCTAGTATTAATTAGAGGTCGACTTCACATAAAGATCAAATTGAAAATCCATTCAAGAAACCAAAACTTTTACAATCAATTTAAAAGAATACATATATAACTAATAATAAGATTTAAGTTTTATTTTTCATAACAAACTAGAATCTAAAGTTTTTTTAAAAGTATAAAACAAAGGTTTCATAATAAAATAAAAAAGACGTAAAACTATTCAACCCCCCCTTCTAGTTTTCCACAACTTACTAACTTAAACCCATCATCAACACATCATATAATCATCATTACCTCTTAATTATACTTAAAATACCATTTACCCATCTTTCCTAAGTTAGGGTTCATAAACCCTAACTTCTCCATTCATCAACTACACTAATTAGATGGATTACTTACTTGGGAAATTATTGCTAGGGCTTATCTCTTGATATGAAATCATTCACTAATGAAACTCTTCATCATCAAACTATTTCCCCTCTCTTTTCTTCTCTAAGCCGACAATCCCACACCACTCTTGAATAATATGGAAAATACTAGAACTTCCTGGATATGCAAATACTTATCTTACACAAGTTTGGGCTAATGGCAAGAATAGCCCCTCAAGTCTCATTGCTTCTATTTTGGCCACACTACATATTATAACTTCTTTAATACTAGGCAACATTAGTCCCTTAAGTTATGCATCATAACTTCCAAAACTATATTTCACCTTCGTCAACTATTAGATTGACCATCGGGTTTGACCACTACGCCACATTCGTTGACTGGCCAATCACGTAAGGCCTTTGGTCCACTTTCATCTAGGGTGGGGTCCAAGTACCCGGGAAACGGGTCTAACATTATATTAAAAAAAATGACTTTTATAGGTTGCAAATCTGTTACTCAGAATTTGACATGTTTCATGCAAATATTTTTAGTTTAATCATCATAATGAGTTATTCAATGAAATACCCGGCAAAACGACCATAAGACATTGATCTATAACCATATATTTTTAGTTAAGGTCCAAAGTCCACTGATAAAATCAGTTTATTCTATTTTTACCCCTGGTCAGAAAGTTGTTTTGTATGTCTAGTGCTTATTAGGTTTTCTAGTGTTTTAGTCTATGTACCAAGCATGATTAAACATAATAAACATATAGAGCATATAAAATACACAAGGAAAACATATAATCTCATATCTACAAAGATTATATAATAACTTGCATAAAACATAAGAAAACTTCATGAAAAGTTCATTTTTAAAGAGCTTTTGGTGTTAGAATCATATTAGACCTTGCACCTTGTGATTTTTACCTACCAATGAGCTAGAAAGTTTTAAAGTTATGGTGTTTTGGCCTTGGAAAACCACGACAACAGCAGCAACAAGGGAGGAAGACACCAAAAGATGGAGTGGTTTTGAGATCTATATTGAGTAGTTTGCATGTAGCTAGTTTTAATCAAGCGGTTTTGGTATATACATGGGAAGTAAGTAGGATGAATGAGTACAAGTGTCCCAAGACACTCTCACTTAAACGTCACCTCATGAGGAGGTAGTAATAGTTGGTGATTTTTGCATAAAATGTACCATTTAGTGTATAGTTTGATCCCGGTAGTTGCAAACGTGGAGTTTTTAAGACGCGAAACTTAAAATCGGGTAATGTAAAAATACAAAACTTACAAAATATTAAAACTTGACATCAAAACCTATTTTGACATTTTAGGTGATCCTTGAGCTTGTTGGGCGATTACTTGTTGTTTAAAAATTGGAAACATAGACTGAAAACGCGCAAAACGTGAAATGTACAAAGTTTAAGTAAAAATGGAAAAGTTAAAATGAAATATTTAAAAATATGGTTGTAAGGAACCAAAATGTATAAAAATAATTATACTGAGTATTGTTAGGTGTCGGTTTGAGTTAAATGTACATTTATTGAATTACGCGGAATAACCTATCTACTTGTCTGTAAGAGTGAATTTACTTTAAATAAATATATTAAGTAAAATTAAATAATTAAATAATGACCTCAAAATTTTGAATTGTTACAGGTTACTAGCAGGTTAACAGGTTACCACTTTATTAAAAGTTACACCGTTGGTCGCCAAACTGAACTAAATTCGCGCATTTGATCCTATTTTGGTAACGCTCGTTAATCTTTTTTTAAACTTTATTTTTTTTTTCTTAAAATCTAGATAAAATATATTTTTTTAATTAAGATTTAAAAAAAAATTGGATAAATTTTTTATACATTTTTTATTTTTTATTTTATTTTATTTTTAAACTGGATAAATTTTCAATATTTTTTAAAAAGTATTGAAAATTGTAATTTTTAAAAAAATAAATATAAATTCAAAAATCTGACAGTTTAAAGAAAAAATAAAAATCTGGAAAAACCTTTTTTTATAAATCTGATAATTTTTTTTTTTTTTTTTTTTTGAAAATCTGGATATATTTTTATTAAATTACAATTTTTAATATTTAAAAAAAATATAAAAAATTTATCCAGATTAAAAAAAAAAGAAAAAAAAAATAAAACTTAAAAAATAGTAAAAAGTGTATTAGAAAATTTTATCCAAATTTTCTTTAAAAAAAATTTAATTTAAAAAAAAATAAAAAATAAAAAAAAGTTTTTTTTCTAGATTTTAAGAAAAAAAAATAATTTAGTTTTTTTAAAAATATTTTAACGAGCTTTACCAAAATAGGATCAAATGCGTGAATTTGGTACAATTTGGGGACCAACGGTGTAACTTTTAATCAAGTGGTAACCTGCTAACCTGTTACTAACCTGTAACAATTCACAATTTTGATATCATTATTTAATTATTTAATTTTACTTGATATTTTTTTATAAGTAAATTGCACCGTTCGTCCCTGTGGTTTAGGCCAAATCCTATCGTTCGTCACTGTTCTTTTTTTTTTTTTTTTGCTCCGTTCGTCCCTGTGGTTTATATATGTAGCACCGTTCGTCCTTATCTCTAGAGATAGGGATGAACGGTGTTACATAGTTTCAGGCCAAATCTTTGAGATAGGGACGAACGGTGCTACATATATAAACCACAGGGACGAACGGTGCAAAAAAAAATAATAAGGGACGAATGGTGGGATTTGGCCTAAACCACAGGGACGAACGCTGCAATTTACTCTTTTTTTATTTTAAGTAAATTCACTCTTACGAATAACTAGATAGGTTATTCCGTGTACGTCGTTAAACGTACATTTAACTCTAACTGACACATGACCATACTCAGTATATATATTTTTATGCATTTTAGTTTCATACAATCATATTTTAAATATTTCATTTTCACTTTTTCATTTTTACTTAAACTTTGCACATTTCGTGTTTTACACGTTTTGAGTCTACGTTTCAATTTTTAAACAACAATTAATCACCCAACAAGCTCAAGGATCACCTAAAATATCAAAATAGGTTTTGATGTCAAGTTTTAACATTTTTATAAGTATTATATTTTTACGTTACCCGGTTTTAAGTTTCGTGACTTAAGGATTTAACGTTAGTAATTACCGGGATCAAACTATATACTAAATTATATACTTCTCTAAATTAGGAGCAAAATAACCAAATCACGCCACCTCATGCTTGAGGTGGCTGATTATTTTGAGCATCATGGGACACTTGTTCCATTTTTACTAACTTTGTCCTCCACTAATAGTTATAACACATAAAATACTTATTAGTACATGCAATTGAGATCAAACCAATCATTTTCTCTCTTTTTCTCTTCATAGCAACGACCACAAACACCCCATTTCAGCAAAATATTGATCTTTGATCATTCAAATAAATGTGTTCTTCATGAAAAGAATCTTGGAAGCTTGTTGTTGTTGTGATCTAGATCTAGTGTTCTTTGATCTTGAAATCTTGTGTTCCTTTACACTCTTGTAAGAAACCACCTCCATTTTCATTTCACTTCTGTAAATACTTATTTTCCATGTATTTTATATGTTCAATATGTTTATTATGCTTGGTTATACTTGGTACATATGCTAGATCACTAGAAAACCAAATAAGGACTAGACATGCAAAACTATTTTCTGACCAGGGGTAAAAACGAAATAAACTGATTTTATCAGTGGACTTTGAACCTTAACTAAAAATATAAAGTTATATATCAATGTATTACGGTCGTTTTTCCGGGTATTTCATTGAATAACTCATTACGATAACTAAACTAAAAATATTTTCATGAAACATGTCAAATTCTGAGTAACAGATTTGCAACATATAAAAGTCATTTTTTTAATATAACCAACTATTTCTCAAAACATAAAAGTTGTAGCTAACATCTTAACTTAAACGTTGTCACAAAAATAGGGTTAATCGGGCTTGTACAACTCTAGATATCGCATTTTTCCCGGGACTGTTGTGATGTTGGTAAAATCAGAACTGGGTAGTCAAGGGTAAACTGATAATTTCACTATTGTTAGGTAATTTTTGACTCAGTGGGACCCATAAATATAGTTAGTGCACTCGAATACCTTTTCGGGGATATAAAGAACATGATTTTTTGACTTACGGTTTGCGAGTAATGAATTTTTGAAAATGGACATGTTTATATAATTTCTAACAACTATATACTTAAAATGTGTAAAAAGTTATTAACTTATAAAAATGGACCATTAGACTATTAGAAACTTGTCAAATAACACTACTTGACCATTTTTACATAAAAACCGAAGTGGTAGGACCCACTATCGGAAATAGACCCGTAAATCCTTTCATAGACTAAAGAAACTTAAGAACGACTAATTTGAACTCATGACACATATTTAGAACCATTAAATTTGATTTTGAACCATTTAATATATTTTGAACTCTTTGACTTAATTTGAACTTTTGAAGTAATTTGAACCCTTTTGACTTAATTTGAATCATTGGACTTACTCGAACCCTTATGACTTGTCTTGACACTGATTTATATATTATTTACCAAGCATAATTGAAATAATAATCTATAAGGCATATAGACATACTTATCTTATTATTTTAGAATCTGAGACATGCGTATATGTCTAGGTTGCTCGTAGGACACTTGCGGTTTATTCATCACTACATTCACTTTGATTGTTCACTTGGCTTTTGGTGAGTTCATAGCCCCACTTTAACTCTTTAAATTGTTTATAAACCCATTGGGGGAGATACATGCTATTTTACAATTTGGAAACAAGTACTTTGAACTGTATGCTTACCTGAATGTATTATTGCCTAAGTACCGTTATTGCAAAAAATAAGTCCCTAGTGTAACACCCCAACCCGGAAAGGGTAAAGATGTCACGTTAATGGTTTCATATCAGATCAAACAAAGCATACTTCAATAGTAATACAATAATCTCAAAGGTTACAAATGAAATACTAACATTTCAAGGTTAAGAATGTAACAAAACTAAATACTAAGTCTGCAAATGCAACCCTTCTAATGACTTCTACTTCAGAATAACTATCAAGGTCTTCTAAGTCCAAAAGTCTCTTCACTCATACCCAAACCCGTCGTCCTGCTTATAACCTGCCGCACACGAAAAGAAACGTGCGGCTGAGCTTAAAAAGCCCAGTGAACAGATATATATAATAAACGGAAATGAAACAAACAGAAATGAAAGCAAACGGATCTGAACAGATATAGCATAATGAAAAGATATAAATAAGGTACAAGAGTAAGGTTTAGGACAGTAATCCACCACGAGCCCAGAAACAGAAATATCATATCATGTAACCATATCAGAAATCCAGAGGGGATGCCTCTCAAGTAACCAGATAATATGAGGGGTGGCCTCATGTATCCAACAGAAATATATGGAGTAGCTAACTCCCAGAACATGAAAGACGTGGATTGCACCCACCGTCAGTCACCAGAAATCAGATATATCAAATCATGTTAAATCCACTAAACAGAACAAATCTAGGATGCATCCATTCGCCCCCCAGAACAAATCATATTGGCCATAACAGATATAAAATAAAGCGCGCATAACAGAATCAGAATGGGGACGGTGTAACCAAATCACTAGGGCTACACACTAGTCATGGCAGTGGTGCATCACAGACACGGCCATGTTACCTTCATGGCTAGGGAACAAATTTTGGCTCGGGTATCAAACTGGGAGTCAAAGGTCAAAGGTCAAAGGTTCATATCATAATCAGAGTGTCATATCAGAAGGTTCAATATCAGAAGGTCAGTATCAGAAGGTCAATATCAGAAGGTCAAAATCAAAGTTCCATAGTAACAGTTCATTTAAAAAGGTTTCTAATTAATAGTTCATTTAAAACAATCTTTTAATAAGGATTTTTTTATAACAATAATCCTTCAGAGTAGTTTTCATAAAACGATCTTTCAAAACGGTCTTTCATAAAGATAGTCTTTTAAATATGGTTTTCATCAAAGTTAGTAAAATGCCCATTAAAAAGTATTGTATCATATTTGCAAACATCATTTAAAAATAACTTTTTCTCAAATCATTCTCAGGTCAGAGCTAAAAAGGTTTTCAAGGTTTAGGTTCATATCATAGGTCATAACGAAACGGATCATAGCAAAGGTATCGAATCAGAGACTAAACAGATCAGAACAGAGACCATAAGAAACCTTACAGAGAAGGTCAGAATATCCGTACCTTATTTTAGAAGCAAACACGAATCAGAAAATAGACGTCACGGAAAGGATCAGGACCTTTCCTTCTTCACACCTAAGGAATAGCAGACGGAATTACAAGGGATTCTAACTCATATTACTACTTAATTTACTTCTCCATTTTAAGTACTTCAGGGTTCATACGGTTATTATGGTAGTGTCATACATTCAAAGGTTTATTAAGTGTTTAGGATAAGTTGAAGGACCAATTGTGTAATTATCATAAGGTTAGGGTATAAGGTGTAATTATTGAAAAATTACAGGTTTCTACAAGTTAGTCCTTTAGTATTATCAAAATAACAACATAGACCCTCTAATGTTTGAATATAAACACTTAACACTTTTTAAATGACAAAAAACACTTTTTCAGGTTCTAAGTAAGTTCTGGACCTGTTTTAAATAATTCAAAAATCAGAGTAGAACTCCGAAATAAAATCTACAAAAATTCACAGAGCTTCTTCAACATTCCTAGTATTTACCCTAATTTTTCCAGATTTTATTAATTAGTTTTGGTATGAATGAAAAATCCACTTTTACAACCAGTCCCAGAAACATGTCTGATGGAACACCCGATAAGTTACCACTTCATTACCCCTTCAGAAAAATTCAAAAAATTATATAAAAATTCAAGCTACTAGAATACATCCCAAATATTATCCAGTTCAAAGGGCTCCTTCTAATTCAATATGGTTTGGAAATTAAAATTCAAAAACCCGGACTGATTTTCCAGACTTAAAAATACGACCAGACACATAATTTTCTAAAAATCAAAAAGTAACCTTCCAGGCCTCTAAAAATTACAAACTAAATTTCTCCAGGTAGATATTTCAATGAAATTAGTTTTAGGCTCTTAAAACACCAAAATATACGTTACCATTATTTTTATATAGTCGTTCAAAGTCGCATATAGTTCCAGACCAGTAGCAGTTTTTATGTTTCATGCATATACTTATAGTTTAATCATTCCAATCATCAATTATTGACATAAAACGTTTTTAGATGAGTTTATAACATGTCTATGTTGATTTATACATGGTCTTAACATAATCGCAATGAATTATTTCACACAAAACTCAGCCGATTCATACATATCAACTTTTAGGGTTTTGTTAATTTTATGATTTCATGTGATTAATTTTGTGATTATTTCGGCTAGAATCAAAAGAAACACAAGAAACAAAGATCGAATGGATTAGGGGATACAATACCCTCGTAGACCACGAAGAACACGAACACGACGATAATCACAACACCACACGAAGCTCTCTTTTCCTCTCTTCTTCTTGATCGACAGAAACAGCCCAAAAGGAAGAAAACATGGTTGTTTTGATTAGTTTTTTATGCATAAAATTCGAATGGATCATCGTTGATGTTAGAGACTTACCTTGTGATGATAAAACACGAATTAGGAACAAGATTTGAAGCCTTCTTGGGTGGTTTTTGGGGCGTAGCAGCAGCAGAACAAAAGACAGCAGCAGAACTTTTATTTAGGGTTTTATTTTGAGTGATATGTGATGATCGGTTATAAGGAAAAGGAACAAAAGAGTATGGGCTGGTTTTGGGTGGTTGGGTCGTGGGTTTGGATGAGGGGGAGAGGGCTTGGGTCGGCCTATAAGCCCAACACACCACATCTATGTCCAAGTTTCATTATTTCCCTCGTTTCTTAAGTACGACTTACACGTAACTATTTTTTGAACAAAAATAAATATGAACTTGTTGGGTTTTTGGTTCAAGTGACTAAGTAATGTGTTACAAATATTATTGGTAGCTCGTATACTTATATTATGGTGCCTCGTACTCATTTCATGTCGTATTTGTTTCGTTTTCATACATTTTGTGATTTATTTATAAGTTATATGAGTTTTAATTAATTTTTAAATTATGAGGGCATTTTAGTCTTTTAATTACGTTTCAGATTTTCGGGTTTTACACCTAGCATCATGAACCATTAATCATTTCCATGTGAGCGCGAATATTGTGAATACGCCTATTGGGATTGACGAATCCCGTTTGTGTCGATCAGATGGATATCACAAATGCACTATATTTGAGTACCTAGGTATAATTGCAAATTACCTAATTCTAGGGCTTTATTATCATCTATATGATACCCCACGTTAACGTTTTGAGTGTCATGAACTTAGTGCAATAATAACTACTTTATTAATTGTCTCTTAAATTTGAAATTTTGTGGTCCATTATTTATTTATAAACCTATGAATTTCACTCAAACTTTGTGTTGACTTTTTAGCATGTTTTATCTCAGGTCCTTAAGGTATTTGGCAAGCACGAAGTCGCAAGGAGAATGTTTTGGTGGCTTGCATTTTGTTATCATTCGACAAACTTTAAAAAAAACTTTTATGTTTAAATATTATGTATTCTAAAACTACTTGGGACCCCCCCCTTGTAACTCTGAAGTTTTACTTTGATCGAATGATAAACTTTTAAAACGTCTCATTTAGAGTCATTTCTATGATTATGACTGTTGTACTAATAAGTAGCACCCCAATGATATTACATTCCGCTGCGATATTTTGGGGTGTTACATAACCGGTCATATTAGCTAGATCGAAGATTATTTGAAAATATGTTGCGTATCTTTGATAATTTACAAAGTACATTGCGTGGACTTGTTTATTTAGAAAAAAATGTTGCGTATCTTTAGCTTTCACCCTAAGATAAATTATAAAAATTAATATACATTTTAGTTCTCGTACGATTAATAGGACAATTTCTTTTGATAATTATCAAAAATATTAACGGAGTCACTTAAATAAAATAAAAGAAGTAAATTTTTATGTATATACATCACCTATGTTCCAGAAATATTAATGTGGCTCAATTAACATTTTGAAAATCTTAGAGTGCGTTTAGTTGGTTAGAGGTATGTCGCTTTCTAAAGAAAATCTTATGAAAACATTAAAAAAAATAAAAAAAAAAAAAAAAGTTCAATTTAAAATAATAGCAAATCTAAAAATGTTTTCTAAAATAATAAAAAAAAAAGAAAAAAAAGAAAAAAAAGAGAGACAAAACACAAAACAAACTTTACATTTTTTGTCTGAAAATCCGAAAACATAATGTGTAATCTTTAATTTTTTTTTTCAATTTTCTGAAAAGCAAAACATACGCCATCTATTTTTTTTTTTTTTTTTTTTTTTTCTATTCTAGAATTTCAACATTAGTGTAGAAAATATAAACTCGTGATTTTCTCAAAACACTAATGTTAGAAATGAAGTTGGACGATATTTACGTGAATTGGAAGTAGACAACTTGAATGCATATAGTGCAAGGACTTATAATGTAATATTCCAATAGTTGTATTGTAAGGCATATAAATACCCCACAAGTCTTCACTTGTGGGGTGTGGCTGTGAACTTCTAATCCTTATCAATAATATCAAAGTTTAAACACTCCACCTTCTCTCTACTTATCTCACTAAAACTAAACATGGATCTCTTCTATTTTCATGAACCTCGACCTCCTGAAGGTGTTAAAAGACGATTCTTGGTCTCTACAATTGGTATCAGAGCTAACCGGGGGTGAACCGTGTTGTGTTTTAGGTAAATAATGTGATATATGGTGTGTTTTACCTTCTTGTGTTCGGTTCTTGTTAATAAAATACATAGTGTTGCGTTCTTATTTGATTTTTCTGTGGAACGTGGCTATTTGTGTTTTTCTCATCGATTCATACGCAAGAACAAGGCAGAAAGTTTGTGTGTTCTAAGCTTCTTTGATAGAAAGTCACAAATTCTTGTATAAGATTTGTGTTTTTTGGAATATATTGATTATTCTATTGAGAATAATTATTGGTTTATGGAAAAAGTTGGTCAAAAGTTGCTTAATTTGTGGGAAAAGGTGAAAATTGTCAGTGGAAAGCGTGGGATTGTAAGGAAGAAGTCAAAAAGTGGGTGAAAGTTGGTGACAGCTGCTGTTTTATCGGAATAGCCTTCATCAGACGAATTATCGGAATTGAAGTTTTTTATCGGAATTGGGTACTATAAGCTTTTATCGCAATTCAGGAAAAAACAGCGAATTATCGCAATTCGTGTTTGTTATCCCAATTGCAACTGAAAAGGTCTATCGCAATTCACAAGGCTGAGTTTTATCGCAATTCAAATCGTGATAATTTTATCGCAATTGGTCTGGTCAGAATTATCGCAATTGGTCTGATCAGAAATATCGCAATTCAGCAATTCAGTTCCATCCGATATCTTTTGGCAATTCCGATATCGGACAAAACTACAATTGCGATATCGGACAAAAGGGGAATTGCGATATCGGACAACACTAAGTTTTTAGATTTGTCATTTTCAGTCCCTGTCCTTTTCAGCAGCCTTAGAGAAGTTTCAGAATTGGCAGTTTTGGCCCTTGTACTTCTGTGAAACGATTTCAAAGTTAAATAACTTTTAAGGATTTGATTCGAACGTAATTTCGTCAACTCAAAAGTGAACTCGGTATTTTAACTCTTGTATAAGAGTGTAAAATACTTCGACAAAAGGATATCTACCCTCTTGTATAAGAGTGTTAGATTTTATATAAATTGCCAATTTATATAAATTGGATATATTTCTATCTAAATTGACATTTTTCCATAATTTATATAAATTGTGGTCAAAATAGAAATTTCTATAGAAATTGTCATTTTATCTAAATTGTAATTTACATAACTTTTGTCAAAATTGTAAACTTTTGACTTTGTCTTAATTATACTCTAATCAAATTTTGTAACTTTATTTAAATTTGTTTCGTTCAACTAAACCTACAACTTCAAACAATCACCAACAACAAAACACCAAAATCACAAATGATATTTTTGGCCTACACCTTCAACATCACCACGTATAGCCAAAAAGATCCTGAACAAGAATCGCAATCAAATGACAATGGCTATATTATCAGCTGTGACTACAAGGATGATTCATTATTACTTATTTGAAGTTGAAGTAGAATATTACGGGTACGTGTACTTAGTATCTTGAAGATATCGGGGTTGGTTGGATGCATGATTCTTCGAGATCCTTGTTTGAGCATTTATAGTATAGTAACTAAGTCTTGGGTTATCTAGTTTTCATAGGTCAAGGGGAGGATGGACGAAGACCTAGTTAACTATCACTTAAAGGAGATACGTTGTAGTACTCAGTGTCACACAAAGATGTGGATAATTCAAGAGAGGTTCATATACAGTTAAGGA
Source organism: Artemisia tridentata subsp. tridentata (assembly GCA_021014915.2). Lineage (NCBI taxonomy): Eukaryota > Viridiplantae > Streptophyta > Magnoliopsida > Asterales > Asteraceae > Artemisia > Artemisia tridentata. The sequence continues at coordinate 277,429,162 of CP139501.1, read as the reverse complement.
AGGATGGATGGGTATATGAAACGACCTATGCCTTAAGGAGTTACGTTGTAGTGCTCAGTATAGGTTCTTAGTCACACTATCATGCAAGTTTAAGTCACAAGTCTGGGTTATTTTACTTCAGTCTCAAGTTCGTCATAGTGGGTTTCTCCATCAGCAGTCACTACAAAAAGCCGTTGCTTTGATACAAGAGGTCTGAGAAGAGATTGATCTGAAGAGAACTGTAGAGAGAATAGTTATCGACATCCACTCATGGGGTAATGAGTTGTATGTTGCTTCTAGTTGATATGTCTATGTACACATATGTAGGATGAGTCCAAAAGATCGTCATCATCCTGGAGGGAGAAATGTGTACATCGGGGCTGTTTATGAAGAACTGGAAGCATTCTAAGTGAGCTGAAGATGTCGATATGATGCTCCCCAAAACAAACCTGTGAAGAAGTTACAAATTATCAGTCCATGATCCATTTTCCGCTGTGCAAGAGACTGAAGACAATTTGGGCAAAATTTCAGAGGAACTTCTTCTAACAAGCATCAAGGCTATATCAAACGGGTTGTCAATTTGGGAGGGAGCATGTAAAAGAAAATACCTTACTAATTGGGAGGGAGTAATAACCCAATTAGATCATTACAGTGATTCTGCAAGTAATTCAAGTGAGCTGAGAAAGATATGAGAAGATCAAGAGCTGCGAAGACATCCTCAGAGGAAACTGCTCTACCTCAGCATTGCATTCATCATTGTTATGTACTTGTTAGGAATCATTGTAACCAATTCACGTATATCTCCAGCTGGAGGGAGATTGTTAGAAATGAAGCTGGGCGATATTTACGTGAATTGGAAGTAGACAACTAGAATGCATATAGTGCAAGGACTTATAATGTAATATTCCAATAGTTGTATTGTAAGGCATATAAATACCCCACAAGTCTTCACTTGTGGGGTGTGGCTGTGAACTTCTAATCCTTATCAATAATATCAAAGTTTAAACACTCCACATTCTCTCTACTTTATCTCACTAAAACTAAACATGGATCTCTTCTTTTTTCATGAACCTCGACCTCCTGAAGGTGTTAAAAGACGATTCTTGGTCTCTACAATTGGTATCAGAGCTAACTGGGGGCGAATCGTGGTGTGTTTTAGGTAAATAATGTGATATATGGTGTGTTTTACCTTCTTGTGTTCGGTTCTTGTTAATAAAATACATAGTGTTGCGTTCTTATTTGATTTTTCTGTGGAACGTGGCTATTTGTGTTTTTCTCATCGATTCATACGCAAGAACAAGGCAGAAAGTTTGTGTGTTCTAAGCTTCTTTGATAGAAAGTCACAAATTCTTGTATAAGATTTGTGTTTTTTGGAATATATTGATTATTCTATTGAGAATAATTATTGGTTTATGGAAAAAGTTGGTCAAAAGTTGCTTAATTTGTGGGAAAAGGTGAAAATTGTCAGTGGAAAGCGTGGGATTGTAAGGAAGAAGTCAAAAAGTGGGTGAAAGTTGGTGACAGCTGCTGTTTTATCGGAATTGCCTTCATCAGACGAATTATCGGAATTGAAGTTTTTTATCGGAATTGGGTACTATAAGCTTTTATCGCAATTCAGGAAAAAACAGCGAATTATCGCAATTCGTGTTTGTTATCGCAATTGCAACTGAAAAGGTCTATCGCAATTCACAAGGCTGAGTTTTATCGCAATTCAAATCGCGATAATTTTATCGCAATTGGTCTGGTCAGAATTATCGCAATTGGTCTGATCAGAAATATCGCAATTCAGCAATTCAGTTCCATCCGATATCTTTTGGCAATTCCGATATCGGACAAAACTACAATTGCGATATCGGACAAAAGGGGAATTGCGATATCGGACAACACTAAGTTTTCAGATTTGTCATTTTCAGTCCCTGTCCTTTTCAGCAGCCTTAGAGAAGTTTCAGAATTGGCAGTTTTGGCCCTTGTACTTCTGTGAAACGATTTCAAAGTTAAATAACTTTTAAGGATTTGATTCGAACGTAATTTCGTCAACTCAAAAGTGAACTCGGTATTTTAACTCTTGTATAAGAGTGTAAAATACTTCGACAAAAGGATATCTACCCTCTTGTATAAGAGTGTTAGATTTTATATAAATTGTCAATTTATATAAATTGGATATATTTCTATCTAAATTGACATTTTTCCATAATTTATATAAATTGTGGTCAAAATAGAAATTTCTATAGAAATTGTCATTTTATCTAAATTGTAATTTACATAACTTTTGTCGAAATTGTAAACTTTTGACTTTGTCTTAATTATACTCTAATCAAATTTTGTAACTTTATTTAAATTTGTTTCGTTCAACTAAACCTACAACTTCAAACAATCACCAACAACAAAACACCAAAATCACAAATGATATTTTTGGCCTACACCTTCAACATCACCACGTATAGCCAAAAAGATCCTGAACAAGAATCGCAATCAAATGACAATGGCTATATTATCAGCTGTGACTACAAGGATGATTCATTATTACTTATTTGAAGTTGAAGTGGAATATCACGGGTACGTGTACTTAGTATCTTGAAGATATCGGGGTTGGTTGGATGCATGATTCTTCGAGATCCTTGTTTGAGCATTTATAGTATAGTGACTAAGTCTTGGGTTATCTAGTTTTTATAGGTCAAGGGGAGGATGGACGAAGACCTAGTTGACTATCACTTAAAGGAGATACGTTGTAGTACTCAGTGTCACACAAAGATGTGGATAATTCAAGAGAGGTTCATATACAGTTAAGGAAGGATGGATGGGTATATGAAACGAACTATGCCTTAAGGAGTTACGTTGTAGTGCTCAGTATAGGTTCTTAGTCACACTATCATGCAAGTTTAAGTCACAAGTCTGGGTTATTTTACTTCAGTCTCAAGTTCGTCATAGTGGGTTTCTCCATCAGCAGTCACTACAAAAAGCCGTTGCTTTGATACAAGAGGTCTGAGAAGAGATTGATCTGAAGAGAACTGTAGAGAGAATAGTTATCGACATCCACTCATGGGGTAATGAGTTGTATGTTGCTTCTAGTTGATATGTCTATGTACACATATGTAGGATGAGTCCAAAAGATCGTCATCATCCTGGAGGGAGAAATGTGTACATCGGGGCTGTTTATGAAGAACTGGAAGCATTCTAAGTGAGCTGAAGATGTCGATATGATGCTCCCCAAACAAACCTGTGAAGAAGTTACAAATTATCAGTCTATGATCCATTTTCCGCTGTGCAAGAGACTGAAGACAATTTGGGCAAAATTTCAGAGGAACTTCTTCTAACAAGCATCAAGGCTATATCAAACGGGTTGTCAATTTGGGAGGGAGCATGTAAAAGAAAATACCTTACTAATTGGGAGGGAGTAATAACCCAATTAGATCATTACAGTGATTCTGCAAGTAATTCAAGTGAGCTGAGAAAGATATGAGAAGATCAAGAGCTGCGAAGACATCCTCAGAGGAAACTGCTCTACCTCAGCATTGCATTCATCATTGTTATGTACTTGTTAGGAATCATTGTAACCAATTCACGTATATCTCCAGCTGGAGGGAGATTGTTAGAAATGAAGCTGGGCGATATTTACGTGAATTGGAAGTAGACAACTAGAATGCATATAGTGCAAGGACTTATAATGTAATATTCCAATAGTTGTATTGTAAGGCATATAAATACCCCACAAGTCTTCACTTGTGGGGTGTGGCTGTGAACTTCTAATCCTTATCAATAATATCAAAGTTTAAACACTCCACATTCTCTCTACTTTATCTCACTAAAACTAAACATGGATCTCTTCTATTTTCATGAACCTCGACCTCCTGAAGGTGTTAAAAGACGATTCTTGGTCTCTACAACTAAAGATAAAAAAAGCAATTACATATATCTATACTACATATAAAGGAAAAATGGTCAAAGTGGAAAAGTGGAAAAGTGAAAAGTCAAGGAATGTGAAATGTTGAAAAATTTTATTAAAGGAAATTATGAAATGTAATTAATACTCTTATTAAAACACCCCATTACTTAAAAGTACAATGATTTATACACAATGTACAACCAATTAAAACAATTAATACAAATCACAAACCGGGTTGACCCGGGACGCTTCAAACCCGACGGGTTGAACCGGTTTAATTTGACCCGTTTTCGACCCAACCTAGCAAGTTGACCCGGTTTAAATCGACCAAATTTTCAACCGGAACGGTTCAACCGGTTGAACCACCCGGGTCGAACCGGGTTTCATAACATTATGTTTAATTCCCAAATCTTCAAACTTTTATTATTTTTCATTTATAACCTATAAACTTTTTTTATCAATAAACTATGTGTCGCTATAAAATCCCGTTGCTATGCACGGGTACTCGTCTAGTATCAAATGAAACTTGAATATTTGTGTATTTATTCAAACATAATCTGCTAGCAATCCTAGCTTTGTATATCCATGCGTTAAAAATTTGTGTTTTGAGAAAATTAATACGCACATGTTTAAGTTTCTTATGGTATGTACGCAATTCTATATGGTTAGATTGTTTCAACTAAATATATTCTTAAAGATTTTGTGTTCTAATTCTTTTATAACTAGTGAACTTGTATAAGACCAGGTGTAATCGTGGTGGTCACCACTTTCACGTCAACGCCATATCATCCCTTATCTCACCGTCTTCACACCATATTTATTCCCGCAGTGTTATCACATTCCTTACGATTTACATATACCCACTTAATCACACACACAAAATTTTATTTCGTTCGGTGGTATGCACCACCAAATCTCAACATTTTTGTTCGACCACGCGTCTTCTTTGATATATAGTAATGGCGGACTACACACGTAGCTAGGGAAAAGGGAGACTACGCGTAAAGCAACCACTTACTATATCCAACTTAAAGTATTTGTATAGCAATATATGTTCCACCACTATCTACTTTAGACAAATTTAAGAAGTTGAACATATGATTTTCAGTTGAATTAGTTTAGGCAACTTTCCAAAATAGTTTACTATCTTTTGTAAAAAAATTAGAATAGATTGAGTTGCAACATTTATTATTTGGTAAATGATATACTCTCCCAAAATATTTATAAATTAGTTGTGTAAGAAAGTTTATGGGCAACATTGTCATTTTGATAAGAGTCAGTGTGGACTTAGTAAAAAAGAGTTAAAAGAGGTGTGAGGAAGGGCAAAAATGGTGCCTAAAAAGTGAGAGCAATGAGTGGTTAAGCATGGTAACCATTTTACAAAAAAGGAAATGAGTGTGTGTAACCTGCTATTATCGACACTATTATTTACTTGTGGGTCCTTTTACTTTCATTTCTTCTTTTTCAGTCCCTTTCTTTTTTATGACTCGTACGTTCATCTCATCACCACTCCAACCAATTATCACCTTTCCAACCACAACATTCAAACTGTCTTACTTTCTTTTTGTTTCTTTTCTTATAAAACTCCCTAAAGTTACCTTTCTAAATTAAAGTTGATAATTTAAAATTACAGTCTTAACTTCCTTTTTCTTATGTTGTCGATATTCAACATTTGCTTATAGCTAAGAGTTGTTTAGAAGTTTATGTTTTATTACCAAAATAATATGATATGCATCTATAGCAACATATAAATAAGTAAAATTGATCACTCATATTAGGTTTTACAATTAATAAGTGACACCTTAAAATATATACAGTTTAGTTATTTATAGTTAGTCATACATTTTCCATGTTTGCTGAAACAAAAATGAGAAAAGATATAATTTGTAAAGATATAAAGATATGCAAATAATCTCTTTAATAGTATCTAGCTAGACGAGATTCAAATATCACTAACACGCCTTTAACATGTTGTGATGCAACAATTTAGTCCCTATATAGTATAAAAATAACACAATTATTGCTCAAACATAAAATACTTCACAATCCACATGTTATACATTTTCATGATATTTTTTGTCTTCATTATACACGCAAGTTATCAAGTGACAAGTAGAATTTATCATCATAAGAATGTGACTAATTCTTATCTATTTAGAAACACAATGATTACATGATTAGTAATATTATACTAGCACATAAGAAGTTAAGAACCACGTGTGTAAAAAATGTTTCTTCATACTTCTACCGTGACCAACAAATTAACAATATACAATTAAAGATTTAATATGGAAAATCTAAAAGCATAAGGACTAAATATGTAAAATATTGGAAAGTACAGGTTCCTGAAAATATTGAACAAATATTCAAACATGGCCCTCCTTTTTCTCTCTCCCTCCTACATATATGAAGTACCTTAAATTCTGTCAAATGGCCTTATTAGTCTCTATATATATATATTTAGACACTGGTTGTTGCTGTTTCTTTTCAATATTCAGATTCAATCTTCATCTTTTGAGGATTAAGGATTGAATAATCTCGCTGTTTCGTTGTTTTATGCTCTTAGTTTCGGTATTCTGCTTTTCGTATCGTTGCATGTATTTGTTTTTTGTTCTTTTACATATGGTAATGTTTGTTCCACTAGTATATAAGTGGAACTGTATGAAATAACCCTTTGTTGTTATCCACATTTATGTTTCATTTGTTATGGTGAATTAAGATGTGATTATTTTTTTAAGGAAGTGTAATTAATTATATGATTAGTGGTTGAAATGATTTATTATCACTATGACGTTAATGTAATTTATTTGTAAAAGTTGTATGGAAAAATGGTTGCTATGATCAATATTATGCTTTAAATATATATGTTGTAGTTCACATCTGGATTATTATAGTTTTTTGTTAAAAACTTTATATGATCTCCTTTGTACCGAAGTTGAATATATCGTATGAAAAACTTTTATTTGTTGTTACGAACAACAATATATAAGGTTTCTTTTTAATGTTATTTCTTTTTATGATCAACAATAAGCTTTTATATGCTGTCGTGAACAACAGTAAGGTTTCATTGGTTGTGATCGATTAATGTGATTGATTCAGTCCAACCATTCGATGTAATTCACATTTTGGTTTAATTTTTTTAACTTCATGTGAAGATCTAAGTGTGATTTCTTTCGTACTGAAGTGTCGAATTGAATGAAAAACTGAATGTTTTGATGATATTTCATATGCTGTTATGGATAATTTAGTGTGATGTATTATTTTAGAGAAGTGGAGTTGTGCTAATAACTACTGTAGTTAGAATATTTATGATTGACATCTAGATTTCATTTATTTATAAATTAAAGTAACCTTGTGGTTTTTAAATTTATTAATTGTTATAGCAGGTGAAGAGGCTGTGAGACTATCTGGATTAATGACAATGGGGGTTGATTTAGGTTTATTACTTGGAAAAATGAATACTAGTACTACCCTAGGCGCCTCTGAGTATGCTGCCATTGTCAACATGAACCTATTTGTTGCTCTTCTTTGTGCTTGTATTGTCATCGGTCATCTTTTGGAGGAGAACCGGTGGATGAACGAGTCGATCACTGCACTTATTATTGTAAGCCATAGTTTGATAATGTTAAGTGAACAGCTAAAAGATAAATTCGAGTTTAACTTGTACTTGTTCTTGGATGAAAATGACAGGGTCTATGCACAGGTGCTATAATATTGTATAGCAGTGGAGGAACAAATTCACACCTGTTTGTTTTTAGTGAAGACTTGTTCTTCATATATCTTCTTCCACCAATCATTTTCAATGCAGGGTATGTTAAAGTCTTTTCAAATTTATAAATGACTATGATCTGTTTTCTTTCAATAGTTGTTCCTAGATTAATATCTAAGTTTATCACATATGATTTTCGTTATATTTTATAAGGAGATTTAAGTCGGACCCATATATTTAAGAGGAATTGAAATAGCAAGTCATATGTTGTAAACTGAAAATAAATACTCAAATTGGACAACTTGTTGATTTTGACATGCTTTGGTAGTAGGTACCATTTTCGCAAAAGGCCCCAACAACCAAAGTATTTAGGTTTGATAAGAATTCTATTTTGACATCCTTTGGTAGTAGGTGCTGTTAGTTACAAGATATGTCATGTTATATACTGTCAGACGTTGTATATAACAGACTGTTTAGTTACTAGCTATGTATACTTTGTATCGACAATGAAAACGTACTATGTTACTTTAATTTATGAGCAAGTTTAATTTCAATAGTCACTGATTTCGTTAGAAAATTGTGTAATTTTGATGAAGACGTAATTGAACTTTAGTGGGACAGATACACTTTGCATGGTCTGCATTACAGGAGACATATTTGCAAGAGCTGTTTTGGTGGTGTCAAATAGATCTTATATCCATTGGTCACTTGACTTGTACTAATGATAGTTTTGACATTGTGTTTCAATCTGTTTGCTTGATGCCTGATGCGAATCCACGATTCTAGGATCATGAACTAGACATAAGTCAAGGAGGTTTTGTGATCGTTATGATTCCCTTGTATGAGACACATACACGTGTTCGTATAAAAATTTACGTCGACTGAATATGTACGGACTAGAAATATCTCATAATTTTAACATTCATTGAACAAGAATCACATGTTCGGATGTAACCTAAATACATTAGTTAATTTTCTAAATTACTATTTTTGCGTGTGCTTTAAATCCATATATTTGGATACTTCTATAGTATCCGTGTATTTGGAATAACACGTACATCATACATCCGTACATATATCTTTGAGCACGCGTGAACAATGATGAGATGCCTGATTGAACTTTGGGTTGTATCAATAATAGGCGCTATCATTTTGTTGATTTTGTCATTTACTTCTTAATTTAGATTTTTCAATTTTCAATTGCTTTGCTAGTATCCGTGTGCAGTAGTGCAAGTAATTAATAAGGACCAAAAACAGCTATTGATGTTGCTGATGTTATCGATTGCTAGATTTTGGTGGCTATTAATTCAAGGTGTATCTTATATTATTGCAATAATATTTCAACAGGTTCCAGGTAAAGAAGAAACAATTTTTTCGCAATTTTATGACCATTGTGCTATTTGGTGCTGTCGGTACTGTGATATCCTTCACCATCATATCATTTGGTACACACTCAACATCTATTCCATTTTATTCTTATTTTCATAAAGCATGTATGTAAGTTTGCAGAAACTTTTACCTTTGGTTGATTTCTTTTCATTTATAAGTAGTTATATGTTCCATCAAGTCAAGCTTGTTTACACATACTCTATTTTTGAAAAACAACAGCATTTGCTAAAGGGGAAGTGAATATGTGTTTGTTACCTAAGCTTAGGTATAGAACCATTTCAAAAGTACGGCATATTTTAAAACATAAATGCCATTGTTTCTGATATACTTTCAGCAACATAATCAATTAGTAGCTGCTGTCTTAAAATGTCATTCCTTTTTAAGATGAGATGCTAGTTCAGCTGTCTAGGAACATGATTGGACATATGGATTGTAATCTTAACCAACAATTCTAATCAGTGGAATAACAATAATACTGCATGTTTATATTATTCAATTCTGAACAAATTTGATAACTTCTTTACAGGCGCTATAAACATTTTCAAAAGAATGAATGTCGGGAGTCTAGAGCTAGGAGATTTTCTTGGTATCACTCACTCCTTATTTCCCTATCATATCTTGTTTTAGTTACCTTTTAAAAACATGTACTTATTTGCTAATATTATCAACCATCTTTCTTCCAGCAATAGGAGCAATCTTTTCTGCAACAGATTCTGTTTGCACTTTGCAGGTACAGATCACATTATTTTCTTTAGTATAATTAGAATCCATATTGAGCTAATTTATCTCATCTTACTATGCAGGTCCTCAATCAGGATGAGACCCCTTTATTATACAGTTTGGTGTTTGGGGAAGGTGTAGTGAATGATGCTACATCAGTAGTGATATTCAATGCAGTTCAAAACTTTGATCTGTCTCGGATCACCACAAATGATGCATTTCAGTTGGTTGGAAATTTCTTCTACTTATTTGTCACAAGCACAGTCCTAGGCGCTGGTGTAAGTCTACATGCGTATATATCCATGTGTATTGAGCATTTATATGCTATCTTCAGATACATGATCATGTGAATATTTCTTGAATGCAGGCTGGGTTACTAAGTGCATATGTTATTAAAAAGCTATACTTTGGAAGGTATATGGATTAAGTTTCATAACTGTTGCGGTTTAGTTAATGAAAAACATCGATTTTTTATGAATAACACATGTACTTTCTTGTGCTTGCTATATTATAGGCATTCAACGGACCGAGAAGTTGCTATCATGATATTAATGGCTTACATGTCATATGTGCTAGCTGAAGTAAGAATTTCCTCCATGTTTAAGTTTGAAAGCTGATGCTGTTTTCTTCTGTATGGTTAATAACTCTCAATCCGTGTTGCAGTTATTCTATTTGAGTGGCATTCTCACAGTGTTCTTCTGTGGAATTGTGATGTCACATTACACGTGGCATAATGTCACAGAAAAATCAAGAGTCACTACCAAGTATGTCTACTCGTATACTTGATGCTCTATCTATTTTAGTCCATGTTTACAATATAAACAAGTGCAAAATAATGAATGGTTAAAATTGTTTCTCTTTTCAGGCATGCATTTGCAACACTGTCATTTATTTCGGAGCTGTTTATCTTTCTTTATGTCGGTATGGATGCTTTAGATATTGAAAAGTGGAGCTTTGTACAAGACAGGTATTGTTTGATAAATACTATGCAAATTGTGTTAACACGTTCTTTTGATAGTCATGCATCACACTGTTCTTTTGATCTGTCAGCCCTGGAAAATCTATTGGAGTGAGCTCGATTTTATTGGGTTTGGTTTTGCTTGGAAGAGGATGCTCCATATTCCCTTTATCATTTTTATCCAACTTGACAAAGAAGAATCAACATGAGAAAATCACTTTTAGGCAACAAGTATGATCTTGCTACACTTCCTCTATTTGACACACATACGAAATATATCCTTAACCTTTTAACTTGAACTTTCATCAAAAGGTTTTGATTTGGTGGGCTGGTCTCATGAGAGGTGCTGTTTCTATGGCCCTTGCCTACAATCAGGTGAGTATCTTGATAATCTCATTTTCTTAAATTGTTTCCGGTTTGATATATCAAGTATTATCATTTGCTAAAAAGTTATTTACTTAAATGGTGCAGTTTACAAGATCAGGTCACACACAATTGCGTGGGAACGCAATTATGATAACAAGTACCATCACTGTTGTTCTTTTTAGTACTATGGTAAGTATTTTAGCTAGTTTTGACATCAAACAAACATGCGCGTAGTGATGATTATAATATATGTTGTTTTTCCAGGTTTTTGGATTGATAACAAAGCCATTAGTGAGACTGTTGCTGCCACCATCCAAAGAAGGCATGTCCCGAATGGCTTCCACAGAGCCAACCAGCCCCAACTCATTCATTGTTCCTCTTTTAGGAAAGAACCGCGACCCAGAAGCTGCATCGGGCCAAAAAGGGTCAGTACTCCACCCATCAAGTCTAAGGGTACTCCTTTCAACACCTTCTCACACAGTGCATTACTACTGGAGAAAGTTTGATGATGCTTTCATGCGTCCCGTTTTTGGTGGTCGTGGTTTCGTTCCATATATTCCGGGAACTCCTACAGAACAAAGTGTTCATAATTTGATCCCTGAAGAAGGTAACAACTAAAAAGGCATTTATTGAATACCATTTGCGATTAAAGTTATTGTTTTATTAGGGCCAGGTAGGAGGCAAACAGATAGCTAGGGAAGTGGTACTGGACTAAATTTTGGTTGGATGGTGTAAATTATGTTGTTGTTTATGGTTTGCAGTTTAGTAATATCTATGATTTTCGACTGCTGTACAAGGCAGTCAAATGAGGAAGGATAATTAAATGGTTTTCTTAAAATCTACATCTTGCTAAAACCTCATACATGCACTATCCTTTTATGTGAACCTTCAGAATATATATATATATATATATATATATATATATATATATATATATATATATATATATATATATAGGGGGACTTTCTTACGAGAACCATTTTATCTGCGAGAACTGAAAGAACCACAAAAAACACACATGCACGCCTTTTAAAATAAAATAAAAATACATGCAAATCATCAATAATCGTAAGTATCCACCTATGTTCTTCAATATCATCATGAACTCATCCTCTTTTTTCACAAAAACCTTACACAAGGCCGCAATATTGTCGTTGCATGCCTTATAAGAATATACATGCACACCTTCAAAGAAAAATGTTGTATTTCCAATTTCTTATCAAATTCTTTAGAACAACTATGTTTTTTTAAAAACATATATGTTGTTTTTAGAACATATGTGCAAAAATACAATTATTGAAGGCGTGCATGTATGTTTTTGGTGGTTCTCTCAGTTCTCGCAGATAAAATGGTTCTCGCAAGAAAGTCTCACTATATATATATATTATATTATTTATTTATTTATTTTGGTTCTGAGATACGTGCTCTCATTATTAGTAATCCCGAAATCAGAATTGAATCTTTTCTTGAGGAGACGACAACTATTTTTAGTTTTTACAGTCATTCTGATGACTCTTGAATGGATAGTTTATCTAGGGGGTGTTTAGCTAAGCTTATTTAGGTGCTTATTGACTTATTGGGTAATCAAAACAAAATAAGCTTATCCAAACACTACCTAAAAGGTGCTTATTATCTTTTTCAAGGGTCAAAAAGTCTGTTTTTATAAGGTATGTTTCCAAATCATACTAAGCTCTTTTTAATCTGTTAAACTCAAGTGAAGTATTTACTTGTGTACCTTTGTGAGTTCATATGTATTTGACGTACTATACTATACATTTAAGTGTTTAGAAAGAAAGAAAAAAAAAAAAAAAAAAGGTATAAAAATCCATTATTTTTATGTAAAAGAAGCTCTGAAACTATATACCTTATCAATAATTAAATATCATCAACATCATAATGGAACAATTGAGTTTGTTTTCATAAAGATGCAGTAAAATATACATGACTAATTTTATACAAATTAAAATGAACCGCCGTTTATGTTGAGCTTTTAAATATCTACCATCGACCACGACATTTTTTTTATTCGGCCATTACGAGTTGAGAGACGCTTGAATTTCTTCCAAGCTTTTCCCTTTCGTTTCGGGCAGTAACTTTGCTACAAAAATGATGGTAATGATACCAAATCCCGAAAACAACCAAAATGTACCTGTAAGCAAACAAAACATATCTCTTTAGATCAAGATATTAAAAACGAGACTAAACCAACAGAATGGTGAATACGTACCAGCAGGACTCCAGTTAAAAAGGAAGTTGAAACTGTATGAAACAACCCATGCGCCCAACCAATTCACTATGCACGCCAAGCTCCCTGCAGCACCTTTAATGTGCAACGGAAATATCTGTAAACCAATAGGAACCCTTTAGCAATTAGTCGGACTGTTGTAGGATCAACACTTAAGAGGGTATGCTCTAGGTTATCAATGTGTACCTCAGACATGATCAACCAAGGTATTGCTCCCATCCCGATTGAAAACGTTGCTATGAATACCAGAACACCCGAGACAGCAAGATATGGAACCCAGTCGAGGAACATGCCTTGACTCTGGTTCAAAAACGACATAAAACTTAAACCAGTTTTGAAGTTTTAACATAGATAGTGAAACGACTGGTAAGCACCTATATATTGATATGGATTGAGATCCTTTCAAGTTGTGCCTGTGTCACACACTCTTACGCACAAAACAGTGAGGCCTGCAAAAGTGCCCAAATTTGCTTACAAATAAAGACCCACTTTTGTGTGTGTGTGTGTGTGGAATAATCTGACCGGTGAGCGGTCATGTTGATCTCAACTAGAGAAGATCGCAATCCATGGATTCTAGTATTACGAAAAGACCTTGAAGAAAAATCCAGTTCCGGTCATAAAACAGCCGAGACATGTTCCACATGAAGATGTCAAAAGGAGAACCCTCCTTCCAGATTTGTCCAATAGGACCATGCCAACGATCGTTATAGGAATCTGTATTTAACGATATCGACGTACATTAACAAATATAAATTCTATAAAATGTAGGAGAAGACAGTCATGAAGGAGACAAACTTGAATTAACGCATAAGCAACGGTCCCAGATTTGCCCGACTTAAGTCCTGCAATTTGAAAAGTTTCGCTTGCATAGAATCCTATCCCGTTGATTCCACACCATTGTTGACATACCATTAATCCAACTGAAATCTAAAACATAAATAAAAAATTTCATTTCAATGTCTGAAATTATATTTCAATAACGAAAGAAAACTGGTTTTTGCTTACCATAACCGCTTTTATGTACTTGGGATCAAGCAAATCCAAAAGTGTAGCTTTAGGAAGACTTTGAAGCATAAGTATAGATTCCTATAACATAACAAGCAAAAAATTATTAGACGATTGCAGTTGCGTTATGTCGCAAGTTGCCCAAATATGGACTTCAAACATGACCAAATATTGTGCATAAAAAAAGACGGATCAACAGAAGTTGGTATTATACATTTATCTCAGTAGCTTCAGCAGAAATATTTGCTTTTGTACCACGAAGCCTGAGCAAAGAATGTTCAAATTCTGCTTCACGTCCTACCTTAGCCTATAATAATGATATCCATATAACGTTATTGATTGTTGAGCTATAAACCTATTATAATTTGATAAATATTCAGAATGTACGTACCAGCCATCTAGGGGACTCTGGAACATATAGCAGGCCGGCAATCAATAGAATACAAGGAGTGAGTCCTGCAAATTCGACCTGTAAGGTTTTTATTTATTTATTATATTTTTTAATGTGGTTCCAAAAGAATTGGTAACTTTCAAGACATTTTTACGCACCGGTGGTGAAAGCTAACGTTCTCCATGAAACAACAGTTCCCAACAAGAAAGATATTGATAAGCCAGTAACAATCATGAACTGCACATATTAACATTGAAGATAAAGTCATGTTAGTTAAGGTCCATCATGTTGGAGAATTCCTGGATCGATTTGGATATGGCTGTGAAAGCGTGGTCCAAAGAAGCTATCCTAGTTGGAGTAGAAGTCCAACAAGTTTACTTGACGTGCAAGTAATTATCTTCCTGTAGGACTTAGATAATTATAAGGTTAAGTAAAGTGTAATCCTAGTTATAGTCTAATATGTATTGGTTAGTCTATATATACCATGAAAGGTAGGGATTTATTATTGTACCAAATTGAAGTTTTTGAGTTAGATTTCTTCAATAAAATTGCGTGTTAGGCAGATTCTTCTTGTTCTTATTTTCTGTTTACTGTGTCGTGTAATTGTGTTTACACCTGCTGTGGTGCGACCTCTGATCACTTCATTGGTATCAAGAGACAGGTTCTTTGTAACCACGTGTAAGGGTTTACAAAGATTCGTAGCAGCAATCGTCCAAACCTGTGACCCTGTTGGTTTAGACGTAGAGTGTTGGAGCAGAATATACCATCAGTTGGGCTTATCTAGCCGTGTGATCTACGGCTGGATAGCTCCCCGTTACAAATTTATACTCGATCAAGAAGAAGAACCAAGATGACAGCAGGTGCATCAGGTTCTAACCATACAAAAGAGTCAAATTTGACGTTTCAATGCCCAATGTTAACGTCAACTAACTACACCATCTGGAGTATGCGAATGGAAGTAATCATGGGTATTCATGGAGTGTGGGAAGTAATTGAACCAGGTTCTACGGATGCAAAGATGAACAACGTGGTGAAAGCACTTCTGTTCCAGTCAATACCAGAAAACGTGATACTTCAAATAGGAACTATGAAATCAGCAAAAGACATGTGGGAAGCTATAAAATCAAGAAATCTTGGTGCGGAGCGTGTGAAGGAGGCGAGACTTCAAACTTTAATGACCGAGTTTGAAGGTTTGAAGATGCGTGATACCGAGACTATTGATGAATTCGCTTCTAAGTTGTCGGGGCTTTCATCAAAGGCTGCAATACTTGGAGAAACAATAGAAGAACGAAAACTTGTAAAGAGGTTTCTTACAGGTTTACCAAGGCGTTTTATTCACATCGTGGCTTCACTTGAACAAGTCTTGGACTTGAAGACAATCGGGTACGAAGATGTTGTCGGTAGAATGAAAGCCTACGAAGAAAGGATTAAAGAAGAAGATAAAGACAACTCAAGTAAGTTAATGTTCTCTAAATCTGAGTCCTCTTCTAACTATGGACGTGGTTCTGGTAGGGGTCGAGGTCAAGGATCCAACACGTCGCGAGGTCAAGGCCGTGGAAGGGGTAACACCCAAAACCACAGTCAAAAGCAAGATAAAACCAAAGATAATGGAAAGCAAACCCAAGATAATGGAAAGCAAACGAATAAAAAGCGTGATTTGTCGGGGATTAAATGTTACCGGTGTGATAAATATGGACACTTCGTTTCAAAGTGTCCAGATCGATTCCAAAAACAAGAGGCGAACTTGACACAAGCTGAAGAACAAGACAATGGGGTTGATGAAACGTTTTTTATGATGAAGACCGTTCAAGAAAAGATATTCTTAAACGAAGAAAAGGTTTTGCCCAAGAAATTTGAAGCCGATTCTAGTGAAGAAGATTCTTGGTATCTTGATAACGGGGCTAGCAACCACATGACGGGATGCCGAAGTTATTTTGCGGAGTTAAACGAGAGGATAACAGGTACGGTGAAGTTTGGTGATGGTTCGCGTGTGACGATTAAAGGAAAAGGGTCGATTATATTTGTGGGAAAAACCGGTGAACAAAAAATATTAACCGATGTCTATTATATTCCGGATTTGAAAAGTAACGTGATTAGCTTGGGTCAAGCAACCGAATGTGGATGTGAAATTCGGATGAAAGATAATTTTCTTACAATGTTTGATAGTGGAGGAAAATTATTAATACGTGTTGCTCGCTCGAAAAACCGCATGTACAAGGTAAAGTTGAATGTGGGTACTCCCGTTTGTCTTATGGCGAAAATCAATGAAGATTCATGGTTATGGCACGCGAGACTCGGGCATGCAAGTTTCAAGACCTTGGAGCAAATGAATGGGATGGCTTTAGGAGTTCCAAAGATACGTCACGAGAACAATTAAAGTATGTGAAGCATGTATGGTTGGAAAGCAAACACGGAAACCATTCCCAAAGAAGGCGTCTTTTCGAGCATCAAGAACTCTAGAATTGGTCCATGGTGACTTATGTGGACCAATCTCCCCATCGACCTTGAAAGGTAACCGTTATGTTTTAGTTTTGATCGATGATTTTTCAAGATATATGTGGACTTACATGTTGAAGGAGAAAAGTGGAGCGTTCGAGACAATAAAGTTGTTCAAGGCGATGGTGGAAAAACAAACGGGAAATCTACTCAAGACCTTGCGAACCGATAGAGGTGGCGAGTTTACTTCCCATGCATTCAACCGTTTTTGTGATGAAGAAGGCGTAACTAGGCATTTGACAACGCCTTATACGCCACAACAAAATGGCGTGGTCGAGCGGCGAAACCGAAAACTTATGGAGATGGTTCGGAGCATTATGAAGGCTATGAGAGTTCCGAATTCCTTATAGGGTGAGGCGGTAAGGCATGCGACCTATTTGATAAACCGAACTCCTACGCGTGCATTAGTGGGAGTGACTCCGTATGAAAAATATATAGGCAAACAACCAAATTTGGAACACGTGCGAGTGTTTGGTTGTATAGCCTTTGCAAAGGTGGTAACGGGTGTCCAAAAGCTAGATGATCGGTCCCAAATGTTAGTACATCTTGGAAGTGAACCCGGATCCAAAGGGTACCGATTATATGATCCAATTTCAAGACAAATTGTTGTTAATAGAGATGTTGAGTTTGACGAGTCAAGGGGGTGGAACTGAAAAAAATCACAAGAAGAGAAAGATTTAGAACCTGGGAATTTTATTATGAGTTGGGGTAATATAGTTGATGTTGGTTCTATAAATTCCAACAGTACAAATTCAAGTGGTTCAAGTGATTTTATATCAGCAAATGGTGCTTCTGATAACAACAGCCCATTAGGCTTAAGTGATAATAATAGTCCATCAGGCTCAATCGATAACAACAACCCATCAAATTCTGATGTGAACAGTAACATCTCATCAGCCCATCAGCCCGGTTCAGGCCCGAACGAGTCTGGTCAGTCAAACAGTTCAGAAAGCGAACCTCAGGTTAGGCGTTCTACTCGCAAAACTGTTATACCAGTTAAATATAATGACTATGAATTAAATTCTTGCGAGTTGCTTTTAATTGATGATGAACCGAGTAATTTTGGCGAAGCAAAGTTAAAAGAGGAATGGATGAAAGCAATGCGAGAAGAAATTAATTCAATTGAGCGGAACCATACATGGAGGCTAGTTGATTTACCGAAAGGCTTTAAACCAATCGGTTTGAAGTGGGTTTTCAAAATAAAGAAGAATGCGGATGGAACTATTAATAAATTTAAAGCGAGACTTGTAGCAAAGGGGTTTGTGCAGAGACAAGGTATTGACTTTGATGAAGTTTTTGCACCGGTTGCGCGAATCGAGACAATCCGGTTTCTAATTTCCCTTGCAGCCATGGAGGGTTGGGAAATACACCATTTAGATGTTAAAACAGCGTTTTTAAATGGTGATTTGGAGGAAGAAGTGTACGTCACCCAACCGGAAGGATTCGAGAACCCGAGAGAAAGTCACAAGGTTTATAAGCTTTCTAAAGCTTTGTACGGGTTAAGGCAAGCACCAAGGGCTTGGAATATCAAGCTAGACTCAATGTTGAAGGCGTTAAAGTTTCATCGGTGTACTAAAGAACAAGCCGTGTATCGAAAGATTGTAGGTAGTTCCTTATTAATCTTAGCCGTGTATGTTGATGACTTATTTGTTACAGGTTCAAGTTTGTCGATTATTAATGAGTTCAAGAAAGAGATGGCGAAACAGTTTGATATGTCAGATCTTGGAAAGTTGACTTATTATTTGGGTATTGAAGTTACACAAGGCGCGAACGGAATTAAAATCAAACAAGAAGCATATGCGTGGAAGATCATAAAAGAAGCGGGTTTGCATGATTGTAATCCGGTTCTTGTTCCAATGGATCCAAACTTGAAATTATCAAAAGCTGAAGATGAAACAGAAGTTGAAGCAACCGGTTATCGAAAAATAGTCGGGTGTTTACGCTATTTACTTCAGACGCGTCCGGATCTCGCGTATTCAGTTGGCATTGTGAGTCGATACATGCAAAGTCCAAGACAAAGTCATTCGGTAGCCATTAAACAAATTCTTCGATACTTGAAAGGTACCGCAAGTTATGGGATTGTTTATCCGAGGAAAACAGAGGGTGTACTATGTGGCTACAGTGATAGTAGTTATAATATTGATGCTGATGATGGTCGGAGTACAACGGGTCATGTATTTTACTATGGTTCTGCACCAATTACTTGGTGTTCAGAGAAGCAGAGTACAATAGCATTATCTTCATGTGAGGCTGAATATATGGCTGCGAGTTCAGCAGCTTGTCAAGCTTTTTGGCTGCGAGAGTTGATAAGTGAAGTGACTGGAAGACAACCGCAGAGAGTGATGCTAAAAGTTGATAACACTTCAGCGATTGCCTTAGTAAAGAACCCGGTACATCACAAGAAAACCAAGCATATAAAGTCCCGAGTTCATTATATTCGAGAGTGTGTTGAAAACAATGAATTAGCCGTTGAGCATATATCCGGCAGTGAACAAAGAGCGGATATATTGACAAAGGCGTTGGCAAAGATCAAGTTCAAGGAGATGCGAGATCTACTTGGTGTTGAAGACCTCCCGTATACGACTCAGAAATTCAGGGGGTGAATGTTGGAGAATTCCTGGATCGATTTGGATATGGCTGTGAAAGCGTGGTCCAAAGAAGCTATCCTAGTTGGAGTAGAAGTCCAACAAGTTTACTTGACGTGCAAGTAATTATCTTCCTGTAGGACTTAGATAATTATAAGGTTAAGTAAAGTGTAATCCTAGTTATAGTCTAATATGTATTGGTTAGTCTATATATACCATGAAAGGTAGGGATTTATTATTGTACCGAATTGAAGTTTTTGAGTTAGATTTCTTCAATAAAATTGCGTGTTAGGCATATTCTTCTTGTTCTTATTTTCTGTTTACTGTGTCGTGTAATTGTGTTTACACCTGCTGTGGTGCGACCTCTGATCACTTCACATCATATCTTTGTGAAAACAAATGCAAAAAGTAAAAATACCTAAGCTTCTTAGAGAATGCATGTTTTAACCTGATTGAGGGTGGTGAGTCCTCCACGAAGCTCTTTGGGCGCTATTTCCGCAACATATATTGGGACCTATTAAAAAAACTCAAATTTAAACATTTGCGCAAATTGTAAATTTAAAAATAATACAGTACATAAGGTTTTAGTACAGTTTACCACATAAGTGAATATCCCTATGCCATATCCAGTGAAGAACCGACCCGTATCAAGTAAAAGGGATCCCTGATATTTAAATGTACCAACAAAGTAAGTAATAAAGAAGCTATCCGAAGCTATATATCTATACTACATATAATGCATGGATGAATCTCTCTCCTCTTGGTCTTAAAATTAAGACTTACAAGATAATGCTTATTGTACAATACACAAAGCACTATTAATGAACTTTCTCATCAATCTTAATTTTAAGACTTACAAGTGTTAAAGTTTAATGTACAAAATACAAAGCACTATTAATTTGGTCAAGATATTTAATGTAGTCAATTAATTAACAGGTCAATAAATACAATTAATGTAGTTATTAAAACACCCCTTACATAAGAAATACAAATTATCAAGCATATTGTACAATCAACTTAAACACAATTCCTGCATTAAATGTTACTAATACAAATAATAAAACACGTTATAGAAATATTCAAGCACGAACGGTCAACGGGCCAAATGGGCTCGAGCCCGAATGGGCACGGGCCAAACGGGCACTGGTCAAACGGGCTCATGTTATAAGAATGACATTAAAAAAGACCCAAAAAGACGACATAAATTCCTTAGTTAAGGAGTTGAAATACGTCACATGAAATTCTTGATATGCGTAAATTTATTATCAAAAATAACATAATAAACTAAAATACATGATTCACCGGAAAATATTAATTTATGGTACCCGGCGCCGCAACGCGCGAGTACCCTGCTAGTATAAAGTAATTGACATTAAGATACGTAGCTTGATTACCATGGCGAAAAAGATTGCAAGCCATCCTAATATACAGATAACCGCGCCTAATGCCATAGACTGATTTCATCATCAAAAGATTAACACTCTTAAGGCAACATGAATACAGATATGTTGAACGTTGCAATTCATGCAATCATGCTTAAAAGCCATCTTTATATATAATAAAAGAAAAGTTTTTTGAATGCCATAAGCCCCACTTCTGACGTCATATATTGACGTCATAATGCCACGTTTCACAATCTTCCCTAACCCGCAAAACTTACGCCAACTTTCCTGCATAACCTCAACAAACATTCATTCAATTATATAACTTTCTCTATATCATCTCATCACTTTAAACCCCCTTCAATGGCAACCGAAAATCAAGATCAAGAAATTGCCACTTTGCCAAAACCCCCTTCAATGGCAACCGAAAATCAAGGATTTATGGTAAGATTCAGTATCAGTTTTTACAATTGGTTTATGGTAAGATTCACCATCGATTTGATTGAGGTTTTTTTGGAGGTGTAACTAACAATCGAATTGATTGATTGAGGGTTTTTTACACCTCAATTTGTTATGGTTTTAATTACAAATGAAAATCTGTTTTGGTCTACCATATAGAATTATCTTATTTTAATTATAGTATATCTTGCATGAAATATCTTATTTTCAAGGTTCATTCAGTTAGGGGCATCTCATAGCCTTTAATTCGGTCAGAATTAGATAGCAATTCAGACAAGTTACCACTACTATTAGAATCCCCATTATATGTAGGTAATGGCTTTAGGTTTTTGCAGCAGTTATAAGTTGTCTTCAATGTGATGGTTTTATTTCTTTCATTATATCGTGTAACAGTTAGTAAATTTGGCAAATACAAGGTGAACATAAGTATGGATTTTGAAACCTCACGAACTTTGTTACATTGAACTTCTTGATACACTGTAGGTGTTTAAAGAAATATAAAAATGTGTTTGGGTTGCATTATTATATTGCTCATTAGCTTTTTGCATTTATCAAACACATGAATCAATTTTTTAGTGTTTGGATAGAGAAATAACATGTGCTTATATGCTTATTTTGGGCTAGAATAAGCATCTTATTATAAGCATCATTGGAAGCATTGTTGTATAGACATAAGCTGAAAATGTGTTATCCCAAACACCCCTAAGTGTCTATTTTCTGATAAGGCGTGTTATAGGTTTCATATTCAATGCGGCTCTTTTTGTTGATTATTATAAGTTTTGACCTGTTTCATATCCCAAGCTATGAATTTCGGGTCCTTAACATAGCTTAGACCAGTCCCATTACAAGTGTATCAAGACATAGTAATCAAAGCAATTATAATGTTTATCATGTAAATATATTAAATGAAATGGCAGTGAGGACAATTGTCGATCACAAAATCCAAAATCTCAAAGTGTGAATGCATTAGTAAGAAGATTACCAGTTGATTCCAAGCTAGCAAGGAAGCATTTAAATAAGGTATTTTCAGTGTAACCGTCACACTATAAAATTTTATCACATAATTTCTTCATACTTCCTTCATCGCAATAGAACCCCTGTAGTCATTAGGGACTTATCTGATAAAACTGGGAAAGTAAGTTGTCTATTATTGGTCTCTTTTTTTCTTTTCTTTTTTAAATGTTGCTTTACCAGTTTTATTGCATAAGTTTTAGAAATATCTATGTATGACTAGGACGAAAAAAATACAGAGTTTAAGCGCTAAAAAGGTTAGGCGCCTGAATTATATAAAAGAAAAAGAAAGAAACATACCATGGATTAAAATGATTTAGATTCCTAAAGTAAATTATGCATAGTTATAAACTATTGTTTTGTATGAAGGTTAAGCATGGGTGCACATGTAAAGGGAAGAACCAATTTAATTCAAGAAAGAGGATGATCGAAATAAGATTTCTCAAAGAATTTTAAAAGGCTTGATGAGCATTATCGCCCGAAAGCGTTTAACTATGAGTAAAAGTAATGACTCAGTCACTTTAAACCCCATATGAGTTGGTTGTTAGCTGTCCGTATCAGTATGATCTATTATCTCATTCTCATTTGCATATTTCTTTATAATAATTTTATATTTTTTTTACAAATAAATCGAGGGAAATGGAATTCATGTGTTATGTGGATTTACATTTGTGATTTGTTTGTTTAAAGATATTTCCGTTTAACTGGTGTTGATAAATTATAAATGACCATGATCTTTATGATCTTCTATAAATTCAGATAAGTCATGGCTTACAAGCTCATGAAGAAAAAGATGTAAAGCAATATGCTCTCTAGATTTACGACAGAGGACTCTAAGGAGGAAACGTTCTCAAGGATTTCTCAAGAATGCTCGACAAGCAGGTAAGCAATGTTAATTTGGAATCATTTAATTATAAGTTTTTTGTTCTATAGGTGTTTGGTTGTTGTTTTGCTGTCAAACAGGCTGTCTGGTTGCTGTGTTTGCTGTCAAAGGGGTGTTTGGTTGCTGTTTTTGCTGTCAAAACAGTGTTTTTGGTTTTTGTTTTTGCTGTCAATAAAGGGGTTGTTTGGTTGTTGTTTTTAATGTCAATAAAGGGGTTAAAAAATGAAGATATCAAGATTATTCAAGTTTTGGTTCAATCTTGTCCCTGCCATCACCTTTGTTGTAGCCTCCATTGTTGGGTAAATTTTGTCTCTCTAAATGCATTATTTAAGAATTCATACAATATCATTCTTATATGCTTTTTTTATAACGTTTGTAGATACGAACCAATAAATATTCGAAGTGTGAGAACAATAGCAAAAATACTAGGGACACTGGTTTGCGTCACAGGTGCTGCTGCAATGGCACTCATTAAAGGCCCCAAGCTTCTAAATGCACAATTGCCTCCATCAAATTCTCTTTTGTTAAATACAAGTGATCAAAGTGATACTCTTTGGCTTATAGGCTGTTTATGTCTCTTTGGCAGCAGTTGTTGTTGGTCATTTTGGCTAATTATTCAGGTAACATAACCCTTCAGTATATTGTACTCTTTGCAAAAAAATTCTATTTAGTTTTAATTTTTTGTATAACATTATATATATGAGTTACGAGATCTTTTATAAATATAACAGGTGCCGGTCTCTAGAAATTTTCCAGACCACCTTTCATTATCGGCTTGGATGTGTTTTACTGCAACAATACAATCTGCTGTGGTTGTATCGTTTACTGATCCAAACATTGAAGCTTGGAAAGTTGGCTCCTATTTGCAACTTGGATCTTTGTTATACGCGGTAATTACATTTGTTAGGTATTTTTTACAAAATGTCTTTCTTTGTGTCTGAAAA